>JAFIRS010001391.1:0-370662 GCA_018342105.1 Gonioctena quinquepunctata | reverse complement strand
AGATTTTTGAATTAAAATCATTTTTTCATTTTAAATTTTTATTCTGTCTCGCACTTCCATGCCTCTATTCGTCCTACTATCTATAATTTCAGGTAGAACATACTCAATATAAAATTCTTTTATTTTTATTTCCATTTTGTCACGCCAGAGATTTTTCCCACGTTCATTCCATGAGGGGTCCAATCACATAAAAAACACAAATTCATTTTGGTGATCCGCAGTTGACCCTGGATTTGAAAGTACCAATTATGGCATTCGTTGATGGTCCTGTCTATTTCCAAAATGTTATTTTCCTTTCAACTATCCCTTGATCCACAGTCATAGTTCTGGCTCCATATGCACATTTCATTTCCACAATGGAGTTTTCTCCTTCCAAAATTCCGTCAGGTCTGGCAGCTATATAACTAAATTCTTCATCAATGAATACCGCAAAGAATCACGTCAGCCATATCACTGTCTGAAAATTGTTTATTTCTATTGTCGATATCCATGAAATCCTCCCACTGTTCTGTTTCATCCACGGTAGGGGCAGTCACGGCATGAATATCCATATATTCCACTGGTAAGGTACCAGACTCCGGTACATCTAATAATCTTGAAGTCCCAGCTTCACTCAACTTGGATGACACCTAAAAATGTATAGTGTCTTCAGTATGTGTATCACCAGGAACTGGACACTAAATAAACCATTTATTTTTTTAAATTTTTTATTGCGATAAAAAACTTCTTCAACCTTATTTTGTGCTTTATGTAGAATGTCATATACTACACAGCTCGATAGAAGGAATAAAAAAATACCAGTACTTTCTATTTCCCAGCAAATTGCCGTTGTAAATTCAGCTTCAAATATGTGTTTCAGAAATATGGGTATTGTCACTACACCCGATTTAATGAAATATTTACGTACGATTCCAGTTCAACTCACCTTATGTATTTGGCGAAGATTGGATCGAGATGACACTCTCCAAGATGACATCCATAATCGTTTCTTCGAACCTTTATGTGTGCGCGGCATTGTTGAAAAGTAATCAAAATCGCAATACTTTTACTGTGCACAGAATAATCTGCACCCCCACTGGGTCTGTGACGGTGCAGATGTCATAAACTCAAGAATCGAGGTCATGACAATGACTGCTTAGTTCAGGTAGTTTTATCAAATTTTGAGTGACTTTCCTGATATTTTTACTTATCTACGTACGATATGAAATAATAATACGGAAATTATAATTCATTGCCCATCCGTCTATCCCTGGTAAACATTTTGAACAGTGAATGTATTTCATCTCCATTCATAAATGATTAATTCCTCTAAATTCTAATCGGCGCCACTCTAGATATATGTTGCGAATGAAAAAAATTGTACGTGTTGGTAAAGATCTAATCTATGTTCCCCTCATCTCACTTTTTCGAAATTTGATTTAGATCTGTTCTAAAAAAAATGGGAAAATCCTAAAAAAACGTGGAATTTCGTGATTTTTTTTTGGAAAAACCAAATAAAATTTTGACAAAGTGAGACGACGGGAACACAGATTGTATCTTTGTCGATATAAACTTATTTTTTCATTCACTCAAAATGAAAAATTATCCTAGAAAGTTAGGGACTATGAAACCTTTGCATACACTGCTTTATAGTAGAGTAAGTCATATTTCAAAATAATAAAAGATTTAAATAAAATACAACTTTGATATATTTTTTTTTTTATTAGTAAATAGTTGCTTTTACGGACACAACACAGGAGTTAAAAATTTTTTGCAATGAATCGTTCTTTTCAACACATATTTTAAAATTGAGAAATTTTGTTTTGTTGAAAAGTTCTGGTAATAAACTTTTCAACACGTATAGATTCAAGAGCTTGTCACAAAAGTTTTCATTTCAATACAGATCATAGCTTTTTGAATCTATAACTCACGGAATAACCTACGTCACACATCTAAAGCAATTATTTTGTACTTTTTAGGGTATTTGAATAAAAGCTTGTTTCTAAAAAGTTTTTTTTTATTAAGTATTTTATTTTGTGCTTTTTAGTAAGTACCCCTAACACCCACATACCAATTTTGAATCGAATCGGACCATAATTACAAAACTCGTTCGCCATTTTGGAGCCGCCATCTTGAATTTGTGAATTTTGACAAAATAATCATAATCTCCGACCCCAAAAACCCCCACATACCAATTTTGAATAGAATCAGACCATAATCACAAAACTCGGCCGCCATTTTAAAGCCGCCATCTTGAATTTGTGAATTTTTACAAAATAATCATAATCTCCGACCCCAAAAACCCCCACATACCAATTTTGAATAGAATCAGACCATAATCACAAAACTCGTCCGCCATTTTAAAGCCGCCATCTTGAATTTTTGAATTTTTACAAAAAATCATAATCTTCGACCCCAAAAACCCCCACATACCAATTTTGAATCGAATCGGACCATAAACACAAATCTCGTCCGCCATCTTGGAGCCGCCATTTTGTTTTTTCTCTAACAAATGCATAATGCATTGTCACGGGAACTATGAACACCTGCCAAATTTCACGTTAATCGAACAACTAGAAGTGGGTCAAATTTAACTTGCAAGATTTGATGACAAACATCGGGACAGGTGAAACTGAATAAAAGCTTGTAAAAATGGAATAGGGCTTGCATGTTTCACCCCTTTGAAAAATCACAATAAAATTAAAAGAATATTCATAGGTTGCTTTTTTATTGGTAGAACATGCCCACAAAATACCATTTTTCAACTCTTCAGCAATTTCAAGAAAAAAAAACAAATTTTTTTTTCTCATTTTTGGAAGCGTGTAACTTTTCAAGGAAAGCCCTAAGAGCTTTTGTTTACATGAAAGACCCCCTTTAATTTTCGAAAAGAAATCACCTCCTAAAAACTTCCGCACTTATTTGGTAACACCCTGTATATAGCTTGGTCACTAATTACAGACCTATTAGCATTTTAAACTTCATACCCAAAATCTTTGAATCGTTAGTTTGCGACTTCTTGGCATCATCTATAAAAGGCTTCCGGATCGACCAACAATTCGGATTCCAATCACACAAATCTACTGAACTAAACCTTCTAAACCTATAATGATTTCCTCTCGGGTGCTATGGACTAAGGGATGCAGGTTGACTCCATCTACACAGATTTTTCAAAGGCATTTGACAAGGTAAATCACAGCCTACTTGTCCATAAGCTTGAGCATCTCGGCCTACACGGTTCACTCTTGTACTGGATCGAAAGCTACCTAGTAAACAAAACAAATCGTAAGGGTTTATGGTTTTCAGACCAGAGTATTTGATGTTCCCTCTAGTGTTCGTCAAGAATCACATCTGGGGCCTATCCATAAACAACATTCATGAGTACTTCCACCACTCGAAGCTCCTCTTATTTGCTGATGACTTAAAGCTCTATTCCATTGTTAAAAGTGACACAGACTGCCACGAACTACAATGTGACCTAAACAACTTTGGACTGTTGGGACATTGTGTCGGGTATAAGTGGCATTTCAGAAATTGTTCTCTTCACCTCCTGGCTTGTGTTTGCAAAATTTTGTTTCATTACTTTATCTAGGTAGTTTGCACCTTTGTTCCACTGATTTGGATTACTGATCATTTTACCTATCATACTATCTGGATATAGTCCTCCGAATTCTATTTCTAGGTCCATTCGTTCTGTTGTCCCTGGGACATTTGTCATTTATTTCCGGGCAGTATGGGCATTTGCTGTCTTGACTTCCCTATCCTCAGAGTATACGTTTTGAAGGAACCATGTCAGACTGGTGCACCACAAATTGCATGGATATGAACTCGGCTAAGTGCTTCGCAATATCCTTCGAAGATCACGAAATAAAATCTCCCACCAATACAAGATCAACGAATCCAATGTTCAATCAGTACAAAACATAAAAGACTTGGGCATCCTCTTACAATTGTCACATATCAAACATATCCTCCAAGGCTCTCAAAATACTCGGTTTTATCAAAAGATGCTCTCAAGACTTTACATCGATTCACCCCATCAAGTCGCTCTACTGCTCATTAGTCCGCCCTCACTTAGAATATGCTGCTTGGTCTGGTCTCTCCAGTACAATACCCATATACACAAATTGGATAAAGTTCAACATGCATTCCTAAAGTACATCGCCTTCAAGAGAAATTATCACGATTACAACTACGAAGCTCTCGAGAAGGATTTGAATATCGAAAGCCTTTGCTTTCGCCGCAAAAAAAGAGATCTCACAATGTTTTAAAACCTGATAAACTCTACATTGATGGCCTGAACTAATTGAGAAAATCAATCTTCACGCTCCATCCAGACAAACACGCTCAACCAACTCCTTCTAGATACCTCACTACAGAACTAATATCGCTGGAAATTCTTTTATGTTGATGTTCACACTAGCAAACACCACCTCCTTGGACTTTTTTGTGGGCCCCGCACAGTTCAAGTCTACCTTCAGCCAAGTCTTCTCTCAGTAAAGGTGCTTTAAAATGTTTCAAGAAATTCACATTGTTCTAATATCCACTGTGTACTTTTCTTCTCTTTCCTTTCTTTCTTTACTTCTGTAACTGGAATTTTACACTATACACTTGCTCCCACTCAAATGTCCTACTGCAATTATTTAAGTTTTAAGTTTAAGTTTTAAGTTTACTTTTGATTTAGATTCTGTTTGTCCTAGATCTCATAGTTTTATTATATTTTAATCTTATACTTAGGCATTTTATCATTTTTTTAATAATACCTGTAATACTTAATGAGCATTCGCTCGTAAATAAATAAATAAATATCTTACAGCTGATGATGATTTGACCAATGATGACAATGATATCCAATCAATCCATGAGTTCGGGGCACCCCAACTGAGGGACAACGATATAGCTCACATAACAGACTTCAAAGCTGCTGATGATACTGCTCAAACATCAGAGTATTCTTACAATACAATCCTAAATACCCGTACTGGTAAATTCATTGACCAGATTTGGGCAGGACCTCACCATTGGAAGCTGAAGTTTTTGCGAAGATCCGCTGTCAGATTCTCAGGCCAGCAGAGAAGTATAACCTCATCCAAAGAACACAAGCAAGCGAGAAAACGAGCAGAACCTGAACCAATTGATTTCACCAAGCATGTGGAAGTTGATTTTTCAAAGAAATTGGTCATCAAAAGAAAAGCTCCCACTGTTGATATAAACAAGTATGTATTGAAAGAGATTTTTTTTTCAGAAAGTATGAATTTATTAATGATTGTAAATGTTCACTCCACTCGATAGAGAATCAAAAGAATCTCTTTATGGATACTCTATTATCAGCTATTTTGATGTGAAAACCTACTCAGAATAGTGTGAGTTATAACATGTGTGTTTTTTACTTAGATTGTGGCAGCACAAAAGTTATTGATAATTGAACGCTCGGACACCTGCTTTCGAGGCAGTTTTTGTTTCCTAGCTCATCAGAATTACTTTCGATGAAAACATGATCAAAGTATTATGTCTTTGTAATTAAAGTAGCTACAAAATGGCCCTGGTTATACGAGGGTAGTCTGGAAAGTTTCCGACCTGAACTTGAAGATGGCAGCACTTGTCAACAGTGGTGTGGTGTTTGTCCATCTTTTGAAAAGTACTCATGAAAATTGCAGCCATTTTGGATGCGCAGTTGTTGATTGACAATCGTTTGAGTGAGACAATGTGAGTGTTTTTGTGAAAATGGAAAAAAACGAGTATTGAGCTGTCATTAAATATTTGTTATTGAAAGGCAATACGCCTATGCAAATCAAAGACGAGTTGGATGCTGTGTATGGGGACTCTGCACCATCATTTACCTCTGTGAAATTTTGCTGAATTTAAACGTGGCAGTACCAACTTGGGAGACGATGAACGTTCGGGACGTCCAAAAACTGCAACCACTTACGATAACATCGCTCAAGTTCACCAAATGGTGCTAGACAACTGTCGAATTAAAGTGAGAGAGAGCGGGGGCTATGAATATGTCCAAAGAATGTGTTTGTCACATATTGCATGAAGAATTAGGCATGAGAAAGCTGTTTGCGTTTGCCCAAGTAAGACCAAAAATGTGTTCGAATAAACAATTTCAACGCTCAACGTGGATACACCATTATAGCCCAGAAACAAATGAGGAGGCCAGCACTACTTGGACAGGTTAAAGAGATGCAAGCATTGCTGGGAGAAGTGTGTAAACTTACAATGAGACTACGTATAAAAATAAAAATAATGTTGAAGAAAAAATGTCTTGTTGGGTCGGAATTTTATCAGTCCACCCTCATACTATTGCAACTGTGCATATATATAGTATAAGTCATTAAAAATCAAATGCATTTTGTAAAAATATTATCAAAAAAATGGAGGAAACACTAGAAGTTCAAACATTAAACAAACCAAAATGCATCAGAATCGGAAAAGGGAGAAACCACTACATGGCATGACAGATGCCTATAAAAGTATGTTTTACCAGTGAAAAGGAGAAAGAAGAGTTCTTGGGGGCTAGGAAGAAGAAAATGATAATTTCGAAAGATCTAGGATACGAAGAAGGCGACGTTATCTACCTACACCATGATTTAACAAAGGCAAATCAATACCTATTCAAAGAAGTGCTGAGATACAAGAAATAAAATAACTATAGGTTTGCTTGGATAAATCATGGGAAAATCTATATACGCAAAGATAAACACAGCCCAGTTCAGCAAATCGAAGACACCAATGATCTTAAAAACTGAAACAATCCAATGAAATTACTAAACCAACAGCAGAATCACAACTAAGAATTTTATATATAAATGCACAAAGTCTCAGAAACAAATTAGAGGAACTACAGTGTCTCGGAAAATGAAATATTATGATATATTAGTAATTGTGGAAACCTGGTTATATAAAAATGAAGTAAACCGATTCGTGATTAATGGATATTCAGCTGTGCATGCATGTAGAGATACGAGAGCCGGAGGAGTTGCAATATATATTAAAGAAAACATCAAGTTCATCGAGATAAACAATGATAGTGGCAACAGTCAATACAACATGATTGGGATGAATCTACAGGTAAATGGTGTAAAAATTATAGCATTATATAGACCACCATCATTCAATGTGAATGAATTTCTGGAAATAGAAGAAATACTGCAGCATGAGAAAAAAACACTAATAATTGGGGACTTTAACATAAATTTATTAGATAATACTGAGACCGCTAGTGAATATAAAAATTGTGTTATATTGAATGGGTTTGAAATCCAAAACAATATATATATAGGCATGGAATATGCAACCAGAATCACACAACACTCTCATACCATCATGTTTTAGCATCAAGTAATATTGGAGCATGTAAAATAACCATTGAATATATCACAATTTCTGATCATAATCTATTAGAAATAGAATTTTATTCGAATCTTATGGGACTTCAGAAATAAAAAGAAACAAGTTGAAAATGAAAAAAGAAAACTAAAAAATATTTTTTTCAGAAAAAGATGATGGAAATCCAAAGAAACAATGGAATTTCATAAATAAGCTTATGAAACATGAAAACAAGCAAATTAGTGTAGATGCAATAGAGGTAGATAAAACATGAATAACTGATAAATTAGAAATTGTAAATAAATGTAATGAATATTTCTGTGATATATATATAAAAATAAAAAATAAATTGAAATAATTAAATTGCAAAGTAATATACAATTTCTGTAAAAGATTTATTAATAGTGCAGGAGACAATAATACCAGTCTTAGTCGACTTGGTCAATAAAATGTTTAAAACAGGGGAATTTCCGAAGGAGCTAAAAATGGGTAAGGTTACCCCTATCCATAAATCAGGACCAAAAATAATTTTGAAAATTATCCCCCCATTACCGTAGTTTGTGCACTGTCAAAATTTGTGGAAATTCTCTTAAAAAAACCGTATCATGAACTTCCTTACTAGATATGTTGAATTAGACAAGTATCAATATGGTTTTCAGAAACAATCAAACACCCAACGTGATACAATAGACTTCCTAAACAATGTCATAACTAACATGGATGATAAAAAATTTGTCCTAACAATATTTATTGATTTACAAAAGGCATTCGATGTAGTGGATCATGAAATTCTAGTCGAGAAATTTTACTATTTAGGTATAAGAGGAAAAAGTGCAAGTGTATTAAAATCATATTTGAAGGATCGGCAACAATATGTATCTCTAAATAAAGTTAATAGTGAAATCGCGTATATAAATTGCAGAGTCCCACAAGGCTCAGTTCTTGGACCACTGTTATACTCTTTACACACTCTAAATCTCAAAAAAGCTAATTTTAAAGCTCGCTATTTACATATCTCTAGTATATGAAGGATCTAACTTGGGGAACTAGAAGACTTGGAAAGTGACTAGAACTATATGCTAAATGGCTCCGGCAAATAAGTTACAAATAAATGTGAAAAAACAGTGTATATACTCTTCAAAAAATAAAAAAAAAACAAAGTTGAGACCCAGATATCAGAATTGGAGATCAGGTAATTCAAAAGGTCGATCATACCTCTTAAATTGGGGTGTAGGTTGGATGAAGGTTTTGTGTGACATTTTTATATAAACTACCTAAAAGCTTAGATTGAAGCAACACCTAATTATTATATAAAAATGTATTCAGAAGACACAAGTAATAGCAAATGGAACTAAACAATGGAACATAGTTGAGAAATTGTTGTAACTAATGGGTAGCATTGAAAAATTTATGACAAATAAAAATACTGCGAACGGAACATTTGGTTATAACCTGGGAAGCTTTCACTACTTTACTGCCGACTTCCTTTCCTTCTCTTCCATATTTCTTATAGCATTCTGTACACCATCTACACACTTTCTTTCCTTCCTTTTAATTTTTTATCAAGTAATGTTTTGGTTCTGGAAGTGCATTTCGTCTTTTTTGATGGTGCAGTTTCAGTTTTGGTCTTCCTAAACTATGATGGTCATCTTTTTTTTTGTTTTGTATTCATTATATAAGAAATGTGCAAAATTGTAGATAAGGCGTGTGTATCTAGTGATACACACCTGGCCTAGGAAATGAAACACTATCTAAAACTTTTTGCCAGGCCAGTGGATCGAAAAAGTTACACATGGAAAAAAAATTGAAAACAAGTGAAAACATCTGAAAATAATGTATTACTCTAAAAATAACTCAAAACACTTGAAATTACTGAAAAATTTTATAATAATAATATACTTTATTGTCATTAAGAATAAATCATGTGGACAAAGCTTGTGAAAAATTAATATAAATGTAAATATAAAAATATAAAATGTAAATATAAAACCACCTACGGAAAAGTAAAGTTAGAACATACACTATAATCGTCATCGTCGAATTTTGTATCAACATGGTTGTGTGCAGTTTTGATTAAAAATCTTATCAAAACTTATATAATACACATATAAACATATACAATCATATATAATATTACATAAATGAACACATATTACACCAAACAAACAAACATCTATATCCAAGCAAGAATATTAACAAAAATCTTATATAACATACAAACAAAAAATGTAAAATTTATCATTATAGAACTCTTGAAAATTATAATAGGGTCTATCAGCCAGAAATGTTTTACTCTTATTCTAAACATTTTGTTGGTCAAATTTGCCTGTCTATATCTGAGGGCAAGGATTAAACATCTTGACCCCATTGTAATAAATAGAATCCTGGCCAAATTCGTTAAAGGAATTGGAAATTTCAACGCGTGAACGGGGTTATAAGAATTGCACGGCCTCAAATAGGGACATATTTTTGTAAATGAGACAAACCGATTCCAAAATGAACAAAGCAATCACTGTTAAAAATCTTTTCCTCAACAATTTGTGTCTGCACGAATCACGAGGTTTAATCTTACACATATACCTGATAGCCCGTTTCTGCAGTACTAATACAGACAGAAGTGCTCCCCAAAACGGTATTCCATAACGTAGGTGGGATTCTAAGAGGGCGTAATACACCGTTCTGGCAGTTTTAATTCCCACTCAAGCCGTAACAGACATTATTCATATAGTAGCAAAAAATAAAGACTTGGGTATAGTAACCAGAGCTATGTTATGCGACCTTTCGAAAGCTTTCGATAGCTTTTGCCATGACATGCTTCTAAATAAGTTAGAAAAATATGGGATAAGAGGTTCAGCAATAAACTTGTTAAAATCATTCTTAACTGGTAGAAGGCAATATATTGTCTACAACAACACTACATCAGATATACAGGTAATCAAACATGGGGTTCCAAGTTGGTGTTGGGTCCTCTGCTGTTCATTTTATACATAAATGATTTACCATTATATGTTGACATTCATGGATACTTTCTTTATGCAGACGCTTTCTTTATAATTAAATCAAGTAATACAGGTAGACTTGAAGAGTTATCAAAAGAAACTCAAGAAAAATTTGAACAATACTTCAATGCAAATGTATTGTGTTTGAATAATGATAAAACTAAAATCATAGATTTTAACAAAGAACAATAATGATAACGAAAAGACGCGCTTACTAGATTTCATATAGACAGCAATCTCAGCTGGAAACACAAATTACAAAATAAAAAAAAACTGTCAAAGTGCTTTGCCTGAGGAGAATGAGAGCGGGTGCAAAGATTACTTAGAATTGCATTTGCTTAACAATGCCATTTACAATATGGGATATTACTATGGGATCAGTATCAGCAGCAAAGTGTTCTTATATCCCAGAAAAAAAATTATCAAGAGATGGTTCGACTAATTTCAGAGATCATGCAAAACCTTTATTTATTGATTTAGAGATTCTTACGGTACCATGTCTATATATACTGAAGCTATCTTACGTACATATAAATAAAGATAAATACACTATGGGGCACTTATACATGATTACAATACTAAAAGCAAAGAGGTCATTAGAACAGCAAAAACGAAATTAGTAAATACTGAAAAACAAACCGAAGTATTATATGGCAAAATATATAATACGCCAAGCATTTTACTCAATAAATGAGGTTTTTGATGCTGTCTGGCCTGTTGATTAAAGGCAAAAGGCACTAAGGAAATTGTTTCAATTTTAAATGTGTTTTTTAAGAATATGTGTTTAATATATATTTTTAGGTTACTTAGCTATATTTGTAATGTGATTTGTATATCTTTTCTATTTTCTATGACGTGTCTAAACAAATTATGTGTGTTTGTTTTCAAGTGTACATAATATTGTACATAAAGACCAATAAATTCTTATCTTATCTTATCTTATCAAATTCATTGAAGTTACTCTCATTGCATAACATCCAGAAGAAATTTTACTTTTAAGATGTTTGATATGTTCAATTGTCAATGTGAATACCTAGAAATTTAGTTTGAGTCTCGTTTTTGATCACTAAGTTATCACCAAATGACAGGTCATCAAGAGCACATCTGAATGATAAAATGTTTGTTTTAGTGATATTGAAGGACAACAAATTAGCATCACACCACTCCTTGATTTTTTTCATATAGTTTTTTTAAACATTTGATTTTAGTTTGAATCTCGATGTTGTTCCACAATATCGACGTGTCATCAGCGAAAAGAGTGAATTTTCCAGAAATGCTCAAATTTGAAGGTCATTGACATATAATAAGAATTAAATGGGTCCTAAACTGATCCTTGTGGCACTCCACACATAATATCCTTTTTTTTTTAAAGTCCTGTTGTTCTTACCATTTGATTCCTTCCTGAAAGGTAAGAATCAAACCATTTGAGCGTCATTTATCTGCAGCGTTGGTGAATTTTTCTTAGCAAGATCTTATGATCAAGCAATTGAGCATAGGATAGATCACAAAAGACCGCAGCAGCTTCATTACCAGAATTCAACTTTGAATAAATATCATAAAAGAAATGAAAAGATGGCATCGTCGTCTTTTTATTGCTTTGAAAACCAATCTGTCTTTCACTTAAAATATTGTGGCGTCTTAAGAAATCCGTCAGACGTATTTTCACAAGTTTTTCGATAACTTTGGCTATAGTTGGAATGAGGGAGATCGGGCGAAGATTTGCGGGATCATCTGAATCTCCACCTTTGTATAATGGAAGGACAACAGATGTTTTCAGAAAATCAGGAAACAATCCTATATAATATAATATGTATATGTGTGTATAGGTGAGTGACTGATTGTGTCATTTTATTATTACTACTTTGTACAATTTTATATTTTAAAAAATTTCGCTTAAATGTTTTATACACCATACTATATTGTTCTTAAGTTTCTATTGTTCACTTTTATATTTATTTTTGACTTTTACCCATTTTATCTATGTACTTTTACCCAGCTCACAAATCTGCTTTTTTATAATTTTATTCTGAATCATAATGAACATTTTAACTTTATTATTTGTATATGCGTGTATAGGTGTGTGACTGATTGTTTTGTATGTTTTGTTTTATTAACTTTTACATATTACTGTTATTCATTATTTAAAAATTTCATACTTCTGCTTAGATATCATTTTTATACCATTTTTTATTGTTTGAATAATTGTGAAACAAGTGCTTTAGCACTTATCACTCTTCTTTTTCTACTCACGATATTTTTGAGCACATATTCTTGTATATTTAATCTAACTTACGTGAATAAAGATTATTATTATAATCCATTGTGGAATGAGGTGTTGATTAGAGATACGAATGTTTGCAATGCATTAATTGGAAGATTTTGGATAATTTTTATGGAGATTCCATCATAACCAGTTGCATTTTTATTCTTTATATTCCTTAAAATTTCTACTAATTCGTCAATATTTGTATCGTACAAAGTTAGGTTATCCTCAATTCTGACATCTTCAAGATTTAATAAGGGATCGTAAGGAATCACTATATTCTCACTAAGGTTTTTTGCAATCGAACAATAATAATCATTATTTTTATCAGGACTAGAGATATTCCCACATGTTTTTTTTTTATTTTCCCGTAATATCACTGATAGCAGACCATGCTTCTTTCATTTTATCAGTTGACTTACCGATTTGGTTATCATAATGGATTTCCTTCGCTCTCTCAATAGTGGATCTATATATTCTGAGGTAGTTATTGAAGAAGTCATGGAAGTAAAGATTGTCAGTAAATTTTCATATGTTATGCAGTGAACGTAAATTTTTCGAAGAAATTTTCAATCCTGTTGTAATCCATGGTTTTATTTTTTTGACTTTATTTTTTTGCATGGCAAATTATTCATCAAATACATTCAATAGTGCGTTGTGAAATGTGAGGAATGGATCACTTTGGAACAGCATACCTTCCCAGTTAATCTTTAGACAATTCTGATAGAACCTATTGTAATTTTTCTAGTGTAAAGTCTCCCAAACTTAAGTTTACGTTGTGTATTCAATGAGTCGAAAAGTACAGAGCAAGTAACTGCTTCGTGATCTGATAAACCTGATGGTATCACTGAACATGATACGTTCTGTACATCAAAATTGCTACAAACATAGTCAATACAAGAGCTAGAGAATTGGGAAATACGAGTATCTGATTCAACGTGCATATTCAAGTCAAAAGTTAAAAGTATATTTTTAAGTGAGTCTGTATCTGTCGATTCATCATTGTTATAATTTATGTTAAAATCACCAGTCAATAATATAGATGAGTTGACAGGTAATTCACAGAATAAATAGCTTAGGTTATTAAAAAATATATCTACATCAGCAGATGGTGAACGGTAAAAACATAAAATGTACAGATTAATTTTTTTGCTGTAGCAGACAGAAAACTCAAACGTTTTGTCTTCGGACAAGTCTTGGAACTTATCAACTTGAATGAAAGTCAAGTCAAGTCAAGAGCTGAATTTTTAATCAATATTACAGTTCCTCCATGATTAGAACAGTTTCTGGAGTATCTAGATATCACAGTGTAGTCAGGAATGCTTATTGGTTCGAGCTTATTACACCAATGTTCCGTAAGCAAGACTATTGTAGGGGAATTCAAGTCATTTAAAAATATAAAAGTTCATCTATTTTGTTCCGAAGGGACTGAATGTTTAGTAAGACTAAAGTAATAGAGTTAAAATTAGAGAAATGATTACAATTGTTATGTTCTTCAAATGATCTTTTTGGACCAGATTCATCATATAAACTCTTAGAACTTGATATTCTTTCAACATCTAAACTTTTTTTAGTGTCTCCATGGAGGGGTCTAAAAAACCTTGAATGGTTTCATTCATGACGGTGGGAAATTTCAAATTTTTTGTTTATTTATTTCTGAATATGAAATCTGAGATTTTTTTGACGATTTCTTCTTTACTTTGCATTGTGCCTGTTAGAATTTATTTGATACTCTGTGTATATCATAGTTCATTGTTTGTTTATTGTTTATCATGTATGTAGTATTCAAAAAAGATAGAAGTTTGACAAGTAAAAAGTCATCAAGCAAAACGGAATATTACATTTATTTTACTAAAAATAACATTATTTCGAAAGAGAGCTTACATTTTGGTCCATCGAGCCTAAAAAGAACCTACCAATGGATGATCTACAAGAAGTTCGCGAAAAAATGCGGAGAAAATAAGAGTTCTACCTGCTGACTTCACATGGCCAAAAAATTTGGTGAAAGAACATGGCATATTCCAAAATATCCAACAATAGTTCACATAACTCTCAGGTGAGCTTAAAAGCGACAACCAATTGCTATCGAGATGGAAAAGAAAAAGCAGACGTTGGAGAAACAGAAACTTGAGATAGATAACAATATGGCTATTGCAGATGGAACATGATCTGGAAAATGCTAGACTTGATGCAATCGAAGAAGTAAGGAGCCACAGAAGTCAGTCAAATGGTACAAATAAAAAACTACCATCAGCACTCAACAACGAAACAAGGTACCCATTGTTTATATCCAGAAGTTATGGTAGTGAATGATAAATCCAGTTCTTCAGATCATGAACAGTTCGATCTGGAAGTAGCATAAAAACATAAATTTGTGAGTGAATGGGTGAAAAAATCCAACGAACAGTGTCAAAATGATGATCATCAAAGAGTTCTCAGCGTAGTAGAAGACGAATCGATACCTCCTCCCAGAAATGATGACCCAGCTAGGAAAAAATCAGAAATTGAGATTTTGTGTCAAACAATATCAGATCGATAAAAACGGTTACAAAAACTGTTGTCCCTACATCAAATGAACACAAGCAAGATAATATATGTTCCTAAAGGCGTCAGGTCGTTGAGAAAGACTTCCGAAATTCGCTGGGAATCCTGCTGAGTGGCCCCTTTTCATCAACAATATCAGAGAATTTCCAAATTATGTGGTTTTACCAATGAGGAAAAAATGTCAAAGCTACAAAAATGTAACAGGAGGCTAAATCTGCGTCAGGAATGATCCCTCACATGGGAAAATACTGATTTGGTGATGGAAACCCTGCAACTTCAATTTGGAAGACCAGACTACATATTGAAGTGATCATTACGAACATTAAACAACTTCCAAATTTGAAAGAGAAAATATCGAAAACCATTCAGTTTTCCAACGAGGTAAACAACCTTGTAGCAACTATGGAAACCTTGAACTCCAAAGGACATATGGAAAATCCACACTTGATTAGGGATTTGGTCTACAAACTTCCCGACATGTTGAGACTGAAGTGGGGTGAAACAGTTGCAGAAAAATGTGGAAGAATAGATTTGAAGGATTTTCGAAGTGGTTGAAAGATTATAGCTAAAGCAGCATGTTACGTTAGTCTGCCAAATGAATTAAATTCTCCAACTCAACCTGAAAAGCATATTCAAAAAACACTTCCAACAAAAAAATTTGACAGTATTCAGTACGAATGAAATAACGAAAAAGTTTGTAGTTATTGTGGGCTTGAACATGAAAGATCCTGTTCCAAACTCCAATCAGATGACGTTTATGAAAGATGGAGGATTGTTACAGAAAAAGCTATGTTTCATATGCCTGAAGGAAAACACCAGAAATTTAGATGTAATAAGAAAACGGTGTCTTGTGGATGGTTGTCAAACTCCATCATCCACTTCTCCATAAGACTTCAGTATTGATACAGTCAAATACAAATCTCCATATTGATTCAGTTCTTGCAACACAGACTGACAAAAGGAAAGTTTTGTTGAGAACAATTCCCATAAAATTCATGGCCCTAATAAAGAGATGAAAATTATGCTCTTTGCATGAAGCCTCCACTGTAACAATAATTGATAGAGAAGTATCAAGAAGCCTCGGACTAATTGGAACGAAAGAAGCTCTTTGTTTACAGTGGACCAATGATATTATCTCAAGCAAGAAAATTCTGAAAAATTAAACTTGAAAATCTCAAAAAATCAGGATGGTGCGAAATATTCACAATGATGATTGTTCATACTATAGAAAATCTCTCACTTCCCTTCACAGTCGGTGAATATGGATCAGTGGAAGTCATTTCCTCATCTGAGAAATCTACCAATCGAAAATATACGAAATGAAAAACCACTCCTTTAATTGGCAAGACAACATCAAACTTATCGCTCCCAGTCATGTTGAGGATGGCCCAGAAGATTCTCAAGTGGCTACGAAATGCAAATTGGTTGGTCACTCCACGGTCCTGTTCTGGAGGATGAAGATATGAAAATCAGAGCTCACACGTTACATATATGTGACAGAGAAGCTGACAATGAGTTGCATGAAATGTTGAAAGCGATGCTTTTGTCAATGAAGATTTTGGGATAAAGCCAACCCAGAGTTTGGGAGGTTCTGAAGAAAACAGAGCATTTGACATCATGAACAGAACAATCAAACGCATTGGTGATAGATTCGAAATTGGTTTACTTTGGAAAATGATGAAACTACATTACCCAGAAGTAAATACAATGCCATCCAACGTTTAACATGCATGGAAAGTAAATGTATGCAAAATGGGATTTCGCTATAAAGTACCAACAAAAAATAGATTATTATATTGAAAATGGTTTTGCCAGGAAGTTATCTAAACAAGAAGCTTTGATTGAAGGTCCTCGAGCGTGGTATTTGCCACACTTTGGTGTCGTTAATCCAAAGAAACCTGGCAAAATGAGATTGGTATTTGACGCTGCTGTCAAATCCAATGGATTCAGTCTAAATGATTTTTATTACCTGGTCCTGATTTACGCAAATCATTGGTGGCGATCATCTGGAAGTTCAGGAGAGAAGAGTGGCTTTTAGGAGATATCAAGATATGTTTCACTCAGGTGATGATTCGAGAAGACGATAGGTGTGCACAAAGGTTCTTATGGAGAGATTTGAATAGAGAAAACCACCTGATGTCTACAGATGATGGTATGATATTTGGCTCAAAATGTTCTCCAGTTTGTGCTCAGTTTGTTAAAAACTACGTTGCACAAGAACAAAGCAGAATCTCCAGATATCTTGACTGCAATAACCAGGAAGTTTTATGTGGACGATTACCTTGATAGCAAAATTCAGAAAAGAAGCAATTGAAACTATACTCGAAGTTGAAGAATTCTGCAAAGGAGGATTCAACATTGTGAACTGGATGACGAACTCACGAAAGTTAGAAAAGAGCTGGGTTTGGATTTAGTTGTCAAGAATTTAGATGAAGAAAACCTACATCGAGTACTAGGCCTTTGGTGGGACAGTGAAAAAGACGAATTTCTGTTCAGAATCAATAATGAATATACCTCGGATAAATCTTTCACCAAAGGGAAGTCCTCAAATCTCTGATGTCTATTTTCGATCCTATTGGTTTTCTGCATCATTTACATGCGAAGCAAAGATTTTCTGCAGGATATTTGGCGTTCGGAATCAACTGGGACGATAAGCTTCCTGAAGACTTGATGAAAGTCTGGTGTAGGTGGATAGCGGTTTTCGACAAATCGAAAAATTAGGATTCCAGATGTTATTCGGTGAATATTCCAGAGGCAGATAACATTGAAATTCACTCATTTTGTGACAGCAGTCAGAAAGCTTACGCCTGTGTAGTTTATTTGCGAATTTCAAGAGGCCTACAAACAGAAGTTTCATTCATTGCCGCAAAAACTAAAGTTGCACGTTGAAGTTACTTTCTATTCCGCGATTGGAACTTCAGGCAGCTGTCATGTCAAGTAGACTGACAACTTCAATAAAAACGAGCTGGAACTGTCAGTGAATAAGACATTCTATTGGACAGATTCAAAGTGTGTCCTATGTTGGATACGAGGGAGATTTGGAAGTACAAACAATTTGTTGCTCATCAATCGGAGAAATACATGATTTAACAGAAATAAGTCAATGGAGATGGATTCCTACCGACATGAATGTAGCAGATGAAGCAACAAAATGAATACCCCCAAACAGAAAACTATTTCTGATGAATGGTTCACAGGGCCGAGTTTTCTGAAAAGATCCGATGAGTATTGGCCAAAAGAAAAGAAATGGACCCATCAGAAATTGTCGACATGGAAATGAAAAAGATATGTTCTGGTACTCACTACTATTTGCCATAAACAATTTTTCGAATCCCTACCAGACATCAAAAGGTTTTCAAAATGGCTTCGACTCATCAGAAGTACAGCTTGGATGTTGCGGTTCATAAGCCGGACGAAAAAAATTATACGAGAGACAAGAGCTGTCCATTGAAGAATTGGATGAAGCTGAAAATTTATGGATCAAGAAGACCCAACAAGATTTTTATAGGATGAATTGGATCATCTGAACGATGGAAAAAGAATAAATAGGAAGTAAGATTGGAAGTTTGTGTCCGGAATTAACAGAAGGATTTATGGTTGTTGGTGGCAGGATTGATATGGCTGATTCCCTAGAAGAGCAAGAAGAAACCTATCATCCACATCCAAAACATGAATACACCAACTACTCATTCGCCATTTCCATGAAAATTCAGACACCAAGGGGTCAATCTTGTTATTAATGAGCTACGGCAAATATTTTGGATTGTCAATGGAAGAGCAGCAGTGAAGTCTGTATTTTTCAACTGTCAAAATTGTAAGAATAGGAAAGCTAGGCCAATTCCTCCAATTATGAGTCAACTTCCCACTGCCAGACTCACTCCCAATACGAGAGCTTTTGTGAACGTAGGCTTGGGTTACTTTGGTCCATTTTATGTCACAGTGGGAAAGGAGAAGAGAAAAAAGATGGGGTGTTTTGTTCACCTGTTTAGCAGTCAGAGCTATTCATTTGGAAGTTTCACATTCTTTGTACTCGGATTCTTGTATTATGGCAAGTAAAAAGAATGATAGCAAGAAGAGGTTAACCGAAAACAATTTTTGTGATAACGGACAAACTTCCGAGGAGCGGATAATGAAATTGAAAAGCAAAAAAGATCTGAATAACACCTCATTCATCAACTCTGTTACTTCAGATGGTATAAACTTCAGGTTCAATCCTGCAGCAGCACTCACATGGGGGTGTGTGGGAGCGATTGATTGGATCTGTTAAAAAGGTAATAGGAAAATTTTATATGGACAATGATTGAAGGATGAAACTCTTCAAACTCTTGCAGAAGCTGAGAATATTGTTAATTCTCGCCCCTCACCATTTTATCAACCGATCCCTATGATCTCGAACCACTAACTCCAAATCATTTTTGTCTGGTTTGCAAATAATGATAGTTCAATCATTGAAGTGGACCCAGTTAGTAATTTTTTGAAGCGTGAATGGAGAAAGGCAGAAATGTTAAGAACATCGTTTTGGAACAGATGGTTGAAAGAATATCTTCCACCCTTAATAAAAGAAATAAATGGACGTTTGATCAGGCGGATTGAAAAAGATGATATTGTACAGTAATGGTAGATGATGATGTACCAAGACAAATGGAAACTTGGCAAAATAGTACAAACATTCCCAGGTCCTGACGGCAGAATCAGAGTTGTCGACGCTAAGTTGGTTCTTCCATTTACCGCCAGTTGTCAAGATATGCAAATTGGAACTGGAAGGATCGTGAAATTCTTCACCAGGGGGGAGAATGTTAGAATTTATTTGATACTCTGTGTATATCATAGTTCATTGTTTGTTTATTGTTTATCATGTATGTAGTATTCAAAAAAGATAGAAGTTTGACAAGTAAAAAGTCATCAAGCAAAACGGAATATTACATTTATTTTACTAAAAATAACATTATTTCGAAAGAGAGCTTACAGTGCCTTTCGTACAATTCAAATCAAAAAAAGAGATATAACCTTCGGCATAATGATTCAACTTGTATGTATATTCATTCAGCTTGACATTGAATTTGTAAATGAAATCATTTAATTTAACTTGCTTACCATAAGGTACAGATGAAAAAATTATATTCGTATGACTACACTCTTTAATCCTACTGTTGATTTCTCTGAATGACGGATATTTATTTGATTTAAAATCATTGAAACCTGCAATAATATTATGTAGTCATTGAGGCCGAAATTCATCGATAGCTCAACAACATCTTCTATAACATTCACGAAATAAGCCCCTGGTTTGATGATCGTTTCTATGGTGAACTCTTTTCCGATAAATTTGGACATAGATTTTCTCAAGCCATATCCTATTTCATCACATAAAATGAAAATTTTTGGGATTGGGATGAACTTCCTGTGTTTCACTTTGGAAGTGGCTGTTGATATATTTCCAATATTCGCCAGTGTTTCTCTAACAATTGCCAGTATTTCATTCTTCTTGGCTTCAGGCGATATTCAATATTACTACCTTCATCAAAAAGGACCTCCGTTTGCACTGAAGTTTCCTGGGTCTTTATAGTTGCCTGGGTTGAGATATTTTTCACATTTTGAACTGTTTGGGTGAACTTTGTTTCAGTGCATTTACGAGTTCTGTCCTGTAACATCTTCAGCGTGTATATCTCATTATTAGCCCTAGTGATTAACTCTTCTTGTTGCTTGATAGTTTTGTTCAATTCATCTTCCCTTTGAGTTACTTCTTTTAAAAACATTTTTAATAATTTTTTTAATATGGGCATCTTTCATGATACTGCTCTCTTCCAATTCACTAACAGTTTGCTCCAGAATACTCATCTCTGCGTTATTCTCAGAATGATCACAACAGGTTATTTGAAAGCCTTTCACAAAAATGAAATTGGTTTTGTCCTTTTGAACACAACTCCTCTGATAAATTTTGAAGCATACAATGCAGATATAATACGAATTCGGAAAATATCTTGATTTACAACATTCAAAATTAGTCATAATTTGCAGTTCGAAGTTAACTGACCCTCGAGGAAACTTGTGTAATACGCCAATGGTGCCTTGAATCTATTCGACGTATTTGGCACAAAAACAAATCCACACCAGATGGACGACTGTTGAGCAAAAACGACTGATTTTGGCCTGTTTACTTTATTTCAGACTGTTTTAACTTGAGTACCAATCAAATATCGTCTTGAGAACGACTGGCATCAAATATGTAATTCAACAGTTAGATGCTTTGTAAATTCAGCTTTCGATATATACACACCTTCTTCAACAATACAAAAAACAAAGAACAAATTTAATTTAAAAAAATTACGAACATCCCCAGGGCTTGGCGCTGAACGTGTTGAAAAGCATATTGTGCATTGTCCCTTTTAAATAGTATTTATTTATTCTTGTATACCTTGTCCTCAAGAAACTTACTCTTAAGACAATATAGTTTTGATTGATTTTATCTACATGCCTTATGGCCATGATTGAATCACGAAACATTATATACCTACTTCTATTCATACAGGGTTTAGCTAAATGTGTTTTACTTACCATTAACTTTTTTATGTTTTTCAAGACTTTGTCAATAAGAAGTAAATCTTCAGGCAATAAAATTATATTTTGATTTGATTCATAGCTAAAAATAAATTGTTGGAGTTATCTTCATTGTCATCTTCTGGTTAATGGGTTTCGTCCGTAGACATATGCCCAGCTTCTTGTTGAATATTTAATATATATATATGTATATATATATATATATCTATATATATATCTATATATATATCTATATATATATATATATTTTAAGAAATAGTGATTTATATTAAGCTTATAGTGAAATTGGTTGTTTATTTAGGAATGTTATGATTATCTGGCAAGTCTTAATTTTTAGATTTTGCAGTAAATATATGATATTGATGGGTGGTGGTATTTGATTTATCGCCAGGGTTTAATATAGATTTTCCTGTGCATGTAATATGGAGCATTCTAATAATATGTGTTGTAAATCTTCGATTTCTCCGCAATTGAGGGTTTGGTTTGATACCTATTCTGTGGAGATGCTGTGGGGTGAGGCAATGTCCTGTTATTGCCCTGATGAATGTTGTGAGGTGTCGCCTATCTTTAAATGAGAATTTGGAAAACCATGGCTGTTTTGGAAAGGATTGTTCAATTCGTCCATAGAATGTTGATTTATTTTCTATTGTTTCTCTCCAACTAGTAGTCCAGTTTATCCATATATTTTTTTTAATGAAAGGTAAGAAATTGTCCTTATTTAGTTCTATACTCATGGGGATAACTTCTGCCTATGTTTGCTCATGTGTCCGCCTTATGATTACCATGTATGCCTAAATGTCTTTTCTTTTTGTCTGTTGCATGTCTATAATCATTTGTTTCGTTAGGAAGCTTATGTGATCCCTTTTCTTGTGGAATATTGATTGGGATATTTTTTGTATAGCTGATTTCGAGTCTGAAAATATGATTATTTTATTTTGTTCTGTTTCCATACATATTTTTAGTGCCTTGTGTATGGCTATGATTTCAACTGTGCAGATTTGAGTATATGCTGGTAAATTTTCGGCATATGAAATATTTAATTTGGGGATATATACTCCGTATTCCGATCTATGTGACAAATGATCCATCAGTGAAATAATTGGCTGGTTATTATATGGGAGTTTATTCAATATAAATTTACTACTTAACCATTGTCTTCTTGTATCAAGAGAGGGTTCTGCACATTCTGCCATAAGAGCTACTATTGGAGTAGATTTCATCCCCCCTGTCACTAGGTGTAAGGCTTGCCATTGGATTCTGTCTAATTTGTTGAGATTAGTTCTGCTACAGGGTTTAAGTAGATGTCCATAGTCTAGATGAGATCGTAGTAAGCCTTTGTACAAGAGCATGAGCGTTTGAGGATCTGCCCCCCACCAGGTACGGCAGACCGACCTCATTACATTTATTGCTGTATGTTCTATTTGGGGAGCCCAATTCAAGTAATGATAACCCCCAGATATTTTGTGTGACTGTGATATGGAATGATTTGGTTGTCAATATGTATAGGTGGATTTATTTGACGAGATACGCCTTTTCCGAATATAATTGCTGTTGATTTATTGGATGCTAGGTTAAAATTATATGTACTGAGCCAATTTTTTAATTTGACTAAGGCCATGTTCATTTGATGTGTTAATGTTGGGATTGAGGGCCCTTGACTTAGTAATATTATATCGTCTGCATACTGAAAATTATTAATGTAGTGAATTTGTATATATGTTAAATAGCGTGGGACTTGATGGAGACCCTTGTTGAAGTCCAAGGGATGTGCCTTGTGGGCCGTGTATATTTCCCTCTTTATCTTTGACAAATATATTTCTATTTATTAGAAACTGGAGAACTAAATTGCTAAGTTGATTTGGAATTTCTAACTTTGACATTTCTATGTATGACTGATATATATTGTAACGCTTTCCTGGAAAACTATTCACTTCCAGTGAAACGTACCTGCCTGACAACTCCTTTCTTTGAGGAGGAAAGAGCCGGGCCGTGGGTTTTATTTTGTTTCTCTTTTTTGTGTTTTCAGGTGTTCAAACTCAAGCTATTTCCTTTTTTGGGCGCCAGTTGAATAATTTCAACGGGGGGGAAATGGAATACAGAACAGTTCAGAATGGAAAATACCAATAATCATATAAAGTGTATTACAAAAATTGCATATAGGAACAATATAAAAAATGAATATTTTACACACGGGTATGAAATTTAGATTTGTATAATCTCGACTTACGACTCTGAAGGAATCGGTATAAATCAAAATATATTTATATATTTATATATTTTGGTGCCCTACCTAGTGACTGGGCTAATAAATAAACGTACAAGCTACCACATAAAAATACAAGGTACCCCTTGGAATTATCTAGAAACAGCTGTTTTTAGATCACACTGAGTTTTTAAAAATTAGTGATTTTACATAAAACATATACTTTCTGACAAATAGGTAACTTGATAAAGGATAAAGCTGATATTTCCCGGGTTTGGTCCCCTTTTCTTTCTTTCACGCTCTGAGGGGAAAAATCAAGCGTGTACTCACTGAGGTCCCAGAATACTCTAGTATTGTACTTATCCACTGCCGGGTGAGGTGTAATGCCGTTTTTCTAATGATATGGGTGTTTTCCTAGTGCTCGCCGACAAACCACTTGCAGATTATTGAGGCTGCGGCTTCTGTGTTGAGGTACAGCTATTCCTCTATTTTGCACAAGACGGCCCTGGTTTCTCAAAATAGATCGTTGTAAAAAACAATTGCTCAGGTGGTGCCTTGTAAAGCGGCTATGTGGGTGGTACAAAAACCTATGGAAATCATTGTCAGCTATCGCCAACTCAAAAATGTTGATATTACTGACCTTAGATGTTATGAGGGTTTTGACAACAAAATCATCCCATATGGAACATAACGATGCAAAGCGTAGTACGTTTGCCACTGTTTACCAAATTTCTTTTCGAACTCTCGCGTTCATCGACACCCAAAACGACAAAAGGTTCTCGGCGAAGTGATAGCTTTTCCTTTGCTCGAGACCGTAGAAACGGAATTTCCAATGCCATGGCCAACGGTGTACAGGGTGGCGCAAATAAACCGTTACACACCCCCTCTTGGTCATAAAAAGAAAAAGAAAAAGACAACAACAGCAACAAATTGTTTTGCTCAATCATCCCTCTTTCACTGGTGCCATTCCGCCTCGCATTCATACCATAGCATCCAACCGTCACTGATCCTCATCTTGGATCCTCGATAGCGTTCAAATCCTTCATATGGTATTTTCCAACATTTTTACCATCCTTATCAACAAGCTGATAAACCATGGTGATATCACCTATGAGCGGTACAAAGAATATAGGCTGGACCATTTCGCGGAAACCCTTCAGCATTACTCAAAACATGGTTTTCTTCAAACCTTATCTCCTATCTGATAATTTTCTCCGGGGGCGTTTCCTCAGATTGTATTGGCGTGGTTGGCGTATGCCTCAGACAAAGCGACTTCTAACATCCAAATAAAGATCAGAGCTTGTCAATTTCTTCGCCATATTTACTCCTATCTTTTCCGAAGGATACATCTCCGGAGGTTGAATTTTCCATAAAGCTGCCCTTGGATGGGCATACCGCCCAAAATTCAGAAAGCTAGGTGGTACCGTCACCTCATGCGCCGTTCTAATTGAACGCAATCTTGTGAACTTTCGGTCCACGATCGATGATCGTTATCTTTCAGATAAGATCGTATAGCAGCACCTACAACCCTATTCACCCGTTCAACTGCATTGACCTGGGGTGATATTTACAGTTTAAAATATTTTTACTTCATATCTTTCAAGCGCCTAAACACATGTCAGTGAACTGGACACCATTATCCTGAGGCCAGAATTTGAGGCCCGTATATGAGAAACACCTGGTCCTCCAAGAACTTCTCTATCAGCGGGGCAGTCGCCTTCTTCAAGGGGTGGAGTAAACTGTATTTAGTGAAGTAATCGGACACCATCAACAGATATGAAAAGCCATCCTTTGATCTTGGAAGTGGACCTAGGATATCAACGGACACATATTGCCATGGAAAATTTACCTTCTTAGGTTGTCCCATCAACCCGGGTCCCAGAGTTTTCCACCTTCTGCTGCACAACGTGCACTTTCGCCACTTCTTTACTTCCTGAAGCATTCTGGGAAATAGTATAGTTCTCTGGAGACGGTTAAGGGTCTTGAATACTCCTAAATGAGCCGATTGGGGTCATCTGACAACTCTTAAAACTTCCGAGGCGTTTACTTTTGGCACGATCACCTTCCATTCTGGAAATTAGATCGAAAACCATAACTGAGGGGAACGTGTTTATATAAAATACCACCATCAATCTTCCAGTCAGGAAATTTATCTGGTGATTTATTGACCTGATCTAACATTTTTAGGTACCAATTATCATGCTGGTAATCCGTTCTAGCTACTTCGATTACATTCACCTCTAAGGGAGCTCGACGGCGCATCTGGGCGGCGTTGAGCGAACCTTTTGGTGTTCGTTTCCATATCGAACTGTTGTAGTTTGACGTATCGGGCTAGTCGACAGATGGGTCTTTGAGGCGGTTGAGCCATAGCAAGCTATAGTGGTCAGTAATAACCTGAATTTGACACCTTCCACATACGAGCGGAATTTCTCAACTCCGAATAATACAGCATACATTCCTTTTCTGTCACTGTATATTTCCTCCGGAAGATGTTAGGGTCCTACTTCATAGCAAATCACTACTTCCTGTTCACTTCCATTCATCTGCTGAGTACACATCCAACACCCACATCTGATGCATCACATTGGATCGTAAACAGCTTGGAAAAGTCGGGAGTAGCTAGAATAGGGGCTGAAACTAATGATTCTTTCAATTTGTTGAATGCAATATCAGCCTCTTGGTCCATTCCAGCTTCCAGACTTACGCCTCCTTTCGTTAGAGCGTCATGGGGCTGTAACGCTGAATAAAATGACACGAACCGTCTATACCACCCACATAAACCTAGGAACCTTTTCAGCTCGGTCACTATTGGGCGAGGATAGTTGACCATCGCCGTTACCTTCTGAGGATCGGTCCTCAGGCCTTCTGAATCCACTAAGAAGCCCAGATATCTCAGTGACGACCTACAGAACTCACACTTATCTATATTAATTGTCAAATTCGCTGATCTCAAACGGTTGTGAACCTCTGTCAACACCTTGATGTGCTCCTCGAGCTAGGGGTTGCGATGATAATATCATCGAGATAAACGAACACAAACGGTTCTAGGCTGTATCCGAGCACCTTCTCCATCAGCCTTTGCTGCGCTGCGCTGCATTACTGAGCCGAATGGCATGACCGTGAATTCGAAAGACCTCTTGATGGAATAACAAAAGCAGTTTTTCACAAGATTTTTCTTCAAAGGGGTACCTGCCAGAAGGACGGCCTTCAAATCTATGCTTGATAGATACCTAGCACCTGTGAGCTTATTCAGGATGTGGTTCACGTGAGGAAGGGGTAGGCATCCCTTTTCGTGAGGTTGTTCAACCTTCTTCCGTCAAAGCAAAATCGCATTTCTCCATTTTGTTTCTTCACAAGTAGGACCGGAGATGCCCAAGGGCTTGAAGATTCAGAACTATACCCAAAGCTAACATCTTATCAGTTCCTTACAAGAATATCCAGCATATAAGGAGCATATGTGATGGCGCTGTTTCACTGGTCGCATCACCAGTATCAATTCTGTGCTCCATCAAGTTGGTTCTTCCTAACCTCGTACCTGACACCCAAGATAACTGCTTGAACCTGTCAACAACATCATCCAGTGCGACCTGCTGTTGTTCATCAGTTGAGTTCTGACTGACGACATCTGCTGGATGGAATTCACATCCGGGCAACCATGCACACAATCCAATAGTATACCATTCTCGTCCACGAAATATGCATCATTAACAAATCTATCACAACTCCAAACATCGTCAGAAGTGCTACCTAAAATGAGGCTATGAGAGAGAGATGGTACAATAAGGACCTTCAATATTTTCAGCATGTGTCCTACTTGAACAGGTAACATCCGAACCCAGTTATTTCCTGCGAAGTCCCATCGGCAGTACTGATGCTTAATTCATCACTAGCTTGCGCAGATAGACAAAACATGTCGATTAAGTATAGTCCCTTCGAACCTATCCCCGGAATGACTAGCGCCTGTATCTAGTAGCGCAGTGAATTCAATTACCGAAAGTTGATACCTTAATATATGGTCTGTTATCCGCCTCTTTTTCACCATCAACATGTTTGAATGCAGTACTGTCTTATTACTCGACTGTGCGGAATGTTCCTTAATGATATTCACTGTTCGTCTATTTGATCGGCTTGCCAAATAAAATTTTGACGAGGTACTTCCATGCGTTCCCTCCGTTGGAGAAAACCTGGACTTTTGTCCTCAGCCGGCGCTCCCGTTGTTATAGTCACACACCACCGGACCTGTAGGCTTTTGGAATAATGGAGGGACGTCGGCCTACCTCGAAGCTCCTCCTACTCCATTTTTGAACAATCCGGACAGTTGGGCTTGATCACTCCATCCTTTCCACAACCATAACATACAGGACGTTTCTTCTTGAGCCTGACTGCTGGACACTCACGTTTTATATAGCCCAAGCTGCTTACACTCCATAGCAATGCAGAGACATAACTGAGATTCTCGAACGTCCTGGACCACGAGTGCCAACATCTACTGGATAATTTTGACACTCGAGGTCAGGTTCCATTACAGCGCATGCCTTCTTGCCGATCGCGCGTTCCGTCTCTTCTTATGGCGTTAGCGTTCTCAAGCTCGCACACTTCAGAGCTGCTCGGTGGAGCCTATAGTCTAGACTAGGTGCATGTGATAATTGGGCAACAGGTTCTCCCTGATTATTTCTAACTTTTCCTCTTTGGGGACATCTTTTTATCAAACGTGCGAATAAATTTTCCATAGCAGCTATGTAAATAATGGCGGGTTCATCCTCTCCTTGCTTGCGACGGTCTATCTGTTGCTTCAATTCTTTGTCGTGCCTCGGGACAGAAAATCTTTCTTAAGTTGGGCTACCAGCTCATCCCACGAATTCACTTTCTTGATGGCATCATACCATACCAAAGCCTGCCCACTGAATAATTCCACTGAAGAACGGAACAATTCCTGTCCTGTCAAACTCGTGCTTGGCTGGAGTTCACTAACCTGCTCCAAAATGAACTGACTGATATTTGTGATGTGGTGCCATCAAATTTCAAAGACCATTTGTGTCAACGGATATGGCTTGTGATAGCGCCGACACCGCCAGCCTGTGAGGGACTTGTTGCAGGAGCTCCTTTCGAAACCTTCTCGTATGTTTCATCAGCTTCTTCATCCAAATTCGCTATTGAAATCAGCACACTGCCGTGGTATCTTGTTCAGCACTGCCTGTGGGAATATGGCGCTCTACCATTCATATGAGCTACTCTGCTTTTGATTCTCTTGTACACTTGTTATTCAAGCCATTGAACCTGTCCACCAATTCGGTGGCGATGTCATACTGTTGTCGATTTCCGTTTGTTCCGTTCAAAGAAGGGTTCTGCGGTGTATAAACCAGCCAGGCCTGGAGGCATCTTCCCTCATTTTCGCCTGAGGAACTTCCTTTTCTGGCATATGTCAGCGGTACTAGTAGCAACTCCCCTCAGCTTCAGTTCGTGAGTTCACTTCATGTGTTCTCAGGTTCTGTGGGTCCATATCATAACAAAACGACATCTTTAAATCACCCCTTATACGGGACGTTCGGCAAACAAATCAACTTTTACTGAGTATGTGGACGTTCGGCAAACAAATCAACTTTTACTGAGTATGTATACAAAAATCACTGAAACTCGATACCAGTAAGCATTACCGTGACAAGCATGTGACAAATGTGCTTGTGAGTTATTTCAATTTACAATGAACGTATATTGGCTCTATCACCTGATTTCCCAAAGCACTATTTAATTCGAATCATAGAAAACTACCGTTATGAAATAGAAACGCAAAAGTACATTACGTAATTATCGACCACCGAGTCCCAAAATAGTATTGAAACACGCGAATTTGTTTCACAATCACGCACCTATACACAGCATCAGCTACCATTCATAAGCAAAACTGATTGAAGATCAAATCCGAATTATTTCGAATATTTGTGCCACCCTGTTAATCAACAAAATGCAAAACTCAAAGAAAATACATTTTGACCATCAAATCAACATCATTATTAAAGTCATGTGCCACCCCGTACATATGGCTAACCTGGCTTTCTAATCTAAATTATATTTTCCAAAAAATTCTATACCTTCTCTGGATACAAAAACGAAAAAGCTGTACCGCAAATTGACCAGAACCGCTGAGGCGGCACAAAACTAACGATGTTTTCAATAAAGCCAAAGCGATAAAATTATTCCTGCAATTTAAATGGAATTAAATTACTTGTTCTGCAATCGAGTTGTGTCAGCATTCAAAATGAATTCAAAGAAAAACGCGATTCCTATGCTGTTCTGTCTTCCAAGGAAATGGGTAGGTTTGAGGGTGAAATAAAATAGCTTAATTATGTATTCAATTCGAAGATGTTTTTCAAAGCCCTGACGTTGAGGCGCCAATTTTGTACGCTCTCCTGGAAAACTATTCACTTCCAATAAACGTACCTCCTGACAACTCCTTTCTTTGAGGAGGAAAAGAGCGGACGTGGGTTTTATTTTGTTTCTCTTTTTGTGTTTTCAGTGTTCAAACTCAAACTATTTCCTTTTTGGGCGCCAGTTGAATAATTTCAACGGGGAAATGGAATACAGAACAGTTCTGAATGGAAAATACCAATAATCATATAAAGTGTATTACAAAAATTGCATATAGGAACAATATAAAAAATGAATATTTTACACACGGGTATGAAATTTAGATTTGTATAATCTCGACTTACGACTTCGGAAGGAATCGGTATAAATCAAAATATATTTATATATTTATATATTTTGGTGCCCTACCTAGTGACTGGGCTAATAAATAAAGCGTACAAGCTACCACATAAAAAATACAAGGTACCCCTTGGAATTATCTAGAAACAGCTGTTTTTAGATCACACTGAGTTTTTAAGAATTCGTGATTTTACATAAAACATATACTTTCTGACAAATAGGTAACTTGATAAAGGATAAAGCTGATATTTCCGGGTTTGGTCCCTTTTCTTTCTTTCACGCTCTGAGGAGAAAAATCAAACGATGTACTCACTGAGGGTCCCAGAATACTCTAGTATTGTACTTATCCACTGCCGGTTGAGGTGTAATGCCGTTTTTCTAATGATATGGTGTTTTCCTAGTGCTCTGCCGACAAACCACTTGCAGATTATTGAGGCTCGGCTTCTGTGTTGAGGTACAGCTATTCCTCTATTTTGCACAAGGCGGCCCTGGTTTCTCAAAATAGATCGTTGTAAAAAACAATTGCTCAGGTGGTGCCTTGTAAAGCGGCACGTACGGGTGGTACAAAAACCTATGGAAATCATTGTCAGCTATCGCAACTCAAAAATTTGATATTACTGACCTTAGATGTTTGGGTTTTTCGACAACAAAATCATCCCATATGGAACATACAACGATGCAAAGGCGTGGTACCCTTTATTGCCACTGTTTACAGAATTTCTTTCGAACTCTCACGTTCATACGACACCCAAACGCAAGGTTCTCGCAAGTCGATAGCTTTTCCTTTGCCCCGGACGGCTAGAAACGGAATTTCCAATGCCATGGCCAACGGTGTACAGGGTGGCGCAAATAAACCGTTACAATATATATATATATATATATATATATATATATATATATATATATATATATTCACTGTATCACAAGCTGATTTAAGATCTAGGAACACCCGCAATGTGTAAAGATCTTTACTCAGACCGTTATATATATATATATATATATATATATATACGTTGTTGTATATATCAAAGCATCCTGGCAACCCATGTTTCGTCTGAATCCAAATTGTAATTATGTTCTAAAGCCCATTCAAGTCTGATATTTATTATATTTTCTAGCACTTTACCCAGGCAAGAAGACAATGCCGTGACCCTATAATTTTCCGGAAGGTAGAGTCCCTACCATGTTTTAATATTGGTAGTATAAGTATGTCTTTCCATTGTTCTGGGATTGAATTTCCTTTCAGATATTTATTATATATTATAATAATTTTTCCAATGATTTTTCGAGAGATTTTGTATCATACTGTATGATACATTGTCTAATCTTGTTGCTTTATCTTTTTTTTTAAGTACCTTCTGTAATTCCAATAATGCAATTTTGTCTACTACAATATTATCCTGTATAAAATTAAAAACTGGCATATTGGCATTTCTTGTTAGATTATTCATGATGCATCTTGTGATGTTTTTAGTAGGCAATTTTGTTTTTTGAGATGATTGTGTATTGGAGAATTTTTTAATAGTTGACCATATCTTGGTAAGTGGGGTTTCCCTATTTAATGTTGAGCAATATTCTTTATTATTTAGTTTTTTTTTTATACTATTCAATTTTTTTTGTGGAAGCCATGACCTTTTTTGAATTTAAATAATTTTCTAAGCTGGGATTATCTCTAAAAAATTTCAGTGCTTCTTTCCTTTTTTTTATTTCCCTGGAGCAAGTTTCATCCCACCAAGGGACTGTTGGAATAGATGCTTCACTGGCTTCTTCTAGAATTTCACATATCTGTTGGGTAGTGAATTCATTATATGAAGTCCAATTTGCACTTCTGAAAATCTTTCGAGGTGTTCGAACTATATCCTTTCGGCAACTTACCGAAATTTCACAAATGGTTGGAAAGTGGTCACTCATACCACAGTATAACATTCCAAGAGCATCTAGGGGCTATAACGTTTGTGATTAAAGCTATATCGTCTGCAGAAATATTTTGTATAGGGAGAGTTAAACGGGTTGAAGTGTTATCATTCAGGAGGACTAAATCGAATTAATCTATTAATAATTTTATAATACGTCCGTTATAATTAGTAGAACTGCCCCATATCAGATGTTGGCCATTAAGGTCTCCCATTATTAGATATGGATTATTCGGTTCTTCACAGATAAGTTTCAAGATATCAAAACTAATATTTAAATTGATATTATATATATTTATAATGGAAAAATTGAAATTAGGTAGATAAACACATTGAAATTGGAATCTGTCAGTAAAGTTTGGAATCATTATTTGTTGTTTGGCATATTCTATATTTGATTTGATGATTGTTGCTATTCCTATATTATAATTAGGTATATTTAAATTGAAATTTGGGGTGAGCCAGGTTTCATTTAGTAGAATGATATCAGGATTGTGGTCATTTATTAGAATTAATGAGTTATATCTATTTTGACCGGATTTCCATTGAATTACTTTCAATGAAAGATTAGTATTCTTCCATTGATTCTGCATCTTTATTTGCTAGTGTATTTATAAGGATAGTTTTGTATTTTTCTTTGTCTTGTTGGTTCATATTACTAAGATGAGTATCTTAGTAATATGAACCAACAAGAGTAGAATATTAAAGGAGTCCAGCATTTCAATTGTTGGGTTATCATTTGAATGGGATTGTATTTCAATTATTGGGTTTTTGTTGGATTGAGATTGTCTGGATGTATGGGGATTATGTGATGAACCTGGTTGATATCTGGGGCTATCATATATGGGTATATTATCGTTACCTGGAGATTTGGGGTGAGAATATAAACATTCATTCATTGTGAGCCTAATATCGTACCCGGGGGTGAATCTGCTCTATGCTTTCTTATTTCATTGTCTTGTTTAGTTTTTTGGCTATATGATACATAATTTGGATTATTGTTATATTCATTGACTCTTATTTGTCTGTTCTGTAGGCTTGGATTATTATTTATATTTGGAAAATCAGTTGTTTTATAATTATATCTTTCTGGTTTTTTGGGTTTTGGTACACATTCACTTTCATCATAAAATGAGAGATGATTATAGGTCATATAATGTTGAAAAGGGAAACATTCTCAATTGATTTTATGAACATCCCGTTTATATTTTCAATAAATCAAGTCATATAATGTCTTATACGATTTTGACGTTCAAATTCTGGGCATTGTTTACTTACTGATTGATGTTCTCCACTTTGGCAGTGACGGCATTTGGTTGGATTGGGGCACTGGACTGTTGTATCATGAATTTTTGTACAGTTCTGACATATTGATTTGCTACGGCATTGTTTTTTGGTGTGACCATAAGGAGACATTGATAGCATTGGATAACTGGCAAGCGATATTCTTCGACTGGCGTATATAAAGAATATATTTCTATTTCTGTTGGTAGTTTTTTCCCTGTAAAAGTTAAACAAACTGTGCTCGAGGGAACATAAGTTGTTACTCCTTCTACAATTTTTTTTCGATTACCTTACAAATCACCATTTTTGTATTTGTGTTCTCTATTATTTCTTTTTCTGATACATCTCCATCCATATATCGAATAATGCCTTTGCAGGTAATATTATTTCCCGGAATGAAACATTCCAAGCCTTTGGATTTTATGATTTCACTATTTAGGAAATTGTTTGCTGCACTAAAGGTTTTGAATTCCACAATCATTCGATTTCGGCCCTTGGGTTTGAGTTTTTTCAATTTGCCAATTTTTAGGTTATAGATCATTTTGGCTACTGATAATTGATGTAGGTTTCCAATGTTAGATATTCCCCGTCTGTATTATCCTTTTGAGTTTGTATATACACCTCATATGGTCCTGGATTTGTATATGAATATTGTAACGTAAATAAACTTAACTTGGTTTTTACTAATTTATTTCACACTTAAATCTACAACTTAATTTATATTACGCCACTGTATAGCTCGATCGTATGGGCTCGTTCAGACTGAGAGTGCCATCTTGAGGCTGCCTATTTATCTCCGTTACAGAATTCCCGATCTTTCGAATTCTGGCAGTTGGCGACCAGCATGTTCCAATTGTTTCCAATATTGACCGTTGTTTTCCGCGGCAGAGCGACGATTGTTCTCGAATATCTCCGGGGATGACCTCATCGTTGTCGATGGCAACGCGTGAGGCGACAGGTCCGCCTAGGTTCGTTACATTGCCCCTTCTTAGACATTTCGTCCCGAAATTTCATCCTTGGAGTGTGACGATATCTGCATGACTCCCCATATCTGCACCGTGAAGTTCGATGGAGTAACACTCCACGGTCTTCATGATCGGTCGGGGAAGAGGGTTACAGCACACCAAAATCTTGACGCCGCTGGATCTGAATATCGCCTCCAGCATACTTCTTATGACTCTCCAGTCCAACCCATCAATACCACAGGACAATTTTGGAATTGCTAGATCCACCAGATTCTGGTCCACCATAGTATCTCTTAGTTTGGTGAGACTCTTCCAGACATCTTCATAGGACGGTTTATCTTGGGAATGCCTCTTGGTAACTAGGTAGTAGATGTTTCTCTGGCCTTTCTTCAACTGTAGCACCCACCAACTTCTGGATTCTGCTCCCGCAGTGTTTGGAGTTGACCAAATTTCTTGGAGAACACTACGGCGATCCCCCTGGACATTCGAAGATCTTCTGCCACACAGTGCGCTAGTGCGTAGTCAGCAGGCACCTCGAAAGGTCTCGTGACTCCTTTTAGTAACCCCATGTAGAACTTTCTGCCCGTTTGAATACAAGGACATAAACTTCTCGAACGTCATATCATCCTCCGGTGGCTTGAGGGTGCGAACTTGGTCATGGTTTCCAGCGTAAGGGGCCAACCTGTTGAAATGGACGACCCTTGGTTTCCCTCGGGGTGGCTTATGGATTCGGTACACAAGGTCGTTTATCCTTTTACGATTTTATACGGGCCTTCCCACGAGTTCCGCAACTTTGGTGATAGTCCACGACGACGTTTGGGGTTGTACAGCCAAACCAGGTCATCAACCTTAAATCCTCCAGCGTCGGCCTTGATGTCATAGGTCTTCTTCATTTTATCGCTGGCACTCTGGATGTTCAACCGGACTCGTTCGTGGATGTCGTCCATTCTCTGCCAAAGTTTGCTGACGTAGTCCTCTCCCGCAGTGTCTTGTCCTGGCGGTATCCCAAACTTCAGGTCACAAGGCAGTCGCAGTTCTCGGCTCATTATAATACTAGCAGGAGTTTGACCGGTTGACTCGTGTACTGCGGATCGATAGGCCATCAGGAACAAATGAAGATACTGGTCCCAGTCTCTTTGATGGTCAGAGACAACCTTGGACAAGTGGCGGTTGATCGTCCTGTTCATCCGTTCCACCATTCCATCGGACTGCGGATGTAGGGCCGTGGTTCTTGTCTTGCGGATGTTCAGCAGTAGACATATTTCTTGGAAAAGGTTGGATTCGAAATTTCTGCCTTGATCCGAGTGCAGCTCCATTGGAATACCGAATCGACATATCCACTCTTTCACCAAGACGTCGGCGACGGTGATGGCTTCCTGGTTGGGCAGGGCATAGGCTTCCGCCCACTTACTGAAGTAGTCCATTGCCACAAGGATGTATTTATTCCCGTGGTCGGATACGGAAAACGGGCCGGCGATGTCAATGGCGATTCTCTCGAACGGGCTGCCTACGTTGTACTGACGCATCGGGGCCTTGGGTCGTATTCGAGGTCCATTGCTAGCAGCGCATATAGCGCACTTTCTGCACCAGTCCTGGACGTCAGCTTGACAATTGGCCCAGTAAAACCGTTGCCTCACTTTCTGCAGGGTCTTCGTCACTCCCAGATGTCCTCCCGCGACTGCATCATGGATTTACCGCAGCACTTCCTCTCTTCTGTTCCTGGGAACAATTATTTGGCGTCTGTCTTCCCCACCAATCTCGGCCTCCAACACACGTTTCAGGATCCCATTGTCCAGAATAAGAGAGTTCCATTGTGCCCAATAGGACTTAACAGCCGGCGAGTATCCTGCGACTTCCTGCCATGATGGTCTTCGATTGCCCTTCTTCCAGCTGATGACTAAGCCAAGGTCGGGGTCTTTCTCTTGGTCTTTCTGGATCTTGCTGTCATTCCAGTTGTCATCCATTGCCGCGGTTCTACAAAGTGTTGCTTCTTTCTCTTCTGCTCGTCGGCAATGTGAGCAATCATCTGGACATGGTCTTCGCGACAAGGCATCTGCATTCTTATGGCTAGTTCCGGCTCGATGTTCGATCTCGAAATCGAATTCTTGGAGTCTCTCGATCCAACGTGCTACTTGACCCTCAGGATTTTTGAACTGTAAGAGCCATTTGAGAGCTGCATGGTCAGTTCTCAACAGGAATCTTCTTCCATACACGTACTTGTAGAAGTGCTCCACTCCCTTTACAACAGCTAACAGCTCTCGCCTGGTGACACAGTAATTGCGCTCTGGTTTGCTAAGCGTCTTGCTGAAATAACCAATGACCTTCTCCTGTCCCTCCTGGATCTGAGATAGGACAGCTCCAAGTCCCACGTTGCTGGCGTCTATCCAAAATGAATTTCCCTTGGGTAGGGATAGCTCAGTATAGGTGCGTTGATCAAAGCTCTTTCAGCTTCCTGAATGAATCTTGACATTCTTCGGACCACTGGAACTTTGTTTGGCCTTCCGTGAGCCTGGTCAGTGGTTTAGCGATGTTATGAATCCAGCACATATCGGCGATAGTATGTGCATAAACCAAGGAAACTTCGAAGTTGGTGAATGTCTTTTGGGATGGGCCAATCCTTAACAGCTTTGATCTTCTGGTCATCTACTCTACTCCTTCCCCAGAGACAACGTGGCCGAGGTATCGTACTTCTTTTGGAACATATGGCATTTCTTAGGGCTCAGCTTCAATCCGGAGTTCCTCAATCGCAGGAATACTTCCTCCAAGTTTTTCACGTGGTCCTCGAACGATCTGCCGACCACAATTATGTCGTCGAGATACACTAGACACGTGTTCCATGAGAGTCCTTTCAGCACTGTCTCCCATCACTCTTTCGAATGTGGCGGGAGCATTACAGAGCCCGAATGGCATAACGGTGAACTGCCACAATCCTGAGCCGATGGTAAAAGCAGTCTTTTCTCGATCTTCCTGAGCGAGTTCTACTTGCCAGTATCCACTCTTTCAGATCAAGGGTCGAGAAAATCGTGGAACCAGCCAACGTGTCTAGGGTGTCATCTATTCTCGGAGAGGATAACTGTCTTCTTCGTGACATTATTGTTGGCGATAGTCTACACAAAAGCGTGTCGATCCATCCTTTTTCTTCACCAGTACGACTGGAGAGGACCAGGGACTGTCAGATGGTTCGATAACCTTCTTTTCCCATATCGCTGACTATTTTGTCAGCCTCTTCCTTCTTGGCAGAGGAAGTCTTCTGCTGATTGCCGGATCGGTCGGGCACCCCAGTATCAATCTTTGTGCTGGACCACATTAGTTCGACTTTCCCTTGTCCGGTATCGAAGATGTCTTGGTACTTTTGACTAAATCTCTTAGTTTGGGCTGTTGAGCTGGTTTTATGTCTTTGGAAGAGATGGCAACCAATTTTTCTAGTTCTGTAAGGGCAAGTTGTTGGGTTGGCTAATGCGTACCTCGTACGCCGGATCCAGATGAAACTGACGAGCAGTGCCCTAAAATTGTTCCTTTCTTTAAGGTCACTGGAAAGTAATTGACATTCATGACCCTTACCGGTACAAATTTTTCAGCACGCTAACAGGGTTTTCCCTAGGGCAATCCCTCGTCAATTTTCTCATCATGAAGTTTGGGCTCAAACATCATCACGCCTCCACTGCTCGCACTCCCGTCAGGCGAGCCTCCAGGATGGTTTCAGCCTCTCAGGTACGCTTACATCTTCAGCCAACAGCACACGGATCAACTCTTCACTTCTCCATGAAGTACCAGCTCTTCTCCGTTGACACGTAGGACGCCGTCTTTGAAATCCAATTCAAAACCCTCTAATTCATGATGTCCATTCCGATGATTCATCGTCTTCGATGTCCTACAAGTGCCTGATGTTTCACTTTAGTGCTGCCAAAATTATTTCAATCGGTAGCTCGCCATATACAGTAGCTGGCTCCCTGTTGCTGTGCGTAGCTTCCAAGTTGTCGGTTCAACTGTTCCCGGGGTTCTGGCAAAGGAAGGTCCGAGAATTGTCCTAGTCGCACCTGTATCTAGCAGCATGGTGCAAGGCTGTTATTGATGAGACCGTCTACGAAAACACCTCTGTTCTGTCGTTTCAGGATAGCGACATATGCGTTGTTAACCGGGCTTGCTGGACACAGGCCGACGATTGCCCCTTCGTCGACCTTCTTTAGTTTTCCTGCATCGGAGTCGTGTTTCAAATGTTGGACATTTGCTACGCACATGTCCAATTTTGCCAATTCCAGCATCTTATCTGTCTTTTCTCAGGCAAAACTTCCTTCATCACTTTTCTTATGGCAGCTTCAAGTCAGCATGCTCCTGTGAGTCTTCTTCAGTACTTCGAACTTTACTTTGGTTTTGCAGGATTGCTTGGCTGCCTCAAATTCCAAAGCGCGTGCCAGCGCTAGATGTGTTGGACGAGCTAGTGTCAACGCTTGTCTGGTTTTTGGTCACGAGTCCATCCAAGAATGCCTGAACGCTAATCGCCCAATACATTCCGGTGTGGCTGGATATGCAAGACGCAACCAAGCGTAATGTCAGCTTCGAATTCTTGTAAGAATTCGCCCGATTTCTGGCAGCGATTTTTCAGTTGGGCGTGGCCATATCGTAATTTAGATGTTTAATCAGCTGATCATAGTCCTCCTGTTCTTGGGCGTGAGAGTTTGTAGAATATTTGTCGCTTCTCCACGAATGCAAGTGTCAGTGCTACAGCTCTTTCCCCGCATTCCATCCGCTTTGCTTTGGCCGCTGCTTCAAACTGCCGGCGGTAATTTGCCCATGGAGTTTTTCCGTCGAACTGAGGCGGCTTCATGGAAAGCTTCCCTATTTCTGAAATGACCTTGACATCTTTTATACCCTCTTGAACTTTATCCACGTTCAAACTCAAGTCCAGCATTGCATTTTCGTTAACCATCTCTGTGGAGGACGCACTATTAATTTGTTTTTCCAGCTTACTGATCGTTTCCTTTTTTTTGTCCATATCTGCCTCGATTCCGTCTTTGATTTCATCGCTGATTATTTCCTTCATCTTGTCCATCTCTGCCTCGACGGTTCCCATTCTTTTTTCCAGACGATTCGCCACACCACAGAGTTCTTTTTTAAGCCTTCTGTGTTTTCTAGGAGCTTACCTTCCAGGCTTCTTGAATTTTCTTGAAGCTTCTCTTCCAGATTTATAGAATTTTCTTGAAGCTTCTCTTCCAGGCTTCTTGAATTTTCTTGAAGCTTCTCTTCCAGATTTCTAGAATTTTCTTGAAGCTTCTCTTCCAGATTTCTAGAATTTTCTTGAAGCTTCTCTTCCAGATTTTCTTGAATTTTCTTCCAGGCTTCTAGAATTTTCTTGAAGCTTCTCTTCCAGATTTCTAGAATTTTCTTCAAGCTTCTCTTCCAGATTTGTATAAGTCCTTCTGCAAGTCTTTCCTGGAGTACTTGCTTTTTACCCGTTGTTTCCAGTTCCCTTTCCTCCAATTCCTGTTTCAATTCCTCTACCTTCAAATCCGCAAGCTACTTTTCTTGAACACATTTTGTCTTTGAGGAGGTATCAGTCTGTTTCACACGAAAAGTTTATCAGTTTGTTAAAAATTCACTTCGAATTCTTTTCCACGGGCCACCAGTCTATTGTCTGTTTCACGTAACAGTGTATCAGTTTATATTCCCACGCACAATTGTCCACTTCGCGAAAACCGGGCCACTGTCTATTTTGGGCGTACAAAAAGGTCTATCAATTTATTTTTCTGACTATCCACTCCAAGATCACTTGTTTATTTTCAAAAACTCGCTTCTGACACCAATTGTAACGTAAATAAACTTAACTTGGTTTTTACTAATTTATTTCACACTTAATTCTACAACTTAATTTATATTACGCCACTGTATAGCTCGATCGTATGGGCTCGTTCAGACTGAGAGTGCCATCTTGAGGGCTGCCTATTTATCTCCGTTACAGAATTCCCGATCTTTCGAATTCTGGCAGTTGGCGACCAGCATGTTCCAATTGTTTCCAATATTGACCGTTGTTTTCCGCGGCAGAGCGACTGGATTGTTCTCGAATATCTCCGGGGATGACCTCATCGTTGTCGATGGCAACGCGTGAGGCGACAGGTCCGGCCTAGGTTCGTTACAATATACTAGTTGATGTAAATACCTTGATTATTTACCGGAGTTGTATTTGTATTATCGTTATCGGGGGGGTCCTTCCTCCCGACTCTTGTGTCATGTTTGACTCTCTGTTTTTATTTTATATATTACGATCTTTACTAAAATATTGGAATTAAACACTATAAGATCTCACCAATGGGGGTAAATGCATTAAATGTTTTTGGATTTCACTAGATACGCGTCCACCTTCAGCGCTCACCATTCTCGAAAAAAAATGGGGTTATATATCGATGAAACTTGGTAATTTATGATGGATTTGTAATTTGTTTAGGCATAATATCAATTATAAATAAACTTTTTATACATTATATGAAAATAATTCATATTCCAATATAATGTGTTTCAGAATCACACTACCTCTTCTAGACCCATTGTGTGCCAGAATGTTGGAGAAAATCAATGAACTGATGCTCAAACCAGGGGTGTGTCCCGTAAAGAAGAAGGTTAAAAAAGACAGTGAAGCCAACAATTTAGATTATGAGTTAAACCCCTATAAATACGAGAATCCGAATGATTCTCAATACTGTTCTCAATACCATGATGTAAGTGTTATTTTTTTCATATATACACTAGCTGACTCGACTGACTTCCTGTCCAAATTTATATATTCCCTAAAAAAAATCCTGAAAACTCTTTCTTGTCTACGTAGAATTCCTTCAATCCTGTTTTTCTGTTGTCCCATCTAGGTTATGCTTTTGACTCTGACGTTTTCCCATTATCCCCTTTTCCTGTTATCCTATTTTCCCGTTATCCTATTTTCCCATTATCATGTTTTCCCCTTATCCCGTTTTCGCCTTATCCCGTTTTCGCCTTATTCCGTTTTCGCCTTATCCCGTTTTCGCCTTATCCCATTTTCCCCTTTTCCCTTTATCCCCTTTTCCCGTTATCCCGTGGACGATTACAAACAACAAAAAATGTTTTGTTTGATTTGAGTTTTAAAATTAAATAAAAAAATATTTTTGTGTGGACATGCCCGAGGATTTTACCCGGGCCCTTGGAGTTACAAAGCACATGCTCTAACCACTGAGCTACTGGGACCTTTACTAAGAGCTTAGCTGATATTCCTTTTGTTGGCCAAATTTTTCTTATATTCCCGTATTTTCCAATTTTTATAGAAACCATCTTTGGGCTATTACGAACATTTAAAAAAAAAATGCCGAATCGGTCCAGCTGTTCTCACATATTGCGCTTACGAAGACATTTTTATTATATAGATTATATATCGTATTATATTTTGTTACACTTAATATTTGCATAAGAGAGATATTAGTTTATTGTATTAGTTAATTATCTCTCAAACATTGACAATCATTTTCATTAAAATAACATCTAAAGTTAATATATGCCACTTTGTAAAATTTTAAAAATACGTCACCATATGAATAAGTGCATGCCTCATATCGATGTTCGACCTTCATTAAGGCAAATACGTGGTTCAGTTGTTCCTACTTTATTTGCAAATTTATGTGGTTAAAATTTCGAATAATATCTTCTAATCAGTATCAAAACCTGTATAATTACATGGTGCATCTGAATATATATGACAGTTGGTTATTGTTCTCTAACATCAACCAGAAAATGCAAGTGTAGTGCAGTTCAGTTCAGTCTACTGCAGGTGCAAAAACAAGTGAAAATCACAACTGTAATAAAAAACTCTTCCAACAAAAAAAGGATATATCCATACCTGGACCTCTGTGTTAAACTTTTTATTTACTTTCAAACAGTGGCTGACTAATATAAATTATTTAGGATCAAACAAATGGGTGTTAAATCAAAATGGAATGTTCTCAATGCAAAGAAGTTAAAACTCCCAGTAGGGATTTGAAAGTACCTTGTTTTCCATGTGATACCTGTAGGAACTTATTTTGTCCAGAATGTACAGAATTGACACCCTCAGAAATAAAATGTCTACCCCTACAAAAACGACTTCTGAAATTCCTATGCCCCAAGTGCAGAAATTATGAATTAATTGACACAATGAAGCAAACTATCAAGGATAAGGAAGACATAATAGATAGCAAAAATGAAATCATCAAAATGTTACAAGAAAAATTAAGTTCTTATGAAAATAAACAACAACTACCATTATCATATGCCGAAATAGCCAGTAACAACTATGAACCAAAACAAGAACAAAAATACAATTTTCCTGAGATAATAATCAAACCTAAACTTCCTCAAAATGCAATGCAAACTAAAAATGATATCAGTTCAAACAAAAACCAGCTGATTTAAAAATTGGTGTTAAAAACTTGAGAACAACAAAAAATGGTGCAGTCATTATTAAGTGCTCATCAAAACTAGACACAAAAATATTGGAAACTACAATGAAAGATAAACTGAAAGCTTACAATGTACACCTGAGTAAAATGAGGAACCCGAGAATCAAAATAACAAATTTTACTGATGATATATCAACCCAAGAAATCGAGAAGAATATTTCGGAACAAAACCAAGTAGAAGGAATCAAGGTCACCTATGTAAAACATAAAAGAAATTCTAGGTATAAAACGATACTATGTGAATGTGATTTAAGACGTACAGGGTGTTCTTATTGAATGACCACACCTGTCCACCTTTTGTTATAACATACTGAGTGTTATCAGTCTATTGACCAATAACGGAACAATTTCCCAGAGCGGCTTGAGATCTTGTTTCTCCCAGTATGTAATGAAGCGAGGGAACTTAATTTGACAGTACAAAGACCAATCTCAAATCGTTTCGAAAGAATAATACAATTAAGACTTGTAATAATATATATATATATGTATTTTCTAAAATATAAAAACAACTATTGATACACCTGGTATAATTTACTGAGAAAATGTATAGAAAGTCAAAATGAGATTGAATAAACAATAATTTAAAATGAGAAACAATATGAGCTGACAATTTAAATAACTGTTCTCCAGTTATTTTAAACAATTGATAATAATTTTACTTTTGTTGAATCAATAATTTCTTTTACTATGAAATTAATAATGGAATATTTTCTTATAACACTATACATATATACCTTGCCAAATAAACAGTTTGATTTCTTACCCTCCACTGAAGAGCCACTGATTTAATTATTCCGTTTTATTACCGAATTATATTACTATTTCACTATGATTTCTGCATATAGTTGATTAATTTGCTACTTCCAATAAACTGTACGGAGTCTACGCTTATTTCGCGTAGGAAGATGAGACTTCATCTTCTCTAATTGAAATTAAACTTTACTTCTAGTCGCTTCATAATGAAGCAGCACTAACTCTGTACTGACTGACTCGTTCGACAACTGGATTCTGAATGAAGAGAGAAGAGAATGAGAGAGTTCTAGTATGGAGAATCTTATATATATAGCGTTGATATTCAAACGGTGCCGCCCGCACTCAATCAAATATATTTAATGAGTCGGCAAGTTGCCTCGTTTGAGTTGACACCGCCATGATATATCACTAAGCCTATTATTGCTTCTAAGAGACCGCTGGTCATTCATCTGTCCCAGCTGCACTATTAGTTATGAAGGTCTGAACATAGGATTGGAATTTCGATAGAGGTGCGACACAATTAATAGAGGAAGTATTCGACTTTATGAGTTGTCATATAAATTTTACTATTAATCAACGTTTTTATTTCGAACGAAAATTGATTTATTTTATTGGCCTTCTTCAGTTTCAGTTTACATCTGGCTATATTTAAAATACTTTGATAAGGAGTGCTCACAACACACGTCCTTTTCCCTATTTATAAGGTATTAATTCTAATTGATACCTTTTTCATGACCCTAATATCTTGGGTAGATGAGTGGTATTGGATCTCAACTTGGTTATGGCTCTGACAATTGTTTTAGCATACCATGAGCAACTAAATAAATTCTTACTGATAATACCTATGATAACATATGACCTTTACCTTATTCAATCATGCACCTAATATTACATACATGGTCAACAATATCCCTACTTATATAATTACTATTCTAACATACTAATTTTAACATGCAAATCTTTATATAATTCTCAATAAGATCCTTTCAGGTCAGTGTCTTCTGAGACGGTGCTGGCTTCGAATTGGAAGGCCACCGTGTAGATAGTGACCTGTCATCACCTGCTGTGATAGAGACTTTCTGTGGTCTGGCGAAATCAGGTTGAAATTCTTCAGCTACCTTATGTCTGCTTTTTCGACTAGGGATGATGTAAACATCATCTGTGAACCATATGACTTAGTTCCACTCAGTCTGCAGCGATTTAAACGGCCTTGTCGTTAGTTTTTCGAGCCACCCTTCGTGTAGAGAACGTGTTTGACGGTAATTATCGACTCCTCTCTGAGATGCAAAATGTCACCTGACATTTGTTTAAAAGTTCCAGTGAAGTGGTAGTTTCTAAGGTTCTTTCGTGTTAAAGTGGTGGTTCAACCTTCTATTTAGTTGGATAATTTGTGCACCCTTTGCACACTTCATGATGAGGCTTCCTGGGGTCCTCAACTCTGCACTCTGACTATGGGCTTGGATTATCCATTCACCCTTGTGTATTGTGAACTTAATTGATTAAAAGTTCAAACTTTCCATTGCTATACGATGCTCAGTAATTGAACTTTTTGGTGATAAGTTGTTAATCATTAATTTGGAGCTCCGTTATAGTTCAAAAATCCATATTATATTATCCGTAATTGTTAACGATAATTTTAAAATGTTCTTTATCATCACCGATATTTTTCGCACATGTTTACGTTTACGTTTAATTATTTCACTTAGTCATTATAACACTTTTAATTACATGCTAAAATCTCTTCTCGGTAGAGAATTATAACCTTTATATTAATACTTCATTACATAAAGTCCTCCGATTTTCAGGAAATACACACCATTTTCTCTTACTGTCTATGCTTTACTCAAAAGTTCGATTCTCATGTAGAATAACCGACACTAGATAATTTATGTGTCCCATTCCGTCACTTAACGATATTTCCAATGGTACGCGTACTATTGGTTCAGGTAGAAAGTCCCATCAATATTTATTTCTGCGTTAATTTACAGGGTGTTTCAACTTTTGACTACACGTTTATCAATGCTTGTGTATACTTGGCAAGATTTCATGATTTCCAATTATTTATCTATACTGGCTTACTATACTATTTGATCTCAACTGTGTTTAAAAATATTGACAATATTATTACTTCATAAGTGCATTAGTTTGAACTTTTGAAAATTACTTATTTTGACTTTTGCTTTGGAATAAATCCATGGAAACTCTTTACTGTACCACGTGTTCTAGTCTGATAACTATGATTTATCTCCGGAATACTTTCTCCTTCATCTTCTGTTGATTCAAGTTGATTTCTATCTTCTAGTGTTTTAGGTTTCTAGGGTCTTTTCTTGATCTTTCTCATCGGTTTTCCTTTATTTCCTCTTGAGTTCCTGCTTGCAATTGTTCTTTCGTCCTGAAGTTCTATTCTTCTAATCCTTTCTCCTTCTCATATTATAACTATTCTCTTTAAGTTCCTTACCCCTCAGTGGAAAATTTCTACTTATATTTCTGATTTCCATGAATTGGCGAATTCTTCTCTTTGTATACCACTTTCATTCCTTTTGATATCTTTCAACAAATTATTCTCTTGAAAAGTTTGGTCGCTTTTCCGTGGCATACTACCGATTGTTAAGAGTTGGATTGCCACCCCTAGGTGGAAATAATCCTTTCCTATATACAGGACTCTTGGGTTTAACGTTACTCATCCTTTTATTCTCTAAAATAATTTCCTGCCTATTTTCTAGTTGCGGAGATTTTTCTTCTCTGATTAACTTTCAGTCGAATCATGTGTTCAATCCTGTTTTCAAATTGGGATTTCTGAATTTAAAACGATGACTTCTTAAAATTGATTTTTCCTTTAGACTTGGCTACGGTTATGATGATTTTATATATTTAACTACTTCCTTATTTTCTTCGGTATTTTCTTTCAAATCTCGATACCATAATACGTTTTTCGATGTTGAAAATTCATTATTGGCTATTTTCTTTAATTCTAAATTTTTCCGATTCATGTTACTCCTTGCTTTAACTATGCATATATTCAATAATCTAGGGCAAATTCTTGTCCTTGACGAATAAAATTCAGCCTTTTGATTTTCGCTCTACTGCGAAAGTACTTTCTTTGGCGACTATCATTCCGAGGTTCTTGGCATTTTCCAACGTCCTGAGGGTAGAATATTCTCTTGGGTGATTCATATCTACCTTTTAGACTGTCTTTCAACGATTTCCTATGGGCTACAACGATCTTCTTCCCTAAATTCCTTGATGCGTTAGCTTCGGCAATTCCGATACTTCCTGTATATGGTTTGCTACCTCCTGAATATTTTCATTATCAAAAACTTTCATACCTATCCGTATATCTTTTCCATTTTCCGAACATAATTTCCTTCATTCCGCTGTGGTACTGCATTGGCAATTTTCCGTTCCATCTCTCTGTTTCGATTAGGGCAAGAAATGTTCGTTCTTTGACGAATAAATTTCTACTTTTAGACTGTCACTTTCGAGTGGCGTATTATTCATGATGGTCGCTCTCAGATCATGGGTTTTTCCCATTGTTCTGGCTTTAAAAGTGTCATTCTTGAATGATCTGGCTCTTTCACTACGACTATACTTTGAACTTTTCCGGCTGTCTCGCTTGACTATCCTTCCTAGTGTACAGGGCGTTTCGGTTTTGTTAATACCTTTGCTGATTTTCGGATTTTTCAATTTCCACTTTTGGCAATTTTCTATCTTCACGATTTTTCTAGTTTAATGAATGAGTCACTGTCAAATCATCAATCATATTTGGCTTGTTTAATCGATAACCTCTGCTATCTTTTTTTTCCTAGACGATTTTCCATACTTTTCCGTTGAATCGACTTCTTCAAAACCTAGTGTCTCAAACACTTCACTATTTTCAGACATTTCCATTTGATTCGAGCCGGCTGGACTCATTTCATGGCGTGAAAATCATTTTTGATTACTCGGCAATTCGTTTTAGCTGCACTCCTTGAGAAATTTAGCTTTTCGTCAAAAGTTAATTCAATCCACTGTTTTATCATTTTGGTCATGTCTTCAAACCTTTTTTCCCATTTCTTCCAAACTTTGCAATTACCATGTTCGTTTTCTAAATAAATACCGTTATTCTGTTCCTCACCTTCACCGAGGTTAGTACATTCTTTTCTTGCTTCTTCCTATTCAAATTCCTGTTATATCCGGACATTTTTCCATACTTTCTCGGACTATTTCCATTCGCGTAACTATTTCCTGTTTGTCTTCTGTCAATTACTCTCCCAAAAATTCTGATATCGGTTTCTATTTGATTGATTGATAAATCTAGTCCTTGTTCGCTCATTCTTCCCTGAGTTCGAAATTTATTTTCCATTGAATAGTTAGAAAACCTTTTTCTTGGTTTCTTTATTTTTCCAAATTTTCTAAATCTGTTTCCTTAGCATAGTCGGAAACCATGGTCCTGATTCACTTAATATCTCATTTCGAAGCTATTTCTATTTGGACATCTATATGAGAGGTGACCAAATTCTTCGCAATGATAACATACACAATTTTTCTTCTTACAATTTGATTCTTCATGACCCTTACGATTGCAATGTGTACACACTATTTTATTCGTATTGAAATTTCTAAAATTCATATTAGTTTGAGCTGTTGGTGTTTCAATTAATTCTTCCTTCTCTGCTAATTGTATGGCTTCTTTTAAACTGACAGGACTGGCAGATAAAACTTTTTTCCTTACAGGATCTATCAATCCTATACAAAATTGACGAATGGTATCTTGTTCAAATTTTTGCTTTAATACATCATCAACCCTATTAATTCCTGTAAATTTTCGTAATTTCCAGTGATGCTCTCAATCTTATGGAAAAATTCCTTACTGATTCACTATTTTTCTGATAACAATTCAAAAATTCTTTTCTTCTTCTCCAGGTAATTTCAATCTGCTAAACTGCTGCACAATTCCTTTTAAATTCTGGCCAGTTTATTGTATTTTTAATTTGTCATCTGTATCTATAAATAATCTGGCATTCCTGTCAATTTTAATCTAACTATGGAACTTATTTGATTGTCTGTCCATCTTGCTACAGCTGCCAAATACTCAATTTCACTAATAAAATCTTTGATATCTGTAGTACCATTGAAAGAAGGTAAATTATCCACACTGATAATAATGGTAGGTTCATAGGTAATCCTACCAGTCCACGGCACTGTTGTCGGAGTTTCCATGATTTAACAATTTTAATAAAAATCCCCATTGAATAAAAAATTTCACTTTCCTTTCCGAATACTTTCTGAGATCAGCCTTGTATAAACGATATATGTTTTGATTTTCCACTCGTCAAACTCTCTGTACTGATATTACTTTCTAAATGCTTTTCGTATTATTTTTTCCAATTTTTCAATACTTTTCTGACCTTATTTGTTACCAAAGGTTTATCTTTTGCTGAATATTTTCTATATTTGCAATTATATTTTTCCAGATGAATTTCCAATATGACAACTTTAGTGCAAACTGCAATATATGCACACTTTCAACTACACAAATTCTGATAATATTTTTACGAGGAAAACAATTTTTTACTATATTTTCATTCTTATTTGCATCGAGAAAATTTTGAGTTTGACATCTTTTGCGAAAATCAACATATAAACGTTATTTTCCTGTAAATACACCTCGACACCTGACACCAAATATCATAACTGCTCGTTAGTTTTTGCTAGCTTAACTATGCATGAACCATACTGGGTGTTACCAGTCTATTGACCAATAACGGAACAATTTCCCAGAGCGGCTTGAGATCTTGTTTCTCCCAGTATGTAATGAGCAGGGAACTTAATTTGACAGTACAAAGACCAATCTCAAATCGTTTCGAAAGAATAATACAATTAAGACTTGTAATAATATATATATATATGTATTTTCTAAAATATAAAACAACTATTGATACACCTGGTATAATTTACTGAGAAAATGTATAGAAAGTCAAAATGAGATTGAATAAACAATAATTTAAAATGAGAAACAATATGAGCTGACAATTTAAATAACTGTTCTCCAGTTATTTTAAACAATTGATAATAATTTTACTTTTGTTGAATCAATAATTTCTTTTACTATGAAATTAATAATGAATATTTTCTTATAACACTATACATATATACCTTGCCAAATAAACAGTTTGATTTCTACCCTCCACTGAAGAGCCACTGATTTAATTATTCCGTTTTTTTTCCGAATTATATTACGCTTTCATTTGGTGCAATATGATTATTTAGCTTCTTGATAAATATTAATTCCATTCATTTAGTTATTACTTCGATGATTTCTGATGCGTTACTATTTCACTCAATGATTTCTGTATATAGTTGATTAATTTGCTACCTCCGATAAACTGTATGAGTCTACGCTTATTTTCAGAGGGAAGATGAGACTTCATCTTCTCTAATTGAAATTAAACTTTACTTCTAGTCGCTTCATAATGAAGCAGCACTAACTCTGTACTGACTGACCTGTTCGACAACTGGATTCTGAATGAAGAGAGAAGAGAATGAGAGTTCTAGTATGGAGAATCTTATATATATAGCGTTGATATTCAAACGGTGCCCGCACTCAATCAAATATATTTAATGAGTCGGCAAGTTGCCTCGTTTGAGTTGACACGCCGCCATGATATATCACTAAGCCTATTATTGCTTCTAAGAGACCAGGTCATTCATCTGTCCCAGCGCATATTAGTTATGAAGGTCTGAACATAGGATTGGAATTTCGATAGAGGTGCCGACACAATTAATAGAGGAAGTATTCGACTTTATGAGTTGTCATATAAATTTTACTATTAATGCGACCGTTTTTTATTTCGAACGAAAATTGATTTATTTTATTGGCCTTCTTCAGTTTCAGTTTACATATGGCTATATTTAAAATACTTGATAAGGAGTGCTCACAACAAATGTTCTCCTGATGGGTTCAAGAAACTGATGACCCTGAAAAGTATATATTGGATGGGAACGGTACCCTGTCTATGAAGATTTAGATATTCCCCGATGTTTTAAATGCCAGGAGTACTACCATCGAAATAGTGAGTGTAAAAATAATACAAGTTGCTCAAAATGTGGAGACCAACACGAAACGAATCTATGCCCCAATCTAGGAAGAGTTGTATTAACTGTGCTAGATCTAATGATAAATATAAAACAGGTCACGATACAAATCATGAATCATCAGACTATAACTGTCCCATCCTGAACTACCATAAACAATTATTGACAAATAAAACAAATTATATCACAGTGTAATTATGGACTTACCAGTCATAAATGTGTTGAACAATCTGGATAATGAAATAGTTTTGGAAGAAAATAAACCGCCTATGGATGCGGATAAGTTTACTAGTGTAACAAAAGTATTCAATATGAACAAAAACTTGATAAAAATACTACATCTCAATATCAGAAGTGTTAGGAAAAATTTTGATGAATTCTTAGTTTTCTTAGAGGCTTATCACTTGAAATCAGTTGATATCATTATTTTTAGTGAAACCTGGTCTGTTCTATCTGCAAAGGAATTCACAATCCCTGGTTTTGTGACGATTCATAATAATAGTGCAATCAACCAGAATGATGGCGTTCTCATATTTATCAGTTCAAAAATAAACTATGAAATAAAACACTCAATCCTACCTCAAACCAATGTAACCATCAGTAACATCATTTTCTCAATGCATAATACTACATTCAACTTAATGCCTTGCTATAGATCACCCTCCATAACAGTTGATTTATTTATTGATGAACTTGAAATATTTTTAAATTACATAGAAAATAAAATCATTCACATACTCATCGGCGACATGAATATAAATATTCTGGATCATAAAACAGGAACAACAAATAATTATTTAGCAATGCTCATGTCTCTTGGATTCAAATCCTACATTAATTCTTCTACAAGAGTAACAAACAATTCATAATCATGTCTGGACCATATTTTTGTACGCAAAAACCAAGATATGCACGAGTTTGTTTACAACCCCTGTATAATTGGTTCAGATATTACTGACCATTTTCCCATTTACCTGAACATTACATATAATGAAAGATATAAAGAAAACAAAACAACTAATGAAAGCATATTTGTTTTCAATCAAGAACAATTCAACACCCTGATAAGTGCACAAATGTGGGATGATGTTATATCAGAAGAGGATCCAGAAATCGCATGTAACATTTTTTAAAATATTTTTATGGGTATTCATGAAAGATGCAAAACAAGAAAAACAATAAATACAAATAGGCATAAAAAAATTAAACCGTGGATAAGCTATGGAATAATAAATTCTATAAAACATCGAGACAAACTGAAAAAAAATGGTTATACAAAATAATAAAGATTTAAACTTGATGATTGAATACAAACGATACAGAAACCAACTGAATAAAATAATAAGTGCTGCTAAAAATAGATATTATTCCGAGGAAATAAAAAATAACACCAATAATATAAAGAAAATTTTTCAAATAATATCAGATGCTGCCAATTCAAATAGCAACAAATCCAACAGTCATATAAGGGTGACAGATGATAATAACGATTCATTCTTGAATGATAAAGATATGGCTGATTACTGCAACAGATATTTTATTAATGTTGGACAAACTATGGCATCAAAAATTGATGCACCACCTCCAGACTACAAACTGTATGAGCCAACACTGGAAAACTCCATGTTTCTCAAACCTGTAGATAATAATGAACTCGTAATGCAAAACTCCATGTTTCTCAAACCTGTAGATAATCATGTCACATCTATATATTGCAACCCTCAAACATATTATAAATAGAATTTTCTCAAATGGCAAAGTACCAATTCAATTCAAAACATCCTCTGTAACCCCATCTACAAATCTGGTGACAAAAATAATGTAGCAAATTATAGGCCCATTAGTCTCATAAGTACATTTGCAAAAAATATTTGAAAATGTTTGAAGGAGAGACTATACGATTTTTTAACAATTAACAATATATTGAATGAGAGGCAGTTCGGTTTTAAAAAGGAATGAGTACAGAAGATGCAATGTTTAACCTAATCGATATCATAAAAGAAATCTTGATAATAATGAAAAGTGTATTGCAATTTTTCTTGATCTCGCCTTTGTCACGGTCCCCATCAAAGCCTCCTTGATGCTCTCAACATTATGGAGTCAGGGCATCGTGTTGAAGTCTTTGGAGCTATTTAAGAAATAGAAGGCAAGTTCTTAAAGTAGGAAATCAGTACAGTGATCCACTATGTGTGCAAATAGGCTCCCCGAGGTACAGTCCTCGGACCAATTCTTTATTACCTATATCAACTCTCTTTGAATATTGACATTAACGGAGAATCTATATCATATGCTGATGATACCGTACTAGTTTTCAAGGATCCACTTGGGACCATGTAAAGGATTCTGCCCAGAAAGGTATTCCAACTGTTAAAAACTGGCTAGACTATAACAAATTATCTTTAAATATAAAAAAGACCACATATATTGCCTTCTCATTGACAAACATTAATAGACCTGAATTCACCTCTCTTTCAATCATCAATGGATCAAATGTCAAAATCAATTAATCTCACAGTACAAAATATTTAGGTGTTACCATAGATAAAAATCTGAAGTGGGCAGAACATGTTACACAGTTAACCAACCGTACAAGAAGACTTATACATAAATTTTATCAACTCAGGAAAATAATGAACAGAACATTATTAATGTCAGTATACAAGGCATTGGTGGAGTCCATAATTAGATATGGAATCCTAATATGGAGAGGTCTGTATAGCAATGCATTGTGTCCTTTGAATGTGGTACAGAATTATATACTGAGGGTCATCCTACAAAAAAATAGAATGTTCCCAACAAACTTATTATATAATGATAACACACTTAATGTAAGATCTCTATATTTCCATGCCAATTGCTTATACATTCACAAAGCCACAGTACTAAGAAAATATGTAAATCACTGTTACAACACGAGAACAAGAGCAAATAATCAATTAACTGTTCCATTTTGCAAACATCATGCAAGTCAAAGATTTGCTACAAGAATAGCACCAAAATCATTCAACCTACTACCTCACTTTATAAAGAATTTAACAAATGCAAAAACTTTTTCAAATAAATGTAAACACTATATCACTCAAAATCTTAATATGTTTTCAAGTCTCCTATAATAATATTACCACCCCTGACTAAACTGGGATCCCGATTTATGATTTATAATTTGTAGTTCATAATTTATAATTGTATTTCTTATCTTTGGATTTGTTTTCCAATTTACTAATTCATACATATGTTATTTAATTATATGCACACACAGGTGTCTCACACCTAGGTGCATCTGGAAAAATGTAAATCAGAATATTACTACTTATTTATACCATGTAATCTATATAATGTAATGTAAGAATGAATTTAATAAATCTCAAATCTCATATACTGAGTGCTCTGTGCCAATATGCAACTAACCATACAATGATTCATATCATTCATAAAATAAAAATAAATAAGGCATTTTTGCATTTATATTTTGACAACACTAATTCATATTCGAAAAGCATTACCCCTGAAACTCTAGAGTCATGGCATGTTTTGGGATGTAATATTCCTCGTACTGCCTTGATAAGGGTGAGGTAGGAGTCGACGAACGATTTTGCCAGTACTAATAAATATTTCCAGGAAAAATGGACATAGGGGAGTACTATAATTTTCTAATGCAATTTTTGATCTATCTTGATTGTTTTGTTTTTAAATTATAATATATTCACTGAAGATATGTTTCTATAAGTAGCTTTCCAATCAAATTCAATCTATTTCATTCATACTCTCTTCCCATTCCCAAAAGATCCAGTTCAATATTATCATTCCCGAAAAAAATTCAGTGGATAAATTGCACTGTGCATATTTGAGTACAATGCTACGAAACTTGGTCCTACTTCAGCAAAGGAACCTAGAACTTCAAGAAGAGAAACCATGTAAAGTCCATCTTCTGATTCTGAAAAATATCTCACATACCTGCAAATTTATAATTCCGTTATCAGTAGATTTGGATAATCCAATCTATGGGAAACTGTGCTGCCAAAAAGAAAATACTGTTAATCAATTAGAATCCAAGAAGAAATTATGGGAATAAAAGGCAAGAATAATTTTAATTTATATTTGGCTGTCGATTTATCACCCCATTGCATTAGTAATGAGGAATATTTCACCAAACTTAGACAATCGCTATTTTTTCAAAAAAATCTTGAAATATGCATCTGAAATTAGATTGATTAGCTTCATTGGCTGCAAGAAAAGTCTGTAAGGAGAATTTACTAAGGAAAACAGAAAACAAACAGCCTACAAAAAAATTCTCAAATTACTCACTGGATTTGAATCTTCGAGGAAAGAAATATTTCATGGAGTTTGCCCCTGTTGCCAAGAAAAACGCTGATTATACCGACACGGCATCCTAGTTGGAACAATTTTATTTATTGCACCTGATTCTTGACTTGTGATAAAAAATAAATGTTCACTGAGGACTTTTGAGCACTTCAAGATTTTAATGAGTAGGTAGCTAAGATCAATAAGTAAACCCTAGATAGGCCCGATGCTAAATTTACATTGCAATGTTTTGAACCGAACATAATTTCGGCGGGACGTGTAATGTTTTGTGTATATGATAGACGAAACAAAACAACTCTTGCACACCCCGTTTTAAGGGGTTCAAAACAGTATTTTTAATCCATTCAATTGAGGGTTCACTTGTGTACATGAGTATGTTTGTTTGTTATCAAGTAAAAAAAAACTTTCACATGTCCGATTTACTTGAAATTTGTCATGCCAGCAAAAAGGTTCCCATGGAAATACAATTTGGTATTTCTATATGATAAAAATTCGAAATTAAAAACAAAATCTATCATTTATGGTCCGATTCAACACTAGAGGTATTCTCTAAATCACCTATAACAAATTCCATGACAAAATTCAAAATGACGGCTGCAATTTCATTATTGTCTGATTTAGACTAAAAATCGTCAACTAAGTATTTTATGAGTCGCGGATTAAAAACTTATCATGGAAATTAAAAATGGCGGCTGATTTCTTTCATAACAAGCTTTTATTTAACTCCACATTTGTATGTATGTTCAGTTCAAATCTTGTAAGTGAATTTCAATCCACTTCTAGTTGTCCGATTAACGTGAAATTTGGAAGGTGTTCATAATTCCGGTAACAATGCATTACTGAATTTTTGCTAGAAGAAAATCATTAATATGGCGGACGAGTTTTGGGATTATGGTTCGATTCTATTCAAATTGGTATGTGGAGATTTTCGGGGACAGGGATCACGAATTTTTTGTCAAATTCACAAATTCAAGATGGCGGCTCTAATATGGCGACTAGTTTTGTGGTTATAGCCCGATTTCAATAAAAATTGGTATATGGGGTTTTTGGTGTCGGAGATCATGATGTTTTCGTCAAAATCCATGAATTCAAGATGGCGGCTCCAAAATGGCGACCAGTTTGATGAGTATAGCCCGATTCCATTCAAAATTAGTGTGTGCGGTTTTTGGGGTCGGACATCATGATGTTTTTGTCAAAATTCATGAATTCACGATGACGGCTCAAAGATGGCGACGTGTTTTGTTATTATGGCCCGATTTGATTCAAAATTGGTATGGTGGTTTTTTTGGGGTCAGAGATTAACATTTTTTGTCAGAATTCAATGAGATGACAGATTACATGAATAACTAGAAAGAATTGAATAAAAAGGATTGATAAGAAATTTTTAGGACAAGCTTTCATACCCATGCACTGAAAAGGAAAAAATAATGTTTTTGTTTGACCTAGATTATTCTGTTAGTAGCAGATTCAAAAGCTTGCCGCGAATATTATTGCACTGTAAGATTTTGAATCCGCTACTCAGGAATAACCTAGGTCAAACAATTGAAGAAATATTTTTTCCTTTTTAGTGCATTTATATAAAAGCTTGTCTTATTTTTTTATACTTAATTTCAACTCAATTCAAGTACAGAGGACTAGATGGCATGAAAGTAGTAAAATATGACGTCACCTCCTCAGAGGATTAGGTATAGATTGTACAAGTACTCTGCGTGAATTCATAGCTATGTATTTTACAACTTCAAATGTCTTTAGCACTGCAGGTCAAAACCTCTCAAAGTTTGGAGAACAGCTTTATTGCAGATAAATATTTGCAAAACACAAAGTAAACAATATATGTATATTTTTAAATTATTCATTATAAAGAAAATTCATCAAGTATAAAATTCAGTTTTTTGTCTGTATTGAATAATAAAAGCGATGGACAATGAAAGTGTTTACATTTCTGCTATGTGCAGAATTTATCTAGGAACAATACTTTATTATTAAAAGCTCAACTGGTTATGATCTTATTATAGTGCGAAAAAATCATATATGCATGTATAAGTAAAAATTTTTTTTTTTTTTTATGTTCTGGTTCCCACGAAAAGGGATATCCTGTAATTTGAATCGTGGGAACAAAGATTTAAGGTAGGAGTTGGTGTTCTTCTTAAATTTCTGGAGGTTGTATGCCTCGGGGAACACCTCCTAGGAATGAGTTCCAAAGCCCGCTGTTCGTTGGATGAACGAGTCTTTGGAAAGTGATGTTCTGCAGGTCTCCAAAGTGACCACGAAGGGGTGTGATGACTGAACTTGACGGGTTAGTCTCGAAGAGACTGCCAAAGCAGGAACGATTGTTGATATTTCAGAAGAGCATCGCCCATGAAAATATCTATAAAATAGAGACAAATCGCCAACTTTTCTACGGTGTTCCAGACAAGTGAGCGAGTTTGTAGCGAGGCATCACCGAGCAGACAATTGCCCTTTTTTGGACAGAATCCAATAGCCTCAGGATATGTTTAGGTGCAGCGCTCCAAATGTGGGAACAGTATTCCAGGACAGGTCGGATCTGTGCCTTATAGATCATAAGCAGCTGGGTGGGGGTGAAATAGCTCTTGGCACGAAACAAAAACCAAGTTTTGGGATGCACTTTGGCAATGGACCTCACGTGATTTTCCCAGGAAAGGTTATTGCTGATAGTAATACCAAGCATCGATATGGATGACTTCAGTGGTATGGTTACTCCTGACAAAGTTATGTTAGGCACAGTGAGAATGACTTTTCTAGAGAAAAGACATGCTTGTGTTTTGTTTGCATTGAATTCTACCAAGTTATTAGATCCCCACTCGAGAATTGTTGCTAAGTCCATATTTATATTATTAACATTTCTTCCTCGTTCATTTCTGGTTTCACGGGCTGATATAGGGCCCTGGAAGAAAAGCGGTATGGAGGGTACTATCATCGGCAAAGCTGTGTACTGGACATGAAGTTGCTTTCAACAGGTCGTTGATGTGAAGTAGAAATAGTGTTGGTGCGAGAATAGATCCTTGCGGAACACCAGCATTTATGAGTAGAGTGTCAGATGAAACTCCATCGACCACTACATGGAGAGACCTGTTTGAGAGAAAACTAGTAAGCAGAGAACACAGCTGAGGGGGCAAGCCATAAGACGAAGCTTGGCGAGGAGTCCCTGGTGCCAAACTCGATCGAACGCCTTGGAGATATCTAATGCCACAGCTAAAGTTTCTCCATACTTTTCAATAGATAGCTGCCATATATGTGAGACGTAAGCGAGCAGGTCACCAGTTGATCTCTGATGGCGGAAGCCATATTGCCTATCGCTTTACAATTCCTGAGTCTTCCAGATATTTCATGAGCTCGATGTTGATGGCTTTTTCCATGACCTTTGAAATAATAGATAGCAGTGCGATAGGTCTGTAGTAGCTAGGTAGGGCCTTTTTGCCTTTTTTAGGGACTGGCTGTACTCTTGCAATTTTCCAATTGGACGGAAATACCCCCAAATTGTAAGAGTGGTTGAACAACTTGCAAAGAACAGGTGTTAGTTCGCGGGCACATTTCTTGAGAACAATCGGCGGGATTCCGTCAGATCCACAGGCTTTGTTGGTGTTGAGACCCAGCAAAATCTTTCTGATATACGCTTGAAAGGTGATCTCGGGCATGTGACTGTCAATAGGTGTAATGTTCGGGGGTTGTTTTCCCGATGAATCCATAGTGGAATTTCCAGCAAATAGGTGCGCAGAGATATTGGCTTTTTCCTGGGCAGTCGTTGCTAGTGTTCCATCTTCTTTGGTTAGAGGAGGAAATGAGCTGGAAGTGAAGTTTCTTCCCACAGCTTTGGCGAAAGACCAAAATGAACGGGATCCGTTAGGACATTCAGCAAGTTTTGATCTTATTTTTGCATTGTGGGAATCTTTTGAGCATTCTATTGTCTCTTTGCATATGCCTCTAGCCTCGACATATGCTGCTCTGGTCTCAGGGCTCGGATTTTTTAGCCATTGATGGTATGCTGCCTGTTTGGAAGCCACAGCTCTAGAGCAGTTTCTGTTAAACCAGGTCTTATCGGATGATGTTCTTCTTTCGGTATTCGGTATGTAGGTTTGCATCCCCAACATGATGATTTCAGAAATTGTCTCAGCACATCGTGTTGGATCTACTGAAGAGAAACAAACTCTCTTCCATGGAAACGCTGAGAAAAACATATGAAGACCTTCCCAGTCGGCCGAATTGTAATGCCACATGAGACGGGGTGGTATTGTGCAGCTCGATGGTAAATGGAAAGAGCATGTTGTGGAGATGAGGGTGTGATCAGAGTTTCCAAGAGGGGCACAAACTTCTATTCTATACGGGTCAGGATTGGTGGTGAGGAAAAGATCTAGTGTATTGGCAGACTGGTTGTTGACATCAGGGATGCGGGTTGGTAGCTCGACCAGTTGTTCTAGACCATGAGTGATGGCGAAGGCCTCGGCTTGACGACCCGCATCATCTGTTTTGTTAGAGAATTTGAGCCAGGCAGCGTTATGTACATTAAAGTCTCCCATGATTATGGTTTCAGCTGTTGGATGGTTCTCCTGAATGTAGTCCAGTTTGAGTGGTAAAAACTCAAAGAGGTCGTTATATGAAGGTTCGATTTGTTGAAAATATAAACAGGATGTTCATAAAATCAGATGTGGAATCATCTGCGACTGAAAGATAAACTTTAGTCACTATCTTCCATCGTCATTAGGTGAAAGGTAAAGGCAGCAGAGGAACTTAGTCAGTTTGGTATCAGATAGCTTGAACCACATCACATCAAAGTCTTTCGGTTCCAAACTCTCTTCACGCTGGCATGAAAGGTTAGCCATAGCGTAAAGGCAGACTCCACCTTTGAACCTGAATCGAGAATGGAGTTCGTAACCAGGACAAAGCATATGGACCTTGTTGGTGGACGAGTTTACTTGTGTTTCTGTTAGAGCCACAATATCCGGTTTTTTCGTCTGTAGGTGATGGTGGACGTCATTGATGTTCTTGTTGAGTCCGCGGATGTTGCAAAAATTAATCTTTAATGTTGAGTCCCCTCGAAGTACCTCTCGCCCGGAAACTGAATGGAGAGGTATTTTGCTTCCGAGTGTTTTTACTCTAGGAGACTTCATCATTATTACTATTAGGATGCACCTGAAAATAAAGGAGGAATTGGGGAAAAGGAAAGAGGGAGACCGGAAAGTATCGACCGAACACTGAAACATGGAATGGTCCATTTCACAGCACACAAAGTCGATATGGTGGTATTTCACCGGGCGATGGGACCATCTTCCACCTACGGTTATCCTTTTAGTCGCCTCTTACGACAGGCAGGATTTACCATGGGGCTATTCTAAAGCCGACCCCATACAGCCAAAATATTAATGGTCAGTACAATTTCAGAATTACATAAAAATATTATTTTTAATACATATATAACATCATTAACATTCATTTGTATATCTACTGGACTAAATAAAATATATACATACACTTAATTTGATGTAAATTTTTTAAAACTTTGGAATAAATATCATCATTGTATACCTTACACTTAACAATTTGTATGCACTAAATAAACATAAAATATGAGTAAAGATTTTCTCTGATTTATATTTCTCATACATTGTTTTTAACAATAATTCAAAATTATGTATTGAAAAAATACCAATTCTAAATTGTTCAGTATTATCCAGAATAAAAATAAGTAGGTTATCTGAAAAATTTTCACCTCATTTTAAACATATGAGCATATAAGTTCATTGTTTCAGAAGCTGTAGAAGTAGTTGATGATGTGGGAGATCTGGAAAAAAATCTTGATTAAACTATTTGAGGCTTACTATTACTTGACGGGCCTCCCCAGTTGCCAAGTATTGTAATCGTGCAAAAAAAAACAGCTATAAGACACCCCAGAACTTGACCGGCACGGCCTCGGGAGAATGGGGTTATTTTAAAATAAAACATTTTTAGTCAATTTTATCGGACAATTTAACAGACAATTTACCGGTCAATTGACCAAGTGAGAAAATTTGACCTCAGTCATTTGAGTCCTGCACCGAACGCAGGTTGTCCTTGTCAAAGCCCGGATGAGCGGCTGTCTCGGATGGTAACGCCCAGGAGAAAAATTAAACATTCTTAGAGCCAGACTGGGAAACGGTGGAAAGTTCCAACGCAGACTTATTTTGATTTTTTTGTTGTGTTTCTCCCTGCCGAATTTAGTTCCAACCCATCGGATAGATTTTGAATCACTGAATGACAAAGTTGGAGAAATTATTTTGACTGTTCTGGATACAGTTTTTCAAGGGCTTTCAGATGACTTATTGCAAGTCAAGTTCGGTGCGCTATAGTTTCTGGCATTTTTCAATAGTGACACTTACGTTTGACAGATGATAGCAAAAAACTGATGGTCGCATTCGGGGCATAAACTGTATCTTCATACCAATTTTCAGCTCGGTTGGTCAAACTGATCGGTAGTTATTGGGAAGATTATAGACAGACAGAGAGAGGCTTCACTCTGGAAATGGTCTCAATCGTCTCAGGGGACCTCAAAACGGATATTTTCGTCGATATCTTGTTTTTTTTTCGCACAATTACCTTACTTGGCTGGTCAAGTATAAATCAAGATATTAACAGAAATATCCGTTTGAGGTCCTCGAGATGATTGAGACCATTCCTGAGTGAAGTCTTCTGTTTGTAATCTTCCATGATAACTGCCAAACCATTTGACCAATCGTGCTGAAATTTGGTATGAAGATACAGTTCCTGTCCCGAATCGCGACAATTAGTTTTTGGCTGCCAACGCCAAACGGAAGTATCACTATTATAAAATGACAGAAACTATAGCGCATAGAACCTGACTTATGTCATTTGAAAGCCCTTGAAAAACTGTATCCAGAATTATTTCTCCTACTGACATCTGTCAAAAATAAAAGAAAGGCAAAGTTCAAAACTGGGGTCAAATATTTCTTGGTCAATTGACCGGTAAATTGACTGATAAATTTACCGATCAAATTGACTTCGTACAGTCCTAAAAATATTGTATCAATGTTTTATTTCAAAATAACCTTATTCTTCCAAGGCCCGTACTGGTCGTCAAGTTCTGGGGTGTCCCACAGCTGATTTTTAAATTATATAATTTGAATTCTAATTAGTTATTATTGAATTTTACCTCATTAAAAAAAATCAGTATCAAAGTTTCTCATGGCACCATCCTTTTCAGGGGCAGATGAAGTTGATGATGACGGAGATCTGAAAAAAATAATACATTATTTCAGATGTCAGTATTTGGCTAGGAAAGACATATCATACATCTTTTCAGAAGTATCTATGGTCATAACTTGTATCTATGTATCTATGAAACATAAAATATGTGTCAATACATTTCTTTATATTACATACAATAATTGTTTTTCTATTTCATTTTATAATGTGGATAGTTGAAAATTCTTTGTGATATTACCTCATCTCACTGAGTACAAAATTTCGTTTGGGCGTATTTTATGGTGTACACTCCATTGAAATCTCAAAATCTAGAGTCTCGTCAATGCTGAAAAAAAAATTATGATTCAAATCTATAAATGTGAATATACATAATTAATTACCAGTAAAATATGTATTGAATTAAAACTTTTGGTTGATTTCGGGTATGGACAACATAAACTAGCAAATTAACAAACTTTTTAAATTTTTTATCACCTATATTATGGATTTTCAAGATGATAGCCCAAGTGACAAGGCACCTGGGCTATAATAGTCTTCTAACCATGTTTATATATAATTTTTTCACTACTCGCAATACTACTATTACAAAAACAAAAATATGATTACCTAATGTTTATTCAGTTAATATCATGAAGCCATATCCAGAAGAAGGCATATATAAGTACAAACCAATGATAAAATGAACTGCTATTTCAAATATTCAGTAAAATTGGCTGAAATGGATATTGAAGGTGATTGTATCTCTCTAAGGACTGAGGGATGTGGCACAAATTGCAAATGTATTACTAGAAGAATAGAGGCGACTAACAGTATTCAGTTTTGTTTTCAATGTTAATCTTTGTGATGAAATAATTAATAAAAAACATATTCTCTGGATTAAAAAAATGTGTTATATATATTTTACTGATAACAACATATATACCAGTAGGTTGTTATACTCCTTATTTCATGTCAAACCAATGAGGTGGGCAAAATATTCAGTTAGTGGTTAGTTTATATTATTCACAAGCAATATCCTTAAAATCCTGGTTGGTGGTCCAAAATCACCCAACCCTGGAATAATGATTGCAAAAAACCTTTATAGGAACAAATTCCAAATATAATTAGTCAAATTCTCCTGATTTCTTTGCCATTTCTTGAACTTCAATCATAAATATTTTGCCGAGCTCAACATGTAAATGGGCTGTAAATAGTTGGATACAACTGTACTTACTGTACTAACACATACCTTTTAACTGCTTGTACATCAGGAATGGCATCAGGTCTTAAACATGTTCTCCCTTGAGGCTTTTTAATAATCTGGGCTTTGGAAAAATGAACAGAACAGATAAAAGAAAATATTTTTTTTGGCTCAGTGGGTCTAATTCAAGAGCATCACATCATACTTGTAGTTTTTCCTTATCAGTGGGAATCTGTGAATAAATTATCATTATTAGTACTCTACCCCAAAGAAAACAATATCTTGGTAAAACACCACTACAAAATTAAATTCTACTTGAAAAATTCGTTCGTATTCGACGCCACTGTAAGCTTACCTGTGGATTGTTTGTTTACAATAGTTTGTATTCCAAACAAAGCAGTATTTCGACATTTTGCACCACTAAACCACTTCACACGTATAGAGAGTATTTTAAATGTCAGTAAAACCAAGGAACTATTGTTTTATGAAAATGAAAAACCACTATAACACATAATAGTGGTTTTTCATATAAACACACCGGAATTATCTGAATTTTACTTTACGTCAAAGCAAATGGCCGATGGTGAAGAAAACAGGGTTGCCAAGAATGGTTCAATTTATCGAGGCTACCTACAAATTTCGGAGTGTCTTATGATTTAACTGTTGAAAATTATATTCGTTCTACCTAGAAAAAATATTTTTAAACCTTGTTCAGAGTTGATTGACCTTACTGCCTTATACAAAATTTAGATGAATAAATATAAAAATAATATATATATATATATATATATATATATATATATATATATGTGAATGACTACATATAAACTTTCGTACTTTCTATAATTATGTCCATCTGACAACAATGATTCGGTATTTGTAAACAGTAGATGTAAATAAAAACACAGTTATCTCTGCATCAACGCATAGGTTGTTTACGTAGCATCAGGCCTATCTAGGGTTTACTTGTTGATCTGAGGTAGGTAGCCATTAATAGATAATTCACATTCATCCAATTTCCATTATGCTGGGAAAAATTTGACAAGAAACCAAAAATACAAATGTAGTTTTATAAAAATGTAAATAAAACATCAGTTTTAGAAGAAGAAAAATATAGTATTTTGGTGAAGGGTCAAGCATAAAAATACTCTAGCAACTTTCGTATACTATCATTGCCCCGACATCTCAATGGAGAGTTCCCAGAAGTGTCAGTTTTTTCTATTAGTTATTCTTGGTGCCAACTCCAAAAGGTGGAATGTAATTGGAGAAGACATTGGATGGAGTCTCATGACTTTCATATAAGATGTATCAGAGTTCAAGTGTATGTATCTTCATAGCTCAATACTTTATCTCTGATAACCTGAGCCAAGTTACTCTGTTTTGAAAAGATCTGCATACTGGGAACTATAAGGTGGTTGAAAAAGAAATTTTACTCTTTTCTTAGTATTAGAATTCTTACCAACGGCACTAACAACAAAAATACCGTTGTCAGTAACGGTCATGTCTATCAAATAAAGAGCTAAAGCACACACAAAATTACTGCTCGACAAATCGGATGAGAGCTCAATATGTAGTGCTTTTGTAAGTCAAAAGGTTTGTGTATTTTAGTTCCTCGAGAAAGATATAAGGGAATTCCGAAGGAGCCGCGAAAATCACATTTTACAATACTGAATTGTATTCTTATACAGATAGCAGGCAGATTTCCCATGACAAGCTAATACGGAATTGGATTAAATCCCAAAATCTCAGATATTTTGAAATAACAAAAATTTTAACTGAAAAAATCCATGGCAATAAGGACTAAAAAGTTGAAAATAATAAGAATAAAGTCATTGACCAAAAAATTTTATTTTATGTAAAAAAGCGAGAGGTGCTTGTTATCAGTTATCTTAATATCATTATGAAAAATGAGTAAGTTTTTTTACATAAATATATTTTTTTGTCAATGACTTTATCTTATTATTTTCAACTTATAGTCCTTCTTGTATAAAATCGTGTTTTTTTTGTTTTTTCAAATTATAATTTTCTTTTTAACTTTTTAGTCCATATTGCTACAGAAGGCTAAAAAGACTACGAGGAGAAAAACTCTTCGATTGATTCATCCACATGAGATGGAAGTTATTAAAAACTAAAATTTTAAATTATGCTGAGAATGGCCTCAGTGCATTCACCATATTTTACTAGTACCCCTGAAGAGTTCCACTATTCACCTCCTGGCTCCATCATCAGATCAGCTCCAAGAACCTAATAAAAGGGTTAGAACCAGTTACCTTAGAAATGGAGCGGCTTGTTTAATTTTGGGTGGTTCTTGAGCTGTAGTATCTTTTAAGCATTTTTAATAGCTTCAGGTCTGAAGATTGGATCAATCAGGGTTATGGCTCAATCTGTGAATCCACTGATAACGTTTTTTTTTTGTGTGAGACCGAAAGTTCAAATATTTGTTGCACCAACTTTTTTTTGTACCAGTTCGTTATGATTTTCAATATTATATTACAATTATTACAATTATGATTATACATATTTGTTTCATTAATGACCTTCCGACTTATTGCTCTGCTGCTTCTCTATCGATTGTATATGCAGATGATACCAATCTCGTTATATCAGCTGATAGTATTCCCACTATGCTTTGTAATGCGCAGAATGCTACAAATCAACTCTCCGAGTGGTGTGATTTGAATGGACTAGTTCTCAATATAACCAAAACTCAAATGATTAATTTTGTTACAAAAAATTCTTCAATAGATAGCAGCCACCTAGTGAAGCTGAACAATACATCAATTCGACAAGTCTCTGACACAAGATTTCTAGGAATCAATATTGATTCTAAACTCACCTGGAGCAATCATATTGAGAATATAAAACTCAAGCTTAGTAAACTCATATTTCTACTCGTCAATTGAAAAACACACTCTCTTGAAGTCTCGAAACTGGTATATTTTAGTCTTATTCAGTCATTTATGTGCTATGAAATAATTCATTGGGTGCTACATCCAAGGCACAAGAAATATTCGCCATTCAAAAAAAGCAGTAAGGTTAATGATGGCGTGACCCAGAGAACATTGCAAACCACTTTTGTTAAAATTGGTATATGACTCTACCATGTTTGTTTATATACCACTGCATTGTCTATGTGAGAAGGAATATTACTAATATTCCTACTTGTGACACTCTCATGACTATAGTACTAGAAATAAATATAAACTACAACAACCATTCGCTAGACTATCAGTGTCGCAGAATCATCCGGGATCGATTGGTGTCAGACTCTATAATGCTCTTGACGACAATATCAAATCTGCCCCTAGCTTACATTCCTTTAAAGCTAAGCTGAAAAACCATCTTGTGCTGAAAGTACACTACTCCGTTGATGAATTTCTACAAAAATGAAATTTTCTCACCGATTGTTTTAAAAATAGTTGCTTTTAACATGTCTAGTTAAGTATAGTGTGTTATTAATTGTAACTTGTGCATACTATTCCGTTTACAAATACTATTTTTCTGTGTACAAATACTGCTTTTTGCTTCTGACAGCCTAGTTTTAATGTTATGTAGATTGGTGTCTGTCTTTTTTAAGCTCATCTGACGTGTTACCTAAGTTAGTATGTTACAATGTAGGTTCCTGTGTTGTAATTGAACACTTTTTTAACTAATAAATTGATTGATTGACATAAATAATTTCAGCAAATTTCACACCAAATTGCAGTTCACATATGAAAAGTAAACTTTCAAGAAACTCCCGAAAAATAAATATGGAACACTAGGCCTCTCGCCAAATAAAAAGTTCCATTTTCTTCGACTATGGTAACTGCATTTTATTGGCTACGACAGAAGTTAAATTTCTCATTAGATATCATTGAACTGGAATATAAAAAACCTCCATAATTAAATATATGAGAAACTCTTTAGAAACCTTGATTATCTGTGTTGCCTAATGATTCAAATAATTTTAGGATGATAATGGTGCTCTGGATGGTGGCCATACAGGTATGACGTCGAAGTTGAAGAACATATTGTTAGAGAAGAGCAGCAAGCATACAATTTAGCTGAACATTTAGTGGAAAACCCGGAAATGGTAGGTGTCCAAATCCATAACTGATTTCTCGACAAATTTTTTAAGGGTTTGAAGCACCATAAAAATATCATATACGTGTTGTTTTTTAGGTACAGCAATCTTATGTGCCATATGTTATGAGGGCCAAACAGATGGACATGAAAAAACTTAAAGGGGCAGTTTGGCAGTACTTGACGAACACTGCTAATACACTAATTGATAAGGAGGTAAGTCCATACAGGAAAGTGAAATCAATTCTCAATTGCTTAATAACTCTACTATTTTTTATGGATTCCCAATGAAGTATTGTGAAATGATGAAAAGCAAATGTCTGGAAAGGGTATTTATCATTGTTTTTCCACAAAAAAAAATTTGGACAAAATGACCGTTTTTGAAAAAAAAAAATACAACATACATTTTTGATATATTCAGCTTATAACCCAATATCCTTATAATCAACCATCACTTTGACTATGCAACCTTATAGCTGAATATTGCAACACCCAAAAACAGGACACAAACTGATCTTTACTTTGTATTTAAGTTACTATGAGGTGAAATTTATTGATATTCTGTCTACTATTGGTGATTCAGGAAATTAGTAAATTATGAACTTGTCTGTTGACTATATAAACAGCCGTGCATTGCGGATAATTATGTTTCATTCATATCAGTGAGTTAAAGGTAAATTTTTATTTATTGCATTGTGGTACGGTACATAACTTTTTTTTCTGACTGATCATTGGGTAAGTTACGATGAACTTTTAAAATGCCCAAATTATGTAATAACATCAAAATATTGTAGGACTTGAATCAATTCATGTAGTTACAATGATTCTGGGTAACAAAAACACATGCAAGGAATTGTCACTAAATAATGTTAAGTTTGAAATCCTTATTGTTGTTGAATTCTCGACTAATCAAAATAATATTTATTTCATTGACCGAAACAATACACAATGCACTGGAAGAAGGACGCCCATGTTTATGTGTTTTCATCGACCTCTTGAAGGCCTTTGATACTGTTAGCCACCAAGTTACTCAAGATACCATATAACGAACAGAAAGAAATAAGAGGTAAATGTGCAAATTTACTCAAACATTATCTTGAAAATAGAACCCAAGAAGTGAAAGTGGCTAGCACGATGAGTGACCTGAGGGAGATTGTCTTAGGCCCTATATTGTTCTATCTTTATATAAATGAACTATTTTCATTAAACAGTCAGGGAACTATCATAGGGTTGACTGATGACACCGGCATTTTTTATGAAGCGGGAACATAAAGTTGAACTTGATATCCAAGTCATAAAAGGCTGGTTCGATTGTAGATTACTGATAAGTAATACAGAAAAAACTACCTATACTTCAGTTGTAACAAGGCCGGGAAATCCCCATTTCCCCAACGCCGTGGAACTTAATGGAAGTACCCTCAGAATTGAATCTGTGGAGAATATAAAATAACTTGGAGTATATTTAGATCCGTATATGAAATGGGATACACATATTAATTACATAATAAAAAAACTGCAAACCATCCTATACAAAGTTAAATTACCACTAAAAACAATGAAAACATTGTATACTACCCTAGCGGAAAGTCACATTCGTTATGGAATCCTGGCATGGCGAAGTGCCCTCCGGACACATATCAAGCCCCTCAAAATACTACAGAAAACATTCCTAAAAGTAATGATGAAAAAAAATCGTTGATCTTCCTCCGACAATGTAAAATTATGGATATTAGACAGTTGTTTTATTACTGTACAAATGTGAAATTCCACCAAACTGGCAATGTAATTCGACCCGCTCATGAATATGATACCCATAATAGTTATTGATCAGGCCAATACCTTTTAGTGAAAGTTTTTGAGGCGCTGCCAAGGAGGAAACTTGAGTCTGAAAGTTGTCATATACACTATTTTAGCTCGCAGAAATATTTATTTATTTTTTATTTATTCACGGGAAGCCCAAAATCTAATAACAGTTGAGGGTAGAATCAAGTTTACATATTAAGCGATCTAAGATGAATGAAAGTAATAAGATTATGGATGCATGGATAATGTTAATTGATTAATGTAACAGTTGTTGTGTACTGAGAAGACTGGATTGTTGGTCTTATTTATTCATTATCCTAACGATTTAAATATAAAACTAGATAATTGCAAATAAATATATTATTGCTTTAAAATCGACAGCAGTTCATGTTAGTTAACAAAGTCACAGCATTGCTATGGAAATTATATGGTTGAATATATACAAACCATTTTGGCAGTTCTTGACAAAACGCAAATATGTCTGATACTGATATTTTAGTATCTTGCACCCCTCCAGACTAAAAAGTATTGTAAACTTGGCGTTTCCCGTTTTAATTCCTGAAAATTCTAAACGGCAGTTATGTTACGCGAGTTTAAAGATTGGTGTGACAAACAGAATGTAAAATAATCCTTGTCATTGTCGTATTTTAGAAATGTCAAATTTGGAAGTGACGTTTGGTTTGGCGGCCGTTGCTATGGAAAAAAACATTTATCAGTTTTACCACGAGTGAAAAAATCCATAACACAAAGATTACACTCGTACATTAGAAAAAATATATATAATAATGTCCCAGACAACATAAGATGTGAAACAAATAAAGATCAGGGCTGAAGCCTTTAAAAATGAAAAAAAGTGAAAAAAATAATAGTTGGATGAAACCCATTGGAAAAGGAAGAAATATAACAAAAATGAAAGGAAAAATAATATACGGGCGATCTGAGGTCGGGAAGTGGAAGGGGATGAGTTTTTGAGGTTAAAAAATGGTTTATCTCGATTTCGGGCAAAACTACAAGTCCTATGGAAAAAAGTTGAATAGCAAAGTTGTAGGTAATAAAAAGATCTACAACTTTTGTATCACACTTTTTTCACATAACTTCAAAATTTATGTGAAAAATTTAAATAACAAGTTTTTGGTTTTTATTTTTATCTAATACAAAAAAAACACGAAATTTGGTGAAAACTTACCTTTTTATGTCCCAAACACGCTGTAATTTTTTTGATTTAAAATATTTATTTTTTTACCTTATTTTGACTTAATATCGAAAAAGCACCCTAATTTTCAATCGAAAATTTTCACGTCAAAATATCAGCTTTTTAAAAAAAGTCGGTGGGCTTTCTGTTCGTTGAAATCTCTACTTTCTGATGGTGTAATAAAAATATACATTACTATGGTAAATGTTCTCAGAAAATGCAAAGAAACGAAAAAAACTCGAATTCGAAAATTTAATAAGACATCTACAATATTTTGAGAAAGTTGTAGAATATTCTTTAAATTATATGCGTAGATCCCTATTTATTGCTATTTTGAGATAACTTATATACCTGAGTGACCTACGGAAAATGTTTGCCCATCAAAAGGTATTTTATAGAGAAGTGGGGAAGGGTTAGGAGGGTCTGGGTCCTGCTACCTGTTATTTCTTTGCATTTTCTGAGAACATTTACCTAGTAATGTATATTTTTTTCACACTATCAGAAAGTAGAGATTTCAACGAACAAAAAGCTCACCAACTTTTTTGAAAAAGCTGATATTTTGACGGGAGAATTTTCGATTGAAAATTAGGGTGCTTTTTCGATATAAAGTCAAAATAAGGTAAAAAAATAAATATTTTAAATCAAATACAGTGTGTTTGGGACATAAAAAGGTAAGTTTTCACCAAATTTCGTGAACAATTTTTTTTTTGTATTAAATAAAAATAAAAAAACAAAAATTTGGTTATTTAAATTTTTCACATAAATTTTGAGGTTATGTGAAAAAAGTTTAGATACAAAAGTTAGTCTTTTTATTATCTACAACTTTGCTATTCAACTTGTAGTTTTGCCAGAAATCGAGATAAACCGTTTTTTACCCTTAAAAACTCACCCCCTTCCACTTCCCGACCTCAGATCGCCCGTATATTATTTTTCCTTTCATTTTTGTTATATTCTCTTCCTTTTCCAATGGGTTTCATCCTACTATTATTTTTTTTTGTTTAAAAAATTATCGACCCTGGTCTACAAAGCCAAATTCAAAATAAAACTGAAAGATTATATTACTTAAAAACTTAAAAGGTAAAAAGTAAAAAAATAATATATATGTATGAATCTTATTCGTCCTCTATGAATACGTAGAATTATATTACTTTATTTTTAGTCAATTACATATTATAATGTCCCCCCCCCTATCAAAATACCGCTCAACTGTATTACCCATAATTAAAACTGTTATTGAACAAGCAATAACCCATGGTACAATAACAACATAGTACTATTTATAGTGTATTATCAAAAGCTTGTTTGTGTTGTTTCACGTGCCCCTTCCCTTTTAAAATATTTTAAATATTACCACGAAGTTTATCGAAACAAGTATTTACAGACCACCAACAGCTTCTTAAATTTGTTAAAGATTTTTTCATCAATCAAGCCTCCCAGTGAATTAATTGCTAGCGATTTTAACATTAATTACATGAAAAGGACTCTATTACTTGACAATTTATGCTACAATCTAAAAATGTTAGTTCAAGGATCTACACAATATTGATTTACTGTACTTGGAAATCAAGTTTTTTTCTTACCGGTTTTTTTATTTTATTGAAAAAATATGTGTAATGTAAAAGAGAGTTGGCGGCGTGCAGACAAAATTTTTTAATTCTAGAAAAATATCTTCGGACAGTGGTCGAACCCATGACCTCATGATTACCAGTCAAGTGCTCTCCCAACTGAGCTAACGTATAGTTGGTTTTGATATATATGCATACATATACTTCAGGTATAGGCAACACCATTCACAATATCATCCATCCATTGTTGTCAAGATGCATTTTAAGAAATTATAACATTATCATTAGTCGGTTTAATATTTTTAACCTTAGAACACTAAACATTCGTTAAATTTATGACTTGTCGTGCGCAATTTGCTCACTTCATATCTATGCGTGATTCTCAGTACCTGCGTCTTTATCTTAAGACAGTTTATATTATATAAGAGATGGCCATAGTGTATATTTTAAGGCATGATAAACATGGCTGCAGTTAATTCTTATATCATTTATAACTAAAGTAGTACTAGAAATGGAGGAAAATCGATATCAAGAAAAAAATTCATGCTCGACTTGAAGGATGAGTTGTAGTCCGGTGGAAACAGCGACGAAATCGCTCGTTTTAAAGACTTACCCATATTTTCGGTATATCAAAATGGGACCTGTGCAAGTCGATTTCTTATGTTATTCCACACATGGACACGCAACCGAGGCCATGACAAAAGTTACAAGGAAAAAACTAAAAATATTGGAATAAATGAAGGGCGCTATAGCTCCTAATATAATAGAGTTATTCAAAAAATTATTTCACTGTTCGAAAGGCGTTTTCACGTACTTTGAATAAGTCACGTAAAATTTGAAAAAAACATGTTTTCCGAAAAGAGCAGTATTTTGTGCTGATACTAAATTTTCAATAAAATGTTATTTTTTCAACAATCTGAAAGTCACTCACAGTTCATCCAATAGAAATTATTTTTTCACCAAAAACTGTGCAATTTTCCAAGCAACATTTCAAGTCGATTATGTATACATCTATTCTCGATAATAAATTGGCTGTAGCAATTGGAACACAACGGCGACGAGGACCTCATGGCTTTTCGGTACGCCACCGCTAATGAAGTTGCACATATACTACCCATGTTTTTATGCAGTATTCACCCACCATTCCATGGTATGAGTACTGCTCTAGGGTCTAACAAATGTAAACTGTTTTGTGTTAACTGAGAATTTTATTTGTGATGAATAATATTTGACTTTTTGATTTCTTTAAGCTTGGATATTTATTTTTAAAAGACTTAGGTTGCGTTCATTTCATTATTATATAAGGTAAAAAAGAGGGGGACAAAATTTTGATTCCAATATTTATGAGTCGGCCCCAAATGTCAGGAAAATCATAGATCTTCACTGCGATGATGCAAGTTGCAGATACAATAGGTGTCTAATAAGCAAGAAAGAAGACGTGTTCTGTACAGATGACTGCAATTGCAAACTTGCCTGTTCCAATAAAGAAACATAATATGTGGAAAATAGCGAAGACTGAATAATCTATTTATTTATTTATATTTATAAACGGGGAAATCCCCAATTCGGTTGATTACATATGCAGATTAACAAAGTAAATATAAATCCTTAATACTAACACTAATACTAATATACTATTACTAAAAAAAAAAAAAAATAAGACAAAAACAAAAACATTTCTGACCAAGGTAGGCAGAAACAGATGAATATTCAAACAATAAGATCTGTCAATTGTGATATAAATGCACTATGAGTATCAAAGAAATCAAGGGAATGGTTATGCTGGTTTGCTAGGCGGCTGGATCTCGAAATGAATGTGTGTTGCCCGTAATTGGTCCTGCTAAAAGGTATATTGAAGGTAATAGTTGAGCGAGTGATCCTAGGTGGGACATGGATACCGATTTTATTGAGTAGTTGGGGGCATGGTATAAACGAATTTAAGATGTCGTACAGTATTTTCAGATCTTTCTGCTTGCCTGGTTGTAACTGACATCAGATTCAACTCGGTTCGCAGATTTACATAGTCAATGTTTGATGTACTGATCCCTTGTTTAAAATCTATATAGCGCAAGAATTTATGTTCTACCGCTTCTATTTTAGTTATATAATTTTGGTAATAAGGTGACCAAATATTTGAGGCATATTCTAAATGAGTTCTTATTAATGAACAATATAGTAGCTTAAGAGTGTGGGTGTTCGTGAAGTCTTGAGTGATCCTTTTCACAAAGCCTAAAAGTTGAAGTTTAATTAGTGATCATATTTGATATATGTGTGGTAAAGGTCAGATGTGGATCAAAAGTAACACCTAGATCTTTCACGTGTTCACAGACATTTAGATTAACACCATTGATGCTGTATTGAAACTGAGTCGTAGCATGAGATCTGTGGAAGACTGTAACATGGCATTTATTAGGATTCAATTCCATGTCATTTAGCTCACACCAGTTAGTTACGTTTTGTACATCAGACTGTAGCAACATACAGTCCAGTTTGGATGTTATCTTGGAATACAATTTCAGATCGTCAGCTAACATCTGAAAGTTAGCGAGTGGAAACAGGACTTGATATCGCTTTACAAATACGTTGAACAGTAAAGGACCCATGTGAGAGCCTTGGGTACCCGGAGGTAACGTTGATATCATAAGATTTATAATTGGCTATACGAACAGTCTGACGTCGGTTCTCAAGATAGCTTTCAATCCAAGCCAGGAGGCTTCCTCAATACCGAACATCTTCAGTTTGTGAACTAAAGCCCTATGATTTACCTATCGAATGCCTTTGAGAAGTCCGTAAATTGAATGTAATTCACCCGTAGTCTCAAAAGCATTCGATATGTCAATCAACGTACGCAGCAGATTTAGTTCAGTGGACCGTTTGTGTCTGAAACCAAACTGCTGGTCAATCAACAGACTGTCGACCAGAGGTGTTAGGAAGTCGCATATTAGATTTTCAAACAGTTTTGGTATAGTACTCAAAATACTGATGCCTCTGTAGTTCGATACATCTGATTTATTGCCAGATTTAAATATAGGTGTGACGTAACTTGTTTTCCATACAGAAGGAAAGATCCCAAGGGTCAGCGATAAGTTAAAGATGTGATATAAGGGCCGTGCTAGTAAAAAACTACACGTTTTTAAAAGAGATGGAGGTATTCCATCGGGTCCAGGACCTTTATTGGTGTCTAAATTGGAGAGTTTGGTATAGATGTCAGATATTTTGATGTTATAGAGGGGAATGTTTAAGTTGTTATATTGAAAAGGTATTCTAGAGATATCACAAGTGTTGTTGGTATAAACTGAAGAAAAGAAGTCAGCAAATAGGTTTACTATTTCAATACCTTGTGAGCTTGTTGTTCCGTTGAATGATAACTCGCTGGGATATAATAAAAATGAATCTCGATTCTTTGTAAGCGCAAAACGTGAGAACGGCTGGACTGATTTGGAAAGTTGCCTGGAAATTGGAAAATTCAGGTATATAAGAAATTTGGCGAACAAAAAGACTATCGAGTCATTTATTACCAAACGAGGAAATAGCTCAATGGTTACCTACACTATCGCCTACCAAGCAGAAGGTCACAGGAACGAATCCCAGTCAGGGTAACATTTTTTTTTTCATAAAAACAACTTGGCTTATTGTTTTTTGAATATTAGTAATACTCCAAATAAGGTTTTTAGGGAAAATATTTTTTTGGTGTTTATAATAATCCGAATTAGGTATTTAGGGAAAGAAAAGTTTTTAGAAAAGTTATTGGATTCGGGAAAAATTTAAAAGTGCGTTTTTCAATGGGATTTTTGAATACCATAACACGATTTGTGTGATGGATATTATTTGTGATTCTTTGGTCATGGAAAAGTTTTCAGGAATATTATATATATATATATATATATATATATATATATATATATATATATATATATATATATGTAATCTATCCTCTTGCACACCCGTGAATGACAGTGTATAATACCATTTTATAACGAATTACAGTGGTTAAAAATTAGAAAAAAATTTTTTAAATTTTTTTTTGTAAAATTAATGTAAATTTTGTGAAACGCGAAACACCGAAGTTTTGGTAAATTTGTTTTTTTAATATTTTTTTTGTATGGACTATCTATCAACTGTTGGCGGATGTGCATGAGGGTAGATTACACCCTGTATATATATATATTATATATATATATATATATATATATAGAATCGGAAAGTATTTATCTTGGGTATGGTGGTTTCATGAGAGCGTAAAGAATATGTTGAGAGAGCATTACAATTTCTCCTCGACTCTCTCGAGGAAGGGATATCGACGTCACGACACAGAGATAGGAGAGTCAGGGGCGGTCAGCTCAGGACGTCAGTATCATACCAGCAGCAGTCGGGAGAATGTGTGCGCTGCAATGAAAAAGAATTATTGACGATAATTTCACATCAGATAATTTGAACAAATTAAACTGAATCATTGATTCAATTTAACCTGTCGGACGACAGGTAGGTGGCCGCGAAAACAAAAGAAAATTCTTAAACATAAACAAAAGCACACGATATTTCTGTAAGACAATAAAAACAAAAAACTTATTTCTAACAGAAAAACAATTATTTCTGCCACACAAAAAATTCTGAAATTTATTAATAATTGAAAGGACAGTCGCTTCCATAGGTACAGGTCTATCTGCAAAAGCCACTATGACTAGATTTCTAGTATCTTGTACAGAATTACCCCCAAAGTACCATTTAACGATCTGTACATTCTCTGCGGTTGTGTAAATAGGCGGCATGTTTCAAAAGGTAATAATTGTCATGGTCTTTCGTTTTCGCAACCACGGCTCGGCAAGAATGAGTTGACTCGTTGTGCGCTGTGTGGCATTGCCACGTGGTCAGTTAATGCGTCGGGTGGGGTAACAGGAGGGGCGCACAGCAGTGCGTCTCTCTTGTTTAGGTGGTATTATCATATCATTGCGTTCCTTGTTGCTCGTGTAGATTTCTGTCTATACCCCAGATAAATTGTTTCCGATACTGTATATAAAACAGGATAACGAAATAACTGGAAAATGGGAACCTGGAATAGCGGGAAAACGGGATAAGGGGAAAACGGAATAACAGGAAAACAGAATAACGGGAAGCGGGCAGAGTCAAAAGCATAACTTAGATGGAACAACACAAAGAAAAACTTGGGAAAAAAAGAAATTCTACGCGGTTTTCAGGATTTTTTTTTAGGGAACATAGAAATTTGGACAGAATGTATGTCGGGTTAGCTAGTTACATAATAAAAAACATACTTTGATATCATCTCTAAATATTTTTCACAAGAAGTCTCTATTACCTGACTCGAATAAAATTAAAATTAAATACCTATACATTTTTTGTAAATGAATACTTCCCATAACAACACCGTGTAAATATATAAAGAATATTATGTCGCCACAAAAATTAGGAACTTCAATTTAATCAATCTTCTTCTACGACTCTTTTCAATCCTTAACGTAAAAACTGTAAGTATTGTGTGTTTTACTTGATGACGGGCGACAGTCGGCTACGAATATGGCAACGCGGATGGTCTGTTTCGTCATCTTCAAATGGCTGCAGCCAATTCATTATCGAGAATAGATGTATACATAATCGACATAAAATGTTGCTTGGGAAATTGCGCAGTTTTTTGGTGAAAAAAGAATTCAAGTCGGATGAACTATGGGTGACTTTCAGCGTCTTGCAAAAATAATATTTTATCGAAAATTTAGTCTCACCACAAAATAATGCTCATTTTCGGAAAATAAATATGTTTTTTTTGAATTTTTGATGGCCTATTTCAAAGTATGTGAATAGGCCTTTCGGACAGTGGAATAATTTTCCGAATAACTCTATTATAACTAGGAGTTATAGCGCCTTCATTTAAATTTTTGGAATATTCCAATTTTTTTCGTTTTTTCCATGTAACTTTTGTCACGACCACGCTGCGTGTCATAGATTTTCATTCCATGTGTGGAATAACATAAGAAATCGACCAGCATAGGTCCCATTTTGATATACCGCAAAAATGGGTCATTGAAAGATAATCCATCGCTCCCACCGGACTATTGGTGAAGCCATGGTTACGGTCACGAATTAACACCCCTACTTTGCATTGTCAAATCCGCCAAGATATATGCAATTTTCGAATCATTGATATGTTGCCTGAAAGGCCCATGCAAGTGAAAAAGAAGGTTACACTTTGTGTCTTTGGTCCATTGCGCCTTCGTAGGATGACTACAAACTTTAGCAGCCGCTGCAACCAAGCTGTCTGTGGAGAATATCGGGCTCCTTCTTGCATAAATTGTGCAGAAAAATTCTGAGTTTGATGATTTCAGATGGATTTCCTGTTCAATAAACAGTTAATTTTGTTTTTGTTATTCTCAAAATAAAAATAAAACATTTTTTTGTTTGTTTTTTATGGCTAATATAAATTTTGTTAAATTATCGAGGGTTTAGTATTCATGTGACTCGTATATGTTTAGTGTTCTAGGGTAAAAAAACGAAAAATATTCAGGTGCGAGTTCTAATCGTAGAAATTTTTTTCACTATTTCAGTATTCACATTTGTTGATAGTTTATGGCTATATTTTTAATTGCACATAACACTAATTTTTTCAATTCATTAAAGTTATTTTCCTTGTTTTTATAAAAAGACATTGTATTGATTCTTTTTCATGAATTGGTTAAATTTTAAAGTTGTTCTCATGATAGATGCCCCCGATGTGCTCAAAGTGAATTCCCATTTGTTCATGTTATTATGTTACAATTGTTATTTACAAAATAGTTCATTTTAGGAATTCACCTTCAAATAAAATTGAATACTAATTGTATTTTTTTTCATTTTTAGACCCAAAAGAGGCATGGCCAAGTTATCCAAACAACTTTTTCTGAACTATACAAGGGTCTTCCCAAATTATTACTAGAAAAAGAATGCAAGGAGCTGTCCTGTTCATTGGCGTTTGTGGCTCTGCTTCATTTATGCAATGAACAGAATTTGGAATTGACTCAGATTTACACATATAAAGATTTTCATATAAAAGGTCCATACTGAGCACTTTATAAATTGTTATTTTTTCAAGATTTTTAAAACTTTGAATTTTGTTATTTATTAAAAGTAAATCTGATTTTATCTCTACATATCAATATAAATTCGAGTATGTTTTAAATATCATTATGCATAATTGAATTAAGTTTTGGATTGAACTAAATATATCCAAATATACATATAAAGTATTTCTAATATCCCGAAATATTTTATTTGAGAAAAACAGGACAAAAAATTTGAAATATGCAGAATTGAATTCCTTGAAATTGAATTAGAATATATTTGAATTCTGGTATGTTAAAATAATAATATGCATAATTGGACTAAGTTTTAAATTGTACTGCGAATATATTCAATATATACATAAAAAGTGTTTCATAATTTGCACCAATATCCTGAAATCTAGTTTGAGAAATACAGGACAATAAATTTGAAATATACAGAATCGAATGCCTTGAAATTTTATTATTTATATTTAATTCTGTATGTTTAAAATATTAATATGTATAATTGGATAAGTTTTAAATTGTACTGTGAATGTATTCAATATATACGTAAAAAAGTGTTTCATAATTTGTACTAATATACTGAAATCTATTGTTTGAGAAATACAGTACAATAAATCTGAAATATACAGAATCAAATTCTTTGCAATATTATTCTATGTGATATGATGTGAAATTTTATGAATGTGATCTATCATTCTTCTAATTAGTTTTCATTTGTGACCCAAGTTGAATAATAACTTATCCATAATTTTCCCTGAATTTTCACAAAACCATTTTTGTATTTATTCATTTCTAAACTTTCACTTTTCCACATGATATATATTTAAATCACTAGTAAAACAATATTTTTTAATAAAGAAGTGATTAGCAAAAGTTGAATTTGTGTTACCATTGATAAAACTAATATGTTCAGATATCCTTATTTTGAATGTTCTGACTGTTTGGACTATGTAAAAACTTAAACAAGTGCGGTAGGTTAATTTATATATTCTATATTTTTCAGGTTTCGTAGTCTAAAATTTGTTGTTTTTAATTAATTTATCCAAAATATTACCAGTTCTATTTGCAATATTAATTATTTTTTTCGTGAAATACCAGAAATTTTCCTAAAAGAATGACCAAAATATATAATAGCTTTGAAATTTTGTTTTTCATCTATTTGAGTTCTTGTTTAGTGTTTTTTAAAGAATATCACTCCAGCTCAGCCCCAGACTGGCCAGGTCCACAATCGCGGAGGGCCCCTGGCATACGTACAAAAAAAAGTTTTAGTCTTGTTACGAGTTATTTTGTGTTCTTGGTAATGTTTTGTTTACATTTTCCAAATAACATTTTCCTAAAAAAAATTACATTTTCCAAAAAATTACATTTTCCAAAAAAAAATTACATTTTCCAAAAGTAGAACACGTCCAACAACTGTTGGTATATCTCGCTGTTTATACGAAAGCTTTATACAAGCTACTGTATTGTGAGTTGAGTTACGTTGTTGTGGTGTTAGCATCGTCTGGATGACTAGAAGCTTTCCAGTATGCCAGTTCGATGTCTACGTGGTTAAAACCATCAAGCTCTACCTCAGAGAGAAACGATGACACAACTGTAGGTAAGGTCATCAAAATTTTAGATTATTATTTTTGTTATGGGTTGTAATTTTTTGAAATTTTGTTCTATTCTACATTTTTACGTCACGTACTAAGAACTTAACAATATTAGTTTGGCATTTTTTCTTTAAAGGTTTTTACTAATAGGGCTAATTAATTATTATAATTTAAACAAAATAAACTGTATAAAAAACTAAGGCTTACTTCTACCACAGTTTTTCCAAAAGTATTGAGTTTTTGCCTCAAGACGTGGCAGATTTTGTTAAAATTCAAGCTAATTTAATCTGCACAAACCAAAAGGAAGGCGCTATACGACAGAGTATAAAAACATTGCATTATCCCTATATTTTTTGGGTCCAAGGGCTTATAATTTTTTGAAAAATCTTTTATTTATCATCCAAACGGAGTCTAGAACGAATAACGGAATCCATTGTCTACCGACCAGGTTTGAAAAATGAAGTTCTTTATGAAACATTGAAAATCAAAGCACTTTGTTTAATTGAGCAAGACAGGCATTGTTTGTTATGTATTGATGAAATGTCCCTCAAAGCAAATTTATTTTATCACATAGGACGTGATGAAATTGTCGGGATGAAAGATTTGGGAGAAGGTAAAAAAGAGTTCATACCTGCTCAAAGTGCAACTGTAATCATGGCGAGGAGTTTGCATAGTAATTGGAAACAGCCCCTTGCATATTATTTTGTAGGTAAATGTATCTAAGCTGAAGAACTTGAAATTAATCTAAAAGATTGTGTCCACAAACTGGAAGAAGTAGGTTTAATTGTTGATGGTATTGTTAGTGATATGGGCAGCAATTTCATTGAGTTGGCAAATAATTTGGGTGTAATTCCTGAAAGTCCTTCATTTAGTGTATGCAACAGAAATATATATCTTTTTGATACACCCCATTTATTGAAAGCCACAAGGAATAATTTAATAAAAAATACATTGAAATTTAACGAAATGGAAACTTTCTGGGCATATGTCGAGCAATTTTATGAAAAAGATAAAACACAGATGAATAGATGTGCTCCCAAATTGACCAATTCCCATATTCATCCCAATAACTGCGAAAAAATGAAGGTGAAGCTTGCTGCTCAATTATTGAGTAATACTGTTGCCAGTGCTTTGAATACTCATGTCAGCTTAGGTGCTCTGCCAACAAATGCAATGGCAATGGTTGAGTTCATAGAGAAATTCAATAAATTATTTGATTTGTTAAACTCTTCATCTCTAAAAGCAGACACAGTTCATCGTAATGCTTGTAGAGGTGAATAGTATCAAATTGAATGGTGGATTTCATAAAATCTATTAAGTGTATGATGCAAAAGGAAAAGATAAAACATCAATAATAAAATCATTGAAATGCTGGCTCATGGCATCACAATAAGTGGAATAAAGCAATTATGGGAAGTTATGAAATCTTCTGGTTTCAAATATCTCTTCACTAGACGAGTTAATCAAGATTGTCTTGAACATTTTTTTGGAAGCATTCGTCAACAAGGAGGAAATTCGATAAACCCTACTCCAATACAATTTGAGCAAGCTTTGAAGAAGTTATTTTGCCAGGATTACTTTCATAGTAAGAATACTTCTCAAATGATTTTGACACGGTTCTGATAAATTTGAAGAAAATTAAATGCAGTTCAATAGTTAGTTCTAGTGAAGAGGATGATCCAACACCAAAATTAACATTACTGATTCTGATTATAGAAATGAAGATGTGTTGTCTCAAATAGTTTCACCTATGTTTGTGGATACTTATTGAAAAAAGTTTTAAATGCAATAAATGTTCAGAATTGGGTAAGTTTGATGAATTGGAAGCCTGTAGATTATTAACTTTCTTCAAAGCATATGATCATGACAAAAGTACATATGGACCATTAGAGCACCAAATAAATGTTCATTCAGTACATATACAAATTGGAAAAACTATTCTTTAAAAAATTTGACTCGCTAAGTACAGATGTAGGAATTGACAGGCAATATTTGAGACTTTTTGGGGAAATCGAATTTTCTTATAACTGCCCAGCATTTGAAAGGCAATATATGATAAAATTGTTCACACGATTGAGAATTTTTTATAGCCTCAAATTTTCAAACCGAGAACTGTCAAGTAAAAAGATAAAAAAAAACAGAAAAATCTAAATCTTGAGCCATTTGTGAATTTATTATAAATTTTCTTTGAGAATATGTTGAGTATGAATACTGTTTGAAATTTTTAAGTTGATGTGCCCCCCGCACCATATATCGAGCAGTCACAATGTCTTTAGTTTCAAAAAGTAGTTTCGGTGATGGCATTCAAAACAGTTTTTGTCCCATTGTTCTGTGTCGAGTTGTTCGGGAGTTGACAGGGGGGACTATAAAAAGGCGCACTGTATATGTGTATATATTTATTAATTAATAAACTCAGGAGTACCCCAGGGCAGTGTACTCAGTCCAATCCTATTCATTTTGTATGTCAATGATATGCCAAACTTGGTAAATGACCCTCAAATCTTATTAACAAACTATGCTGACGATACAAATATACTAATAGCAGAAAGCAATACGAGGATTTATGTGAAAAAACTATTGATATTACAAATAACATTACTCCCTGGTTTGAAGACAACACCCTTTTATTGAACACAAAAAAAAAATGCTATTTTGTTTAGACATAGTCGAAATACCAATGATTTTCCCTCACATGTCCTCATAAATGATACAGAAATGACATATAATGCTTGCACAAAGTTCCTTGGAATCACCATTGATCAACATATGAATTGGATAAATCATGTACAACTGCTATGTGGCAAACTGATCTTGTTAATCTCTCAGAGAACTGAAAAAAGTTACTAATAGCTCTGCTCTACTAACAGCATACTTTGGTCATTTCTATTCCTCAATGAGCTATGGAATATTCTTTTGGGGGGGTTCACATTATCAAGAGGTATTAATTTTACAAAAGAGAGCAATAAGAATATTATGTGGTCTAAAAATTGGTGACTCTTGTAGAGGGCATTTTAGAAACTTAAATCTTTTAACATTACCCGCACTGTATGTTTTTGAATATTTAAATTTTGTCTATAAAAACAAGCACTTGTTCAATAATTATGTTAATGTAAATACCTATAGAACTAGAAATAAATACATGTTTTGTTACCCTGCCCATACAACCTCTCTCATAGAAAAAGGCTGTCTCTATAAGTGCCTAGAAATTTATAATTTATTGTCGAACAACATGAAGGAAATAAAAACTTTTTTTAGTTTTAAGAAAGTAATTGAGAAACTATTAGTCTCTGCAGAGCCCTATAGGTTGGAAGATATAAATCAAATAACATTTACTTAGTTGTTTTTTCAATGTTGTTTTTCTGTATGTTCTCCTTGTTTGGGGACCAGTAAGAAATGTTTTTTAGAATATGGTTCCGTGGGTTTTATTGGGTTTTCCTGCGGATGTAAAGCAAATGCACCATGATTCAGTCAGCTCAATTAAAGTCGCCCCGGTGCGCATCGCCATATCTTACATATTCTAAAACATTTTCTTTTTTTTGTGCTGTTCCCCATAACCTGTGATTTCTTAATGGAAAATATTCCCTGTACCACACACAATTATTATAATTGTCTGTAATAATCTGCTGTTATTGGTACTCAATAAAATTATATTCTATTCTATTAGTATTTTTATCTTTCTTTTTTAAAATAGAATGCTTTTTCGATATTCCTGAATATAAGGAAAAAATAAATGACATATTGCACCTGACTTTTTTGTGTTCGTTTCTATCCTTATTTATTATTGTTTTGTCCATGATATATTCATCTTTTGACAAAAAGTATATTTTGATTAATTGATTTGTATTTTTTATTGATTAATAAAATTTTATTTTTATGTAATACTTTTCAATTTATATATTAACCATGTCAGAACTAGTCCAATTTATTATTCAAGTGTTAGTGTACCTGAATATTTCTCACTCTGTAAGTAGATCATTCATATGAATAAAGTATTCCACTAGATATGACTATCTTTATTTTCGATTATCCAAGTTCAAGTTTCAAATAACTAATGAGCTCTCTGAAGAGAATAATTGGTAATTTGATGTTTGACTATCAGCAGTGGGACTTTAGAAGAGTAGAAATTATCAGAATTGACATATGACGATCTCGGAACTCTGCATACATTCATCAGATAGGTATTCTCAGATACTCCTATTTTCATGAAATAGTCTCCCCTGCCAAGCAAATAAAAAACTTTTCAGAACGAATAAAACTTCAACTGCTGAATGTGTGCAAAGTAACAAGTTAGAGAATCGATGTAACATTTTGATATCGACCACTAGCATGCACTCTGATGGAATTATGGAGACCAAGATATATGGCTGGATAAAATGAGAATTTTTTCATCAGATTTGTTGTTTTTACATCAGAGTCAAAATAAAACTAGTCTCTGACCATTTATGAGTGATTTCTGGTTTGAAAAACATTCACATCTGAGTTTTCAGAAGAAAAAAATGGAAATTTTCACTTCCGGATTTTTTTTTGTTTTTGACGATTTCCAATCGGAAATGTTTCAAAAGGTTTCTTGACATGTTTTTTGGGTAACCTTCCACAGTTGAAAATAAAAATATAATCAAGAAAATCTATACAAGTGCAGAAAGGGCAAACTAATTTTTTTTTTTTTTTTTTGATTTATTTAAATTGTCGTCTTCTAAATTTGCCTATCAAAAATTTTTTTTTTAAATTTAAAAGATACTTCTCTATATAGTTTTTGCTTGACGTTTCGGGGACTATATCTGCCTCCGTTCTCAAAATCTTCTAAATCTCCTTTAATTGTTTTAATAATTTGGGTTTTTTCTCGCAGAGTCTTTTTCGCTTTTTCATTTGACGGATGTCAATTGAGATCTTGTAGATTCTGGTTGGAATTGCAAACTGTTTGGGCTCGATTATAGAGACATTTAACTATGCCTTTTTTCACACTGGCATGATGGTTTGAGTTGTGGTGTAGATATCGATTGGTATGCGTCTTCTTTCTGTGTACAGATGTTTCCATTCGGGATGATGATTTTTGGATCATGACATCTAAAAAGGGCAGTTGGTTGTTTTGTTCTGATTCTAACGTGAATTTGATCGTCGGTTCTTGACCGTTTATATGATCCAAGAAAATGTTTAATTCTTCTTCACTTGGATTCCAGATAGCGAGAACATCATCCACGTATCTCCACCATATTTTTGGACCATTGTGGAATGTTCCAACGAAGGATTCTTCAAAGTATTCCATGAATATGTTACTTAAAATGGGTGACAAAGGAGAACCCATCGCCATACCAAACTCTTGTTGATAAAATTCGTTCTTGAATTGGAAATATGTTTTTTCTGTGCATAGTTTCAGTAATTCTATGATGGCACTGACATCCAGTTTTGTTCTTGTCTTCGGTGATGTGTCATTCTCTAATCTTTCTTTCACTATTTCTAGAGTTTTATCAATAGGGACATTAGTAAACAAACTTTCGACATCAAAACTTACTAGAAGATCTCCATCTTGAATTTGTAATTCATTCAATTTCTCCAGAAAGTAAGGGGTATTCTTTATAAAACTATTTCCATTTCCAGATAGTGGTTTCAGAATGTTGAGTAGGTATCAAATGAAAAAGCGAAAAAGACTCTGCGAGAAAAAATCCAAATTATTAAAACAATTGAAGGAGATTTAGAAGATTTTGAGAACGGGGGCAGATATAGTCCCCGAAACGTCAAGCAAAAACTATATAGAGAAGTATCTTTTAAATAAAAAAAATAAAAATTTGATAGGCAAATTCAGAAGACGACAAGTTATTGACAAATTGAATCATTTTTCTATAGGAAATATAATTTGGTGAACGCAATAACTTATCGGGGTGAACTAATTAGTTTGCCCTTTCTGCACTTGTATAGATTTTCCTGATTATATTTTTATTTCCAGAATGTGGAAGGTTACCCCAAAAACATGTCAAGAAACGTTGTTCCTCCACAAAAAACCACATTCATTCAATAGTTTCAAAAGGTTTTCTTGAACGAGGGAAAATACTGAATGAAACCATTGTTTAGATCAATAATGCTGAAACTTGACTTTTAACTCGCAGATGATTCCTCATGTGATTTTATAAATTCTAATTTCGAAAGGAATTAAAACTAATATTATTGCATTATTATGATGCATTCAAATTATATTTTAAGCGTACCCATAAAGAAAGTAACCTCTTTAGAACCATTGTTCGTCAAATAACAACTTGGAATACCGAATTAATACGAGACGTAAAAGTTGTATCCCCCGCAAGTGAGCTGGCTGAATATGCCTGAGAGGAAGCAAAAGCCATGTAAAACTACCCAAGGTCATAAAATTTAGCAACCCAAGATCAAGGTGACGCTTCTGTAACCCTGCTATATTCTGTGCCAAAACCAAACCTATCCAAATAATTCAGTCACTGTCAGATGACGTCCAAGTCACTGTCAAATAAAAAAATGATGTCCTACCGTTTCGGAAACACTTCCTTAGAGGAAATTCGAAAAAACGTAGAGAAACATTGTTTCTTCAAGTGTAGGTATGTTTGTAATAGCTAGCTCGATATATAATCTGGTCATATACCACTCGTGATAGATATTTTGGGTAGAGTATACTTTGATATTTTTCCGCCAATATTGTTGCAGAAATACTAAACAGGTATTTACCATGTTTATAAAACCTATCAAAATGATTCAGTCACTGTCAAATGATGTTCAAGTATATTTCCAAATTAAAAAAAATTGTCCGACTGTTAGGGAAACAACTTCCTTCGAAGAAATTCGAAAAAACTTAGAGAAAGTAACACCATTTCTTGAATATATGTTTGTAATAGCTAGCTCGGAATACAATCTTGTCATATACCACCTGTGATAGATATTTTGGGTAGAGTATACTTTAATATTTTTCCGCCAAAATTCTTGCAAAAATACCACTCGACCAAATTCCTTTAAAAAAATACCGCTCTAGCTGTCGGTAGTTTGTTGCTGAATTTTCCACCTAATCTTTATGTGCAAATCAAAATGTTTCAGAAAAGAGGCAATTGCGTATTCTCTAAGGTTATATTTCCTGCTCTCGAAAATTTCAAACTTTCGAAACTATAACCGGCGGACTTCCGTCTCCGACCTGGTAGCCAGCACACCTGGATCAGCGTTGCTCGTGAAGAAGGGACGAGAATGCTACGTGGGAGATTGTTATCAGTACATATTAGTGATAATCTCGCCGTAATTAACGTGCATTGAAAAATTAATACGTGTTGTTTTTGAAAATTATCAGGCCCCTTCTTCTCTACGCCGGTATCCAGGCCGCATGACAACGGATTTTTTGGAAGAAGGTACTTCGACGTGTGGAAGTCGAAAGAAGATTGTATCATATATGTTGCGTTCAACGTGCATTGCATAAGATTATTTGTTGTGAGAAATATTTGGGAACTCGTGGTATCATATCGAGTGAGACATCCAGGCTAAGTCTCACGGGTACCCCAGAAATGACCAACTCCTTGAAAGGAAAAAGGCCAAGATAATTTAAAGAAGAAGAAGACTATAACCGGCAACACTGTACATATTTTGGTTAGATTTCTTGTTCTATTTCAAAATGTTTTAAAAATGTTGTGATTTGGACAAAGTAGTCCCAATTTTTCATTTTATGGTGAAGTCTGAGAAAATTTATGGAAATGGAAGTAACTAGTGCAAGTGAGTTGATTTTACAAAATACAAATTGAGGTTAAGGTATACATAACAGGGTAATGGTAATGAATTCAATGCTCTTTTTCAGATTTCCGTTCAGTATTACCCAAGGTGGAAAAAGCTATAGAAGATTGTTTATTCCTTAGTATAGACTGTGAATTAACAGGGCTGAACGTAACTCGTAATATAAATGCATTTGATACACCAAGTGACTACTATGAAAAAGTGAAAACAAATTGCAAAGATTTCTTAGTGATACAGTATGGATTGAGTACTTTTAGGTAAGTATATCGGAATTATTTGATTATTTTATTATATATATATATATATATATATATATATATATATATATATATATATATATATATATATATATATATATATATATATATATCCATATACTTGCCATGCTAGTTTTGGATGCTACCCAGAATAAAATACCCCAAAACCATAAATTTCTGAGTAAATGTCAAGATTTTGATATATCAAGCCCACATGTTTTCTGGGTTGATTGTGATGTGCTCTTGTTTCAGTTATACCGCGTGTTAGAAAGTTTATTGGAATGAAGAACTTTTAAAATTTGTAAGCAAAATTTGTTAATATATTCCAGGATGGACTCGCCATTTGTCAACTTGCGCAACACATCCTGTTGGAAATATTTGGTTCCTTCCAACGTTCTGTCAATTGGGTAGAATGTTAATGACTAGTTTCGGCACAAATAAACTTTATTCATTGAGGAATTACAAAATAACTTGAAAACTTATTTGCATTAAAAATACGATCTCTCACATTGACAAAATTAACTCCAACTCTTCTCATCAAACATGATATAAAAATATATATAACTATCCAATCAAATGAATCTGTCGCTTTGTGTGGCGATACGAAGTACTTTGTTCTGTAACCTGTCCAACTTCACCAAGGTGGTTTTGGCCAAATTGCAGAATACTGGACAGGCATATAACATTATCAGTCTTATTATTTGCTTGTATATCGTTAGTTTATTTTGAGTTAAGAGATTAGAATTTCTTGGAATTGATGAGTGGTTTCTTGTGATAGGCTGTTCTTAGAATAGTAAGATTGATGTGTTTGTGGAATGTTAGACGTCTGTCCAGTTGTACTACCAGGTAACTCACAATTTTTTGTGAATTTATTTCCTTTTTCTCCATATACAGCATGACCATCCGATCCAAGTGGATTTGCAAACGAATGTGCATATATCGTGGTGTCATTTGTGTATATGGCAACATTCATCTGCCAGAACATTGGAAAGTCGTGTGCAAGAGCTTTGTGGGACACCTCCTTCAATTGGAAACTCTGCGGAGTTGGTTTGATTTACTCTCACGGTAAATGCTCTCCACGAAAGGAAGGAGTGTAACAATTATTTAACAAAATGTAAAGGCATGCAGGCTCTTTGCATTTCAGTCGAAGGCTTTTTCAACGTCCAACAGGACCATGACTGTGTTTTTTCACCCCATGAAAAATTTGGGCCCCTTGGGAGTCATGAGTTTCATCCTTTCCTCGAGTTGGTTAAAACACAAAGCTAAGCAGTGAGATGGGACGGTAGCTTTCAAACTTTTGTTTTATCCGTACCTTACTTAGGTATATGGATAATTTTGGCCATTTTCAAAATTGTGGAATAATAATTCTTGGCAAGTTCTCCAGCAGAATTGCATAAATCTTCTTCTTCAGCAGAATTGCAGAAGTCCTGGCACTTTGTTGTTTGGTAGTCTCTTGATAATGCCCGTGGGTTCATCTTAATTTGTCATTAATTTCGAAAATGTTCTGGCATTCCTTTAAAATCTTTATCAAAATTTGTGATGTGTTGGTATTCTCCTGTCGGGTCGGGGTCCCTTTAGTGACATTGTAGAAATATTCGCCGAATACCTCTGCTTTCCATGAATCTGATAACGTTCGGGTTGTACCACTTCCTATGGCAGGCATGGGTTCAAAGCACTTTTTTGCACCACAGGGAGTTCTCCCTCACCTCGAGAGCCTCGAGCATTCTAACCCACAATTCATCTTTGGGATTTAAAAATGAGGATTCTGATTTCATCTAATACATTTCTGTAGTTTATTCTGTGTAAGGGGTGCGTATTGTTTGCCACTTTTTCCTCTCTTTCCGTTTTAATTCGATAAATCAACGATGAATTGAGGTAGAATAGTTCGATGCCCTCTACCACCACCGATTTAGTTGTTTTGTCTCGCGCTGCTTGTATATCTCTTATAAATTTCTTCTTACTCTATGAGTTACATTATCCTTCAACTGGAAAGTATCATGATGTATACGAATTGTAAAATATATTTTAGTATCAACTTCATAAGATGTAAAGGATGTTCATTCAAGGGATCATTTTCATAAGAGTGATCATTACAGAATTCCATCTGATGAGTTTTAAGGTTTTTGAGAGAAACACTTCAAAATTCTTATTTTTCAAAAAAATTTTTTAATTTGTAAACTTTAGGGGTTACACCTGTTTTGCAGATATAGATTACAAATTTTGCATTAACCATTTTGCCATAACATTTTCTTTTTTGCAGTGATGAAAAAGTCTCTTTACTTTCCAACAGTGATATACATTCTATTTTAAACATTTAACAACAAAACCAGATATGTTTGACATGATATCTTCAACAAACATTGTTAAATGCCATGATGGGGAACTTATATACTCATGATCATGACAACTGTCGAGAAAATCAATGAAATCTTGAGAATTTTCCAAGTTTTCCCCTGTACTACTCTTGGTAACAGAGCTTACACTAAGAATAGTTTTACTATTCAAAGCAACTGCATTTGCAAAATAACTACCCTTTATTTCTATGTGAACCAAGCGTCTCTTATAAATGGCCTGGAATTGCTTTGCTGTTGGATTATTATTGAAGCCACCACGATTTCTAACAGCACTGAAGAATACTTCAATATGATCCTGTGAATATTTTTTATATAGAAATATATTTCAAAAGTGGTTCAGTGCTGGTTACATAATCTTTATAATTTTTTTTTTAAACTTCGATACAAATTAGATAATTGAGGAAACCAGTTTTTCTGTCTTAAGTAGAATAGAAATTCCACCAAATTTAGACCTAAAATATAAGTTTTTGTTCCAAATATTCTAAAATCTTTATTGAATTTTTCAATAAACATTTTTGAGAATCATATTTTGCAAATTGTGACCTCGAATTGAAGATATCAAAAATATTGTTACCAATTTTACAAAAACTCTGCAGTTGCCTCTGCATTCTGAAATTGCTCTAGCTTCAAATCTTTTTCTAGAAAAGTTAAGGCATCTGAGACACTGTTGCTGAAAGTTTGGGCCGCAATTTTAACTTTTTGTCTCTGTTTTTCCATTGAATATGCCGCTTTCTTATTTTGGTAGCAGCATGTAAACCTTCTGTCTGCTGAAGTTCAACCAAATCTTCAAAACATATTTTTTTCCATTACCATTGTGTAAAACATATGTCCCCAAACAATTTCTCCACATGTGGCATGCATCAAGAAATATATATATATATATATATATAAATATGAAAGAGTAATATCGAGGGGACTGTTAAAAACTAAATGGAAGGAATTTAATGGACATAGCCCTCAGAGAAAAGTGCTAACCGTAGACACGTGTTTCGGGCTCTCGGCTCTCATCAGTACTGTGAAGAAGTGAAAGGATGAACAACACTTGGTAGAAAACAACAAATCAGCGCGTCAACATACAGAAGCCAGCCGCTCATTTGGATTTCGGTCAGCAGACCCTGAATTCAGGGCAACAACCAACGTCACCACGGAGGCAGCTATAGATACCTGCGTGACATCCGAGTCCAGGAATATAAATATGAAAGAGAGTAATATCGAGGGGACTGTTAAAAACTAAATGGAAGGAATTTCTACCAAGTGTTGTTCATCCTTGCACTTCTTCACCGTACTGATGAGGGCCGAGAGCCCAAAACACGTGTCTACGGTTAGCACTTTTCTCTGAGGGCTATGTCCATTAAATTCCTTCCATTTAGTTTTTAAAAGTCCCCTCGATATTACTCTCTTTCATATTTATATTCCTGGACTCGGATGTCACGCAGGTAGCTATAGCTGCCTCCGTGGTGATGTTGGTTGTTGCCCTGGAATTCAGGGTCTGCTGACCGAAATCACAAAGGAGCGGCTGGCTTCTGTATGTTGACTCCGTTGATTTGTCGTTTTCTACCAAGTGTTGTTCATCCTTGCACTTCTTCACCGTACTGATGAGCACTTTTCTCTGAGGGCTATGTCCATTAAATTACTTCCATATATATATATATATATATATATATACTAGCTTGAGCGTGGAAAGTATGTAACTAAATTTGTGACATCAAAATTAGTAGCAAGGCATGACACATGCGTAAATTGGCTTTTGTTCCATCAAAAGTAATTGATGTGATTGTTAACCTGTTGAATGAATAAGTTCCGAAAGTTTTTTAACTGAACAAGATTTTTTCAAACCCTTCCAAACTATTTATGCAAAAATAGCCAACTGGTATTTTCCAGTGTCCGTTGATTGCAACCAACAAAAAAACAAGAACTTCTTTTGCTTGAGGCAGATCTTCACTTTGTGTACCTCTCCCGACATCTATAAATCCAGTAAATTGTGCTCCAGTCCACTCCACTCTCTGCATTATAGCCATTTCATCCAAAACTAAGCTGCACAAGACTTTCTTGCCAGATTTCACCTTCAGTCTCAGTATTTTTAATGATTCCAAATTAAAGCAAATACAAAAATACACTTCACAATGATTTTCACAATGATTTTCACAATGATTTTTCACAATTATTTTTTATGTGAAAATCATTGTGAAGTATATTTTGTTATTTGCTTTGTTATGGATTTTCATCGTATTGGCCGCGTCTATTCATAATTTGATTCCAAATTGTCCAAATAATACTTTTTTATGGATGTGGCCTGTGTGTGGATGTGGCAAGTTCACTATTTTTTTTTATAATATTCTATAACCTCAATGAGTCACTATATGAAATATAATTTATCCTCAAATGTCCTCTTGGTTTGTTTTACAAGCTTTTATTTAGTTTCACTTGTTGTTCGTTCGTTAGGGTCAAATCTTGCAAGCTAATTTTGACCGACTTCTAGTCGTCCGATTATTTTGAAATTTGGCAGATGTTCATAATTCCGGTGACAATGCATTATGGAATTTTTGTTACAGAAAAAACAAAATGGCGGCTCAAGATGGTGACGAAATTTGTAATTATGGTCCGATTTGATTCAAAATTGGTATGTGGGGGTTTTTGGGATCGGAGATTATGAATTTTTGTCAAAATTCATAAATTCAAGATGGCGGCTCCAAGATGGAGGACGAGTTTTGTTTATGGTCCAATCCGATTCAAAATTGGTATGCGGGGGTTTTCGGGGTCGGAGGTTATTAATTTTTTGTCGAATTTCATAAATTCAAGATGGCCCCAAGATGGAAGACGAGTTTTGTCATTATGTGTTTGTGTTTGGTGGACTGTAACACTTTGTTGAGTTGAAAAATTATATATTTAACTGCTTTTTCTGTAAAGTATTTCGATAATGACATTTCATTAGTTTGATCTTCAAACATTGTCCGGAAACTATTGAGGGAAATAAAACACCAACATAAATCCTGCCAGCCTTGAAGGAACATGCTTCAAAAACATTGGCTGCTAGGCTATTGGTAAAGGACAAATTCTTGATATAGCTCTTTTGATTTCACCAGTAGCTGTTTTTACCGAAACCACATGACTAACATTGTCTTTTCCGGGATGCAAGCCCACAACGCGCCCAAGGCACCATTTCATAAGCGGCAAATTATCGTCTTTCACTAACACTAGAGTGTTTTCTTCGATGTTCTGCTGATTATGGCGCCATTTACTCCTCTGTTGAAGTTCGGATAAATAATCTTCACTCCAGCGATCCCAAAATTGCTGCCGTAATTGTTGTATTCTTTGATAAATTGACAAGCGATTATCAGGGATATGTAGAACTTTTGGATCAGGTACACATGTTAAAGGTTTTCCTACCAAAAAATGTGCCGGGGTTAAGGGATTTAGGTCATTTGGATCACAGGAAATGGAATGCAGAGGTCGGGAATTAACAATTGCCTCCACTTGAACTAAAACGGAGTAAAATTCGTCAAATGTAAGGTTCGCATTACCTATGATTCTACGAAGATGATGCTTTATACTTTTTACACCCGCTTCCCACAGACCTCCGAAGTGCGGTGAGTTCACAAGAATGAATTTCCAATTAATCCCCTCATGAGAGAAGGTATCTTCAAGTTGATCATTCTTGGAAATTAAAAATCTACCTAATTAGATCAAATCTTTATTGGCACGAACAAAATTCGACCCATTATCAGAATAAATCTTAGAGGGTGTACCGCGGCGACTGGCAAACCTGCGCAATGCAAGTACAAATGCTCCACCAGTTAAATCAGGCACGAGTTCTATATGAATAGCCTTTGTTGCAAAACATATGAATAAGCAAACGTAACATTTTGACAATTTTGCCCCACGACTCTTACGGTCTCTTATTATGAAGGGACCGGCATAATCTACACCTGTAATAGTAAAAGGAATATCTAATATCAAACGGTCTCTCAGTAAATTACCCATGACAGGGTTTATTGTTTTTGGATTTGCTCTGAAGCAACGTACGCAATTTCTAATCGTCTTTTTTGCTAAATTTCGACCGCCAATTGGCCAAAATCTATCTCTTATGGCCGATAGTAAACATTGAGGTCCTGCATGAAGTAACCTCGCATACTCACTGGTAAATATAAAAATGGTAAGGGGGTGCTTATGAGACAAAAGTAATGGATGTTTTTTATCAAAACTGAAACTGGAATTATTAAGTCTTCCACCTACTCGGATTAAGTCATTGTGATCCATAAATGGATTAAGACTTGAAATTTTGCTCTTCAAATGAACTGTTTTGTTTTTTTTTAATGACGCAAACTCTAAACGAAATGCTTTTTGTTGGGATAGTTTGACTAAAAGCAAAAAGGATTCATTAGCCTCCGATTGTGTTATATGCAATTCAACTTCGCGTTGATCCTTAAATTTTGAGCAGTTATGCTTGAATCTTAGTATGAAAGCTGTTATTCTAATTATTATCGAAAGACTTGAATACCTTTCGAAAAGAAAATCGTCCTTATTTTGAGTTAACATGCACATTTGTTTTTTATCACGCATTTCAGGCAGGTCATTTTTATTTATGGTGTTATTTTCTGGCCAAAATGATTCGTCTCTCTTGAGCCAGCTCGGTCCTTGCCACCACAAGGACGCATTTTTCAATTGACTTGGGTATACCCCTCGCGATAGCATGTCAGCTGGGTTATCCTTGGTGGTTCAAACATGGCGCCACTCGAATTTTTCGGTAATACCTTGAATTTCAGAGACACGATTGCCCGTGAAAGTTTTCAAAAAATGAGGGCTTGTTCCTATCCAACCAAGGACAATAGTCGAATCAGTCTATAATATACACCTAGATAAACTTACTGTTGGACATAAGGCGGATAAAACCTTTTGTAGTAGTCAAGATAGCACGAGTGCACCACACAGCTCCAAACGTGGCAATGTTTGAGTTTTTATGGGCGCAACTTTGGATATTGCACATAATAAATTGACAGATACTTCGCCTTCATTGTTATTGCTTCGAATGAAAATACAACCTCCATAGGCATTTTGAGATGCACCTGAGAATCCATGAATCTCTATGGCGCTATAATTACCACACAAAACTAAACGAGAAATGTCTAAAGATTTTAAATTAGGTAGATCTCGTTCCAGACTAAGCCATGAGGAATGTAAACTGGTCGGAAGTGACTCGTCCCATGAAAGTTTTTCGAGCCATAGTTTTTGTATGGTTATTTTTGCGATAATAGTGCAGGGAGATAACAGACCCAGCGGATAAAAAATTTGAGATATGTGAGAAAGGATTCGTCTCTTTGTTATACCTTTGAATTTAGAGGAGGTGTCTATTTTGTACATCAATCTATCAGAAGAACAGTTCCAAATGATGTTTGTGCATTTTGATCTTTTCCGAAATCTAAAATGTTATGTGATAATTCAGAAGAATTAACACTTCGCAAAACTTGTGGTTCATTTGACGTCCATTTTCAAAGTTGAAAACAACCAAGTTTTAATATATTTGAAATTGTTTCACATATATGAGATGCACCTTCAATAGTATTAGATCCTGTTGAAAGGTCATCCACGTAGAAATCGTTCTTTATTATATCAGAAATATATTTGTTGTTATTATGTGCATCGGCTAGAGCAAAAAGACATCGTATGGCCAAGAAAGAAGATGCAGCTTGTCCGTATGTAATAGTTTTTAAATTCTAAGATTGAAGAGGTTTTAAAGGATCATACCGCCAAACGATGCGTTGCAACAAGTGTAGATTTGGATTTACTAAAACCATGCGATACATTTTGTGTATATCCGCGGATATGACGTAATAATGCACTCTGAATCTGAGAATAATTGAAAAAATATCATTTTGAATTGTGGGACCCACTATCTGAACATCATTTAGAGAAATACCAGTAGTACTGGGTGCAGAAGCGTCAAACACTACTCTCAATTTAGTGGTGAGACTATCTGCCTTGATTACACCATGATGGGGCATATAATATGTTTCGGAATTAGTGTCTGATGGGTCAACTACTTCCATGTGGCCCATTTCTATGTATTCAGTAATAAAATCTATATAATGACTCTTTAGAATTTTCGCTCTAAGGCTAGAAATCGTTTAATGGCTTGATCCTTAGAATCACCACCTCCGGAATTGACCCAGCCAAATCTGGTTTTTTACATTATGGGTTTATTATGACCTAACTCTATTTGACCAACGCTTAAAATTTTCCAAATTACATCTGCACCTAACAATACGTTGATTTCATCTGGTTTATTGAAGTTAGGGTCAGCCAATCTACCTATATTCTTTGGTATATTTGAATCGAATTTATTGATTTTTATGTTTGGCAAATCACTTGTTATTTTTGGGATTACTAAACAACTTAGAGGTGTGTTGAATTTGCCATCACAAGATTGTAGAAAAATATCACATTTATATTGTGCCCTAGAAAGAGTTTGATTTAACCCCGTGCGGTTATATCTATTTTACGCTTTTCTAAATCTAGAAGTTTTAGTAAATTGAAGGTAATGAAATTAGATTGACTTCCGCAATCTAAAAATGCCCTGACTGTAACCGGGTTTTGAAATTTGTCAAGAATTTGTACGCATACAATACGTTGACAATAGTACCTCGTCTATATCACTCATAGCGGAGAGTGTGATTTGATGTCCAACTGTAGTATCGACAGATTCATTAGTTGTTTGTTCACTTGAACTTGCGGTATTCAGATGCAATAAGGTATTATGATATTTGTTACATTGCTTGCAAGAACCAAATTTGCATGTTTTTTCGAAATGACCACCCTTTAGACAATTAGTGCATAATCTGGATTTGGAAATGAAATTTATCCTATCACCAATCGTTAGATTTGAGAAATCAACACATGAGTAAATGAGATGATCTTTTTTGCAGTATGAACATTTCGAACTTGCATTGATATGAAAGGTTTTTGTTGGCTTGAATCTCGTCGATAATTTTTTGTTGGCAATTTATCTACATTTTTTACTTCGACAGTTTCTAACATGTCAGACCTACCCTTTAGAAATGTCTTTGAATCGCCCCAAGTTGTAAGTTCTTTACCTATTTTGTGCTGTTCCCATTCTCTGGTTGTTTTGTTGTCAAGCGTTATTGTTACTAAGTAGTTTATAAAAGTGTCCCACTGATCAGTGGGTTCGCCTAGCTGTTGCAAGGATCTGAGATGTTTGGAGATATTATCTAGAAGATTTCTAATTTTTGATGCACATTCCCTTTGAATTGGCTCCAAATTAAACAACGCTTTGGTATGAATATGCAAGAGCAATTGATTATTATTGTGTCTGTCAACCAATGTTTCCCACGCCACTGGATAATTAGAGGCTGAGAGTTCTATTGACCTTATAACTTGGGCAGCCCCATTCTCAAGGCATGCTCTTAGATAGTGATATTTCTGTATATTATTTATTAGCATGTTGTCATGTACCAAGCTTTGGAAGGTGACCCTGAATTCTAACCAGCATTATTATCAAGATGGACGACGATGTTAACGCCAAAGATAATAGTGAAGAAAATGCAAACAATTATAAAAGGTGCCACAATGAAATGTTGTGGAAAAACGTGCTCAGTCTACGTGTGCAAAAATTGTCTATCAGTGCTACATAAAAGTTGTGCAGAAAGACTAAAATTAAGAAGTAATGGAGACCATAAAGTGGAATGCTGCCAAAGTGAGGTTAATCAGAGGTTATCAGTTGCAGATTCCAAAGTACTCCTACTCGAAAAACAACAAGTGGAACTTGAAAATAAGTACCTAAAAGAACTGTTAGATGAAATGAAAGACAAAAATAATATCCTCAAAGTAAATAATGAATTATTATTACAAAGGATAAATCATTTAGAAGGAGAAACAAAAAATGTCAACAGAATCAAAACAGTTAAACAGCAAGAACACAAACCAACAGTCCAGCGAGGAAACAAACCAACCCTACAGCAAGAAGACAAATCAACATCACAGCAGGAAAACAAACCAACTGAACAGCAGGAAAACAAACCAACTGAACAGCAGGAACTCAAACCATCATTTAGTAGTAAACTACGACAAAACTTAAGACCAGTTGGTCTACCCTCTCATATACAGAGGGCAGCACCTTACACCTGTAGTGTTACTGACGAACAACAGTCAATAGATGGCGAAGTGGATGAACATGAAAACAACTTTACTCTAGTTGGAGGAAAGACAAGGAAAAAGGAAAAAAGCAGGCCAAAAAAACTAATTGGCTGTGGGGAAGTACAGGAAGAGGACAAGGAAAATGGTTTCTGTGGAGCAGAGAAAAATTATGGCTTTATCTGTATCGAATAAAACGAACAGCAAATGAAACAATTATAAAAAAGTATATAAAAGATAAAACAAGTGTAATAGAGGAAGATATTGAGGTCAGAGAGATACCAACAGAAGAAAACAGGCTAAAAGCATTTGTTGTAACAGCACCCTTTGATAAAAAGGATGAAATGTATGAAACAAAATTCTGGCCCAGGGGAGTTGGAGTAAAAAGATTTGATTTCAATAAACATAAGGACTTTTTAAGAAATCAAGGGGGAAATTTTTACTGAAGCAAAAAAGGTGTCAAAAAAATAACTATGGTCACATAAATAAGGATGAGGTGAGCATAATTCATCAAAATGTACAATCAATTGGAAATGCAATAGATAGGGTGGAAAACATGCTAGAAGCAAATAATGAATGTAAAATTCTATGTGTAACAGAACACTGGAAGTCAGCAGATCAAATGGAGAACACAGCAATAAAGAACTTCAAACTAGTTTCGAAGTTTTGTAGAGAAGAAGGTTCACATGGGGGAGCAGCAATATTTGTACAGAAGAAGCAAAAAGCAAAGGAACTAAAAAATCTAGTAAAGCTGTCCAAAACAGCAGATTTTGAGTGTGCAGCCGTAGAGTGCATGATAGGGAAAAAGAATCTTACAGTAATATCAATTTATAGAACCCCAAATGGAAACCTACCAACATTTTTTAGAAAGCTTGAAATACTCTTAAGTAAACTAGTAAATGACAATAAGGATATCGTTGTTGCAGGAGATTTCAACATTGAAATGATGGAAGAAAATCGAATCAAATCAGAATTCTTCAGTTTGATGAACTCTTTCAATATGACACCTGCAATAAAGGAATCTACTAGGATCACAGCGAACAGCAAAAGTTGTTTAAATAATATTTTTCAAATTTTGAATTGTCACAAAGTCAGACAATTGAATACCACATTTCAGATCACTCAGCACAGAAGATCAATTTTGAGATTCAAGAATCCAAACAACCACCAACACCACATAGATTTTTTACTGAAAGCTCAAAAAATATTTTTGCAAAGATTGAGTGAACAAAATTGGCAATTAGTGTATGAAATAGATGTAAAAGATGTAAATAGTCAATGGACACAGTTTATAAATAATTTTCTACATATTTTCAATGAGTCCTTTCCTGTAAAAAATTATGCGACCAGGAACAAGCGGTTCAGTACAAAAAGATGCAGATGTTATAGAGTTAAAAAACAAACTTGACACATTGCTCGTTTTAAGTAGAACATATCCAAATATTAGTAATGAATATAAACAAACCAAAAAGGAATATGATAAACTTCTTATAAAAAAAAGAACACAAAAAGAATTAATAACTCGGATAATAAAAACAAAACTATGTGGACGATTTGTAAAGAAATTAATGGAAATCTAAAAATAAATGAGGAATGTCAAATCGAAGGTGGAAAAAACACAGCAAATGACTTCAACGAGTTCCTAACTAAAATTATCCCTAATATGGTGAAGCATCTCCCAGAGGCAACTTCAGATCATAGTTATATACATTATAATAATAGATCTCTATTCCTGAAACCCACAAATCCGCAAGAAATAATAGAAATATCAAAAACATTGAAAAATAAATATAGTAGTGGTGATGATGAGATCCCGACAAATATAGTCAAACTATGCATACCATCAATCAGCAATGTGATATCTTATATAATAAACAATTTTTCAAAAAAAAACCCTTTTTAAAAATTCTTTCAAACATGGAATATTTCCTGATCAACTGAAACTAGCTGTAATCAAACCCCTTTTTAAAAAGGGAAGAGTTGATGGAAAATTATCTTCAAGGTTGATATTGTTCATGAATGAATGTGAAATACTGAACCATTCCCAACACGCTTATTTGAAAGGGAGATCTACACTAACCGCCATCTGCCAATTCACCAAAGAACTTTTAAACTTTATAGAAGACGATAAACTAGCATTAGGTATGTTTTTTGATTTGTCAAAAGCATATGACTGCCTGGATAGGAACATTTTATTGAAAAAAATGGAAATATATGGTGTACGAGGAAATGCTGGTGAGTGGTTTAAATCATATCTTTCAAATAGGGCACAGCGTATTAAAATAACCAGGGAAGGAATCATTGAAAAATCAGACATATTATATAATAATACAGGAGTACCTCAAGGAAGTATTGCAGGACCAATTCTATTCCTAATTTTTATAAATGATTTGTGTTTAATAGAAAATTTAAATGGAAATGGGAACATAACCATATTTGCGGATGATACAAATTTGGCTGTGGGAGCGGAAGATGAACAAAATCTCTCAATTGAAGCAACAAACACCTACACAAAGGCAAAAAACTGGTTTCAACAAAATAAACTCATTCTAAATGAGGATAAAACAAACATGGTGATTTTTAGTACAAGTCACAGTAGGAAAAACAAACCAGAATTTATTAAATTGGAAGAACAAAACTTGGAAGTAAATCATCATACTAAGTTGTTAGGTATCATACTAGACCGCTTTCTGGACTGGAAACAACATATAGAATATGTTGCTAGTAAGCTAAATAAGGTTTGCTATGCAATTAGAATAACTGCAAAATACTTAAATGAACCAACATTAAGAACACTATACCATGCCAATTTTGAATCTGTCATGCGATATGGACTAATATTTTGGGGAATAGGCTCAACTGTAGAGAATATTTTATTATCCAAAAAAGGTACTCGAATCATATATAAGAGGGATTTTAGACAGTCATGCAGAGGACTTTTCAGAGAGAAAAGAATTTTCACTGTATATGCTCTTTATCTATACGAGTGCCTGATGTTCTTACAAAGAAATAAAAGCAAATTTGGAATAATCAAAGAATTAAACACCAGATATGAAACCAGATCCATTAACATAAACTACCCTAAACATCGACTTTGTTTGACTGAAAAAAATCCATCTTATATGTGTATAAGAATATTTAATAAGCTACCGAATACTATTAAATCAATAGGAAACCAGAATCTGTTCAAAACAAAAATTAAAAAATTGCTCCTAGATCTAGAACCGTACAATGTAGATGACTATATGAACCATATCTTCTGAAATGTGCTATACTTTTGACGTCATTGCTTTTTTAGCTTTATGTATACATGTATATATAAGGTTAATTCAGAAATAAAGAAATATTATTATTATTATTATTATCCATGTTACCGTCGAATTTTGGCAAGCTAATGACAGGAAATTTGACACCTTTCAAAACTTGTACATTATTTTCGTCATGATTAGATGAAACATCAGTACTTGCATCGGCACTAATTTGCTGTTCATGATCTCTTTTGTACTTCAAAACCATTTGTTTGGCGCTTGCAATTGCAGCGAAGAAAGTGTCTTCAAAGACAGCACGCTCCTGATGTTGAGCCTCGATTTCAGACTCAGATACGAAATTTTGAATCTGGTTTTGTAAATTATCAGTCTGTAAAAATAGCGTCTGCCTTTGAAATCTTTTCTTCTAGATTGATTATGTTCGCCTCTGATAAAGATTTGCCCTCCAAAGTTTTTAGATGATTTGAGAACAATGTTAGCTTGGACTTCACAGCACCTCGCTGTCTGCCGAGAGATCTTCTTTCTTCTTCAGACATTTAAGATGAAAATTATTTGAGTTAAGCTCAAATGTCAAAAATAAAACTAGAATTGAATCAAGTGAAAGCAATTGTCTTGGATATAAATCGGAAAGGAAATTGGAACGGACTCACGCCTTTGCGCTACAACATTGTACTTTTCTTTTGCTTCGAAGGAAAGAAAATCAGTCAGTTGCGATGTCTTGATGATATACCAATTTCTTATTTCAGCAGGAATCTTTGGAGCTCAACGCACTTCCTAATGCGTTTTATCGATTGGTATCCAGTTGCACTTTGGATCTCCGTGAATTTTGGAAATACTTTTTTAGATTCACGAAAATTTGCAATTAATATCGGCTTGTTGGACCAATGTTTGTGTTTGGTAGACTGTAACACTTTGTTGAGTTGAAAAATTATATATTTAACTGCTTTTTCTGTAAAGTATTTCGATAATGACAATTCATTAGTTTGACAAATCAATCATAATAAAGTCTCTTGTGTCTTCCCCTTTCAACTGAAAATCTTGAAACCTAGCCCGGAAACTATTGAGGGAAATAAAACACCAACATTATGTTCCGATTTTATTCAAAATTGGTATGCAGCTAGCGGTTTTCGCGGTCGGAGGTTTTGAATTTTTCGTCAAAATAAATTCAAGATGGTGGCCCCAAGATGGGGGACGAGTTTTCTGATTATGGTCATATTTTATTCAAAATTGGTATGTGGGGATTTTCAGGTTCGGAGATTAAAATTCTTTGACAAAAATCTATAAATTCAAGATGGCGAGTTCAGGATGGCAGGACGAGTTTTGAGATTATGGTCAGATTTTATTCAAATTGGTGTGTGGGAGTTTTTGTGGTCGGAGATCATGATTTCTATCAGCTCAAAACTTACAGGGAAGAGACCTTGTAATAACGATGCTCTACCAAAAATGAACAGATTAAGGGCAAACTAACTAAACAGCAAAAAATAAAATAACTGATAAAAAACCTTTTTAAAGACAAGCTTTTATTTAAGCCGTGTACTAAAACGTATAAAATAAGTTTTAGTCATCGCTGACAATGATTTAATTATTTTTGTTGAATTATTTGGTTTCAAAAAGCTTGTCACGCGAATTGTAATGGAATTAATACTTCGACAAGTTGTTACTTACCAACCAATCATTGTCCAATGATATTAATTGGTACCTACTTTTATAACCACTTCGCGCGACAATCTTTTTGAAAGGTATGTTTCCGGTAATACCCAAAACCTCACACTAACTTTTTTTTGTTCAATATTCTTGGGAAACCTTTAAAATAATATAATTTTCATGATTGCTTTGTAAGAAATATTGTATTTCATGCAATCTGTGAACGAATTGCCAAAAGAAACGGCAATTTATCCAAGAGGTACTTGGGATGCTAAGTTTGCCGAAATTGAAGTATCCTACAGCACGCCTATGGAATACATACCTATGAAAAGATCTGGCAGAAGATTTTTCAAATTTGTTGTTGCACACTAAACAAGACTTTGTCATTTTGATGAGAAATGCGACCACTGTTCTTCAAACTAATTGTCTTAAGCAAAAACTTTCAAAACTATAAAAATACACAAGAATTCGAAAACAATACGCAATATCTGATATTTGTCATTTGTCACACTGACAAAATTTGAAATTAGAAAATGACCAATCAATGGCTTAGTACGCTAGACCCCCCCAGACCTACCAAACAAATAAGCTAGTGCCGTATCTAGCGTAGCATTATATGATCTGAGGAGGAAATGGTCAGAATGACAGCGGACAAGGTTGTCTCCAAACGGGGTTCTATCGCCTTTGCTGTGGTCATGGACCGTCGATAACCTGATAGTAAAGCTACATAAATCTGGAATCACGACTTAAGGTTACGTCGATGACCTGGTTGTTACTATTAGGGGCAAACATGATGGCATAATATCCAATCGCATGCAGACAGCCTTAAATCAGAAGCTGGTGCGCCCTGGAGGGACTAAATATAAATCCGAGCAAAACAGTGCTGGTTCCATTCACAAGGAGGCGAAAGTACAAACTGAAAGCCCCCACCCTGAATGAAACTCGGCTAACTTTTTCCAAAAAATTCAAATACTTCGGCGTCATAATCGACCAAAGACTAACATGCAACAGTCACACCAATCTCATTGTTTCCAAGGCTATAGCAGCAACCTGGACGTGCCACAAAGTATTTGGTAAGACAAGCAAAAATGATATATTGGTCATATCAAATGATCATCAAAACCGTGGTCACCTATGATCATGCCAAAAATCCAACAGTACTAGGCACAAATCAAGCTGCAAAAGTGCAATTGTTAGCCTGTCTGGGAAGAAGTGCTCAAAAACAAGCACCAATATGCACATGAACGGGCCTCAACTAGAAAGAGATGCATCAGTTTGGTATACTGATGGATACTGAAAGACAGCCAAGCAGCATTAAAAGCTCTAAAGTCACATACTTATGAGTCTAGACTGACTTGGGTCTGCAAACTTTCCCAGAGACCACTGGCTACCAATAATCAGGTCACTCTGGTGTGTGTGCCAGGTCACAAGGCAATCAAAGGCAATGAAGAAGCAGACAGCCTTGCCAAGGAAGGGGCAAACACTCAATTTTCTGGCCCAGAACCCTTCTGTGGTCTTTCCAAATCACACAATAAGGAAGAGCTTTGGCACTGGAAAGCTGGCCAAGTCAAAACCCGCTGGAATAAGGTTCCAGGACAAATACAAGCAAAAAGGCTTTTGAGCCTATCACTAAAGAAAGCTAGACAGCTTTTCAAGCTGGACAAGAAAGACTTGAAACTGGCAACGGGACCGGACATTGTCCTCTGAGGTGTCATCTCAAAAAATGAATAGATCTGACAGTGAACTGTGCCTTACTGCAAGAACTTCGCTGAAACTGCAGAACACCTGCTTGCGACTGCCAACATGTTTTGCAAAATGTCAAGTTCCTCGAGGGGGTTCATTAACGTAAATCAGGAACTCAACTGCCAGTAAACTGATACACTTGGCAGTGAGTCTCGGAATCCCGGATTGCCCGAAAAATGAATTGATGTTCATACAAAAATCCTATAGAAAAGAGCACTTTCCCAAATTTTCCAATTTTGCGGGCAACTTTTTCAATTTTTCTTTTCCTATAAACCTATTACGAACAAACAAAAAAAGGAAAATCGGTCCAGCCTTTCTCAAGTTATGTGTTTACCAACACAATTTGACATTAATTTTTATTATACAGAAGATTTCGCAACAAACATTTGCAAAGTAACCATGTAGGACAATTATCCATCGGATGTGATACAATTAGGCATTTGTCAGGAAAGTAGTTGCTTTTTGATGGATATGGACCCAACATACACCTATTGTATGAGCAGTCTTGAGAAATCAGACATCTAATCCATATACATTTGATTTTTTGTTATAATTGCAATAAGCACTGAGATGATTGTTAAGCCAAAAGCGCTTTGTATAAAATACATTTATTGCAAAATAAATGCCTATTGGACTACACCTAGTTTGAAAACTATAATTGATTAGGAATATTTACTACATCGACTGGTCTACTTTTATACAGAGTATACCCCGAAGGGTCACTAGACCATTCTTTCAAATTGCTAATGAAATCACATACCTCAGACCCTCTATATGGAATTATTAAATTTGGCTATCATCTTGAAGAAAGCCTGAATTTTTTGAAAAAAAAAATTTTAACTAGAATTTGCAAATTTAATTTTTTTACTGATCCAATAAATGGTGATAGATAAGTAATTGACATGAAAATCATCGGATTTTCTAGTGAAATCGGAAAATTAAATCAATACGGGTGTTCCATTTACTTCTGGTTGTTTTTCCAAATTGAGAATCGGATTGTTTCACAGACACATGCTGATCATTTTATGAAATCAAAACTACTTCACGTGTATGTGCTAGATGGATCACGATATATTTGATTTTAAATTGGTTTCATTTTGTAGGCAAAAAATGGCTAAATTACTAATAATCAAGGAATAATGTGAGAAATATATAAGACATGCTCCATAAAAGTTATTTATAATTATCAGTAGAATCAAAAATACAATAATATATAAGATTTGGAATTCCAAAGTAGATGTTAGTTAGGTGTAGATGTAATGTAGATATTGCAGTTTTCCAGATACTCTGCTTTTTTAGCACATGGATATAGTCATTTTCTGCTATACGCAATTTTTTTTAAAAAACTTTTCTTCGGAATTTTTTGGAAATCACTTTTATTTTATATTTTTCTTAGTATTTCGAAATATAACATTTGTGCACTTATATCTCATTAACATGAACTGCTTATTTATTATGTATTTACCAGAATTGCTGGAAGTTATGTTGTTTTCCTCACAATTTTATCTTGAGTTAGTATCTGGGATGTGGAGGGAAATGGTCATTTTATGTACAGTTTCAGCAATATCTTTAGAATGAGTGATCACAAAACGCTGAAAAAAATATATTTTTTTTTATTGTGCCCGTTTTTACCCATTTAAAGCACGCCTCAGCGTGTTTAAATCAAACTTTAAAAAACGCGCGTTTTTTAAAGGTAACCATGACAACATCAACAAATCGAGAAACGAGTCTAAATGACATATTTTTGATTATTGATCTGACAGGAGTACCTTGTAACGTCAAATAACATATTACTCACAATTCGTTCATTTATATGTGCTCCTCCATCCATTTGATGAACTTTTCATATTCTTTTTTTATATATATCACTGGATTTTCGCGGTATTAACCGCGATTCTTCCTCACTATTCAAAAATCGATATTAGAATAATTCATTTTGAGCTCTGGTGACAACAAATATTGATCTTTGGTAACAAATTGCAAATGAATGTTTTCTCAATTCCATGACAACGAAGGTATACTGATGTCACATCACGAATTCAACCTTCTTGCATTATTAGTTCTTATTTCTATTTTTAGTAATAATACCAGTATATATGATTTCAAAGTGCACCAATAAAAAATACGTAAAGTATTGTGGATAACTGGTCTTAAAAACACTTGCTCTATTTCGAGCACTCCGGCTGCGCCGTCGTGCTCGAAAAATCGCGCGTGTTTTAAAGCCCTTTTTATCCACTTATACTTTAATATACTATTGGAGTTAACTAGCCCTTCAAAATGAAATGTTACCTACTCCAAAATTCTCAACGGAATATATTTCGAGTTCTGATTAACGCAAAATACGCACATAAATAGTACATACAAATGAAAATTAGCTACAGTACCTACACATTTACTGTTCTATGAGTTCGTCCCTACCACAGCACCACCATGCCATGCAAACATTTCCTGAATATGTATTATATGTAAGAATATGCTAGCGAGTATATTTGGTTTGAGCAGTCTGAACCAATTTAAAAATTGTTAAAAAATACCCTACAGTTTTCTGTTTTGTCAATGAAATCTAAGTAATGTTTTGTATACTGAGTTCTCTATTAGAGCTCGTGCAAGTATTTATTTGCTAGGAGATTCTTCACATGACCGTACCATTCCAACACAGCAGGTATGCTGACAGTTGTGGCTATCCGCAGTTTCACTTTCGACTGGTGTTGCTAAAATGAATTCCACCCCACCAAATTTAATGGTTTTCTGTTTACCATAAAAAGAAAATCCTAGTAACTTATCAGATCCATTCCCAAGAATGAACTCGTCTTCTGTGTTTGCCATGAAAACTCTATCCATTATCCGTAGAGTCTTCCCAGAGTTAATGTGATGTCAGCTTCCTCTCGTATCGGTGCATTTTCTACAGTTCTACAATTAGACATAGATAGATAGATACTTTATTAATCATGCTATGTACACAAAATACATTTATGACAGATCACAGTTACAAAAATAGTAAAATTGTAGTTCACAAGTAAAAAAAAAAACATAAAATGTTATTCAGACATATGACATCAAAAAATAAAAATAATCAATATCAATTATTTAAAATAATTGAAAAGTTATTGACAAGTCATGATTCCCTGAGCATAGTTACACCTTGCCTTACACATTTAACATATTCCTCAAAGGGGTAGAAGGGTTGTTCGAGCAAAAATAATTTTATTGTTTTATTGAGAGCAAGTGTTCCTAATTTTCGAACTTACCCTTGAAGAATGTTGTAGTCTTTCAAATTCAGTGAATTCTGTTTGGGAGTTTACTGAGCCTATGTCTAGGTCCTCTTATTATATCTGCACCTCTGGTGTTGTGTTGTGAATGTCTGATTGTGTTATTAATGGGAATTCTTTGTGAATTTCTATCAAAGTATTCCAAATGTAAATGAAAGGAAAAGTCATGATTTTAAATTTTAAACAGTGGTCGCAGGTTTCTCTATATTTTGCATTGCACAGAATTCTAATAGATTTTTTTGTTGTCAGAAAACGCTAGAAACTGCAGATGAGTTTCCCCAAACTACAATGCCATAATTAAGATGAGAATGGAATAAAGAAAAATAAACTGATCTCAGGGTGTTTATATTTGTGCAATGTCTGAGTTGTCGAATACAGAAAAGAGAGCGCGACAGTTTCAAATTAAGTTGCCTGACGTGCTCGGTCCAGATTAGCTTATCGTCCAAAATGAATCCTAGTAGCTTCACATTTTTATCCTCTAGGATGGCTTTCCTGGTAGAGATTATCAAGTTTTGTGATTTATTGTTGTTTAATTTCAGCTTGTTAGCTATGAACCACTGTTTAGCTTTCTCTTCAATTTCTTCCGATACGGTTTCTAGGGAATTATATTCCTCATGAGAATAAATTAAAGTAGTGTCATCTGCATATAGAACACTTTCGTTTGGGGCCAAGAAGGAAGGAAGATCATTAATATAAATTACAAACAACAGTGGGCCCAGGACCGAACCCTGTAGGACACCAAATTTAACGTCTCTAAAACTGGACAATTCGTTATTGAAAAATTCAATAAGTGTGAGAGTGATACCTCTGATTCTGTAGTAGCTGAGTTTTTCAAGAAGGATTTCATGGGAAACACAATCAAAAGCTTTAGATAAATCGCAGAGAGTAATACCCACATGATAAGTGGTCTTACACTGTCTGATCATTGGGACTAGGGAAGCTGACGCACTAGTGTCTATATTTCTTCGGTTCACCTTCTCTGTGATGATTTATCTAGGGTAATTCTTCCTATTTTATCGACGTGAATTACTTTGGGTGCTTCGTTAACACTAGCCAGCATGCACCCCGATATGATGTCTACTTTCAGTTTTCCTAGAACCTGTCCAAGGGCTCTTTAGATGATCTTGTCCTCGCAGGTGAGTAAGAACGTGGGGGTGTCCTGGCAGGTGATGACGAGTGTGGTGGTACCCTCACCCTGCAGTCACTCTTGATTGGTTATTAATGAGGCTATTTCAGAGTTCCATTTTTTCTAGTATTCTATTAAACATTTGCAGCTGTTCTTGATATTCAGCAATAAGGTCTCCATACTTGCGATACTGGTCTTCCAGGATCATCTGTTACATTGCCAAAGCAGGTCCCCTCAAGGCCACTATAAGTACAGTAGCCTTTTCTTTATCGTCCCATCCACTGGCCATTGCTGCAGCTTCAAAATGTTTTCGATATAGGGACCATGTCGACTGCCCATCAAAAGTCGGTGGTTTTATGGACTGTCATGGTGGTCTTTGATCTTCTGTGAATCAACTTTTTCTTCTAGTTCTTCCAAGAGCTGCATTGTTTTACCTTTCTTTGCTACTCTTGGGCTGCTTTGCTTCTTTTCTCCCTTCTTCTGGACAATCTGCTGAAAAAATACTATCTGTTCTCGTTTTTCCAGAGCTTGTCTCTGTTCCCTTTCCTCTTGTTTTTCTCTCTGCTGTCGTTTCTCCTCCTTCTGATGACATTCGTACTCCTCTTGTCTTTCTATGAGCCGTCGTTTCTGCACCTTTTGTTTTTCTATGTGCCATCGTTCCACCTCAAATCGTTTTTCTTCCAGCAGTCATCTCTCTTGCTCGGCAAACTTGCTGCTTGATCATTTCCATTATGCATCTATAATGTCGTAGGGGGTATTTTTCGTTTTCACCATTAATTGTTTGTGTCTATAAATACTGAACTAATCAATATCCGTTTATTCATTCTTCACAAAAAAAAACTGTACTCTGACAATTAAATCAATCACAGTTCACTACTGAAATATCACATATGACACTGTATTTAAATTATTTGTAACCTTCAATAACTCTACTCTATTCCAACTGATAAACAACTAACTGACTTGCCGCATCCGTTGTCGCTTAAATAAGGTCATTAAGGCTGGAAAATTCTAGTCGAGTGCTTCTCGATTCACTGGAGAATTCTCGAATGTTCGGTGTGGCGTCAACCAGCTACATTTTTGGGATCCGTGTGGGCGGTCAAACATAATAACAAGCAGTGGCGTACTGTATTCGTAACACTATAATTACTTCTTTGGTATTTAGTATATATAACTCATTTTAATTTTTATTTCAGATACAATGTGGAAGAGAAAAACTTCAAGCAGCAAAGCTATAATTTTTATATATTTCGAAGACCAGTCAACAGAAATATACAAGATCAAAGATTTCTGTGTCAGACCTCCAGTATTGACTTCCTTATTTCTCAAGGTTTTGATTTCAATAAACTCTTCAGAGAAGGTATTTCATATCTCAATGAGATAGAAATAACAAAGTATAGACACAATTTAGAAGAGGCTTTTAAAAAAAGAACCGAAACAGTTCAATCTCCACAAAATGAAACAAATGATATCATTCCTGTACCTGAAAATGCAAGAAAATTCATTGATGATGTTATGTAATTAAAAATTATAAACATTGTTAAATTTTTGTATCTTATATTTATATTTCCAGAGAACAGATTGAGTTATTTTTACAAAGTGAACAATTGGAATTACAGTTACCAAAATGTAATTCTTTCTTCAGGAGATTGGTATATCAAACAAAATCTGAAAAATTTTCCAATAAAATTTTTCTAGAAACGAGGCAAGTTGACAAAGATAGGATCTTGTTTGTGACCAAAGCTATCAGTAAAGAAGAGGAGCTAGAAATTGAAAATAAAAAGTATGAAAATCAACTGGAAGAGCTCGATGATTTTACAGGGTTTACAAAAGTATTGAAGGCTATAGTAAAATCTGTAAGTACACCAAATTTGTGAATCATAATTTTTTTATAACCTTTTTTCATAAATATTCCGTTGTCAAATTAAATGCTCTCTGAATTATCTAGGCAATTTAGATAACCCTTACTTTATTTCAAACGAAAAACAAATTAAATGGTGTTTGGGTTATTTGGAGAATCCACAAGTTTTTGCTTTAAATTATAATATTATTTCATCCAATCTTAGCATTGATTACATTTAGGACTGAGTCTAAACTGTATTTATCATTAGAATAGCAGCATAACAAATTCATTGTTCAGGCAAGAGTCGAACAGTGGCTCTATAAAGGGTATGAGGTATAAGTACTTGTACCAAAAAAAAAACCCATAAATGTATATTATATCTAATATATAAAATTCTCGTGAAACGGTGTTTGTAATTAAACTCCTCCGAAATGGCTCGACCGATTCTCATGAAATTTTGTGTGCATATCGGTTAGGTCTGCGAATCGGACAACATCTATTTTTCATCCCCCTAAATGTTAAGGGTGGTCCACCCCTTAATTTTTTATTTTATTTTTTAAATAAAAATAGTTTTTTTATGATACACTAAATTTTCACCCTTCTACGATCAACCCCTATTTTTCCATCGCGTTTTTTTTTTAATCTACAGATCCGCAATAGTGTTGCAAGATGGCAATCAAATATAATAATTGTAGTACGATAAATTGAGAACGGGATAACGAGATAAAGAAAAAAAACGGGATAACAGGAAAACGGGATAACGAGAAAACGGGAAAAAGGAATAACGGATAAGGAAAACGGGATAACAAAAAACGGAACAGGATAAGGGGATAAGGGGAAAACGGATAATGAAAAAATAGGATAACAAGAAAACGGGATAACGAAAAAACGGGAAAAGAGATGACAGGATAAGGGAAAACGGGATAACGGGATAAAGAAAAAACGGGATAACAGGAAAACGGGATAACAAAAAAACGGGATAATGGGATGACAGGATAAGGGGATAACGGGAAAATGGGATAACGGGATAATGAAAAAACGGGATAACAGGAAAACGGGACAACAGGAAGCGGAAGGAGTCAAAAGCATAGTCTAGATGGAACAACATAAAGGAAAACATAGAAAAAAAGAAATTCTACGCGGACGAGAGTTTTCGGGAAATACATTTTAGGGAACATAGAAATTTGGACAGGACAACGTCTGTCGGGTCAGGTATGTATTATATATATATATATATATATATATATATACTGTCATTCACTATAATTACTTCATGCATAACACTTAACTTCGAAGAGGAAGGATGAGTGGGGGATAGACCGACTCTCTCCTGTGACCCCATGCGGGTCTATTGTGGCTATATCTATGGTTATAGTTCAGTGTGAAATCATATTCTTATAGTAAAGCTTAATATTATTTGTAGATATATTTCTTGGAAATCCGCTAGCTGAGATGAGTGGACAATAGACTGTGCATCTTCAAATTTTAAGTTTGCTTAGGGAGTAATAGATATCTTTGAAATCCGTAAGTTTAGATTAGTGAGAGATAGATCGACCCTATACTGCTGCAGCATAGTGGGTTTATTGTGGCTCACATCTACAATTGCCCTATTGTAAGATTTTGCCGTTCAAAACCAGTAGTCTATTCAGTTACAGCTCAAAAATTTTAAGACCGTTTGGATATCTGACATTATTTTTATTTCTTTGTTTGCCAGAGACCGATTGATTAGTTCTCTCGTACTCAATTCTATGGCAAAAACGTCCAGCCAAGGTTGACTTAGGCTGCAACTTTTGGCCTACTTCCAAACACTCCTGCTTCAACACCCTTGGTCAGGCAAATATTCTCTCCCTATCAATCGTAGGACGTTTCTACTTGTATTTAGGGGACTTGGTAGTTCGATATCATCAAGGATGTGGTGGTTTTTAATTTCATTCAACATACTTGAATAATCCCACAATCTTTCCCCAATTACTTAGTTCCCCTTCCACAGCACTCTGTAGGAGGTTCTTCTGGCCTCCTTGAAGAATACGGAGAGGAGCAAGGTTCTGAAGTATTTCCAGGTTACTATCAGCAAATGGTATTATTATTATCACTGAAAGTGAAAATATTGTGTCCGAAATACATATAATGAAAGAGGAAATTTTGTGGCATAGTGGACTGGACAAATTATTAAATTAAAGAAAAAAAAAGCATCCTCAAGTAGGAGTCAAACTTACGCCCTTATGATCTCTAGCCATACGCTCTACCTACTGAGCCATTCGAGGACATAGGAATCGACATACACTCGTGAATCCCTTCCTTCCATAATTTAATATTCATGTTAGAAATGAATCGAAAATCAAACATACTTATCACTGGCCGTCGAGATCCATTACCTGTCACTCAACTTCATCGTCATTCGAAGATTTCAGTAGCAGATTCAAGCAGATGATCTCTAACCACTGATAAGATTTAGCCAAATATATAAGGTGAAAGTGGAAATATTTTGTCCGAAATACATATAATGATAGAGGGAATTTTGTGGCATAGTGGACAAATTATTAAATTAAAGAAAAAAAGCATCCTTAAGTAGGAGTCGAACGATAAATACGTTTGATTTTAGATTCATTTCTAACATGAATATTAAATTATTAAGGAAGGGATTCACGAGTGTATGTCGATTCCTATGTCTTCGAATGGCTCAGTAGGTAGAGCGTATGGCTAGAGATCATAAGGTCGTGGGTTCGACTCCCACTTGAGGATGCTTTTTTTCTTTAATTTCATAATTTGTCCACTATGCCACAAAATTCCCTCTCTCATTATTATCACTGTCAGCAAATTACATTATCAAGGGAAATAATGAAACAAGCTATAGAGGAAAGTGGTGAATTATCCCAGAATCAGAAAGGCTTTCGATGGGAACGTTCAACACTAGATGCAGTTTAGGCAGTTATGGATGTTGCGAGAATCCAAAGCAACAGATGGTGTGTGCTAAGCACACTAGATTTAAGGAATGCGTTCAAAAAGGTGACCTGGAACTTCAAATGGTGTGTGCTAAGCACACTAGATATAAGAAATGCGTTCAGTAAGATGACCTGGAGCCTCATCAGAGAACTGATCTGAAGGAAAATACAGATCGAAAATTAAAATTCTGTATTTCGTGTAAAATTTTAATTTTCGATTTTGGAATCGTTTACACAGCAGTAATGAATTTTCGAAAATACAGATACCGCAAAAGTTGGCGGACCAGAATCGGCATAGAGGACATGGAAGTAACGGCGAGAGTTCCTCAAGACTCGATCATAGGGCCGGACCTATGGAACATGTTGTACAACGATGTCCTCGAGGTCAAGCTGACGGAATGCTTGAACACTATTGCCTACGCGGACGATTTGGCACTGGTTTTGGATCCAGATGCATATTCATTTGCTGATTCTTCTGCTTTCGATTCAGTAATAGATGTATTCTGGTAGGTAGGCGTAATTGAATGATCCTTTATTGTCGAGGAAATTGGCTATCACAATTTCTCTGTTTATCACTTTGTTAAGTGCTAAATCCATAGATTTGCCAGTTGGTAGGCACTTTGGTGAGTTTTGAAGGTATCAATCAATCATAATATGCTTTATTGTCGGAAAAATTAATTTTTTGTTGACATCCTGCTTTATCTTCTCCCTAATGTGTCTATCTAGAATTATTTCTAGTGTTCATTCACAATGTTTAAAATTAATTTTGTGTTGATCTTAATATTTATTTATTAAATTAAAGAACTGCTTTATATCACTAGCCTTATAATAACCTCATGGATGTTTGTGATGTTTATATAGGGTGTTATTTCTACTTTTGCCGTTCAAAACCAGTAGTCTATTCAGTTACAGCTCAAAAATTTTAAGACCGTTTGGATATCTGACATTATTTTTATTTCTTTGTTTGCCAGAGACCGATTGATTAGTTCTCTCGTACTCAATTCTATGGCAAAAACGTCCAGCCAAGGTTGACTTAGGCTGCAACTTTTGGCCTACTTCCAAACACTCCTGCTTCAACACCCTTGGTCAGGCAAATATTCTCTCCCTATCAATCGTAGGACGTTTCTACTTGTATTTAGGGGACTTGGTAGTTCGATATCATCAAGGATGTGGTGGTTTTTAATTTCATTCAACATACTTGAATAATCCCACAATCTTTCCCCAATTACTTAGTTCCCCTTCCACAGCACTCTGTAGGAGGTTCTTCTGGCCTCCTTGAAGGATACGGAGAGGAGCAAGGTTCTGAAGTATTTCCAGGTTACTATCAGCAAATGGTATTATTATTATCACTGAAAGTGAAAATATTGTGTCCGAAATACATATAATGAAAGAGGAAATTTTGTGGCATAGTGGACTGGACAAATTATTAAATTAAAGAAAAAAAAAGCATCCTCAAGTAGGAGTCAAACTTACGCCCTTATGATCTCTAGCCATACGCTCTACCTACTGAGCCATTCGAGGACATAGGAATCGACATACACTCGTGAATCCCTTCCTTCCATAATTTAATATTCATGTTAGAAATGAATCGAAAATCAAACATACTTATCACTGGCCGTCGAGATCCATTACCTGTCACTCAACTTCATCGTCATTCGAAGATTTCAGTAGCAGATTCAAGCAGATGATCTCTAACCACTGATAAGATTTAGCCAAATATATAAGGTGAAAGTGGAAATATTTTGTCCGAAATACATATAATGATAGAGGGAATTTTGTGGCATAGTGGACAAATTATTAAATTAAAGAAAAAAAGCATCCTTAAGTAGGAGTCGAACGATAAATACGTTTGATTTTAGATTCATTTCTAACATGAATATTAAATTATTAAGGAAGGGATTCACGAGTGTATGTCGATTCCTATGTCTTCGAATGGCTCAGTAGGTAGAGCGTATGGCTAGAGATCATAAGGTCGTGGGTTCGACTCCCACTTGAGGATGCTTTTTTTCTTTAATTTCATAATTTGTCCACTATGCCACAAAATTCCCTCTCTCATTATTATCACTGTCAGCAAATTACATTATCAAGGGAAATAATGAAACAAGCTATAGAGGAAAGTGGTGAATTATCCCAGAATCAGAAAGGCTTTGATGGGACGTTCAACACTAGATGCAGTTTAGGCAGTTATGGATGTTGCGAGAATCCAAAGCAACAGATGGTGTGTGCTAAGCACACTAGATTTAAGGAATGCGTTCAAAAAGGTGACCTGGAACTTCAAATGGTGTGTGCTAAGCACACTAGATATAAGAAATGCGTTCAGTAAGATGACCTGGAGCCTCATCAGAGAACTGATCTGAAGGAAAATACAGATCGAAAATTAAAATTCTGTATTTCGTGTAAAATTTTAATTTTCGATTTTGGAATCGTTTACACAGCAGTAATGAATTTTCGAAAATACAGATACCGCAAAAGTTGGCGGACCAGAATCGGCATAGAGGACATGGAAGTAACGGCGAGAGTTCCTCAAGACTCGATCATAGGGCCGGACCTATGGAACATGTTGTACAACGATGTCCTCGAGGTCAAGCTGACGGAATGCTTGAACACTATTGCCTACGCGGACGATTTGGCACTGGTTTTGGATCCAGATGCATATTCATTTGCTGATTCTTCTGCTTTCGATTCAGTAATAGATGTATTCTGGTAGGTAGGCGTAATTGAATGATCCTTTATTGTCGAGGAAATTGGCTATCACAATTTCTCTGTTTATCAGTTTGTTAAGTGCTAAATCCATAGATTTGCCAGTTGGTAGGCACTTTGGTGAGTTTTGAAGGTATCAATCAATCATAATATGCTTTATTGTCGGAAAAATTAATTTTTTGTTGACATCCTGCTTTATCTTCTCCCTAATGTGTCTATCTAGAATTATTTCTAGTGTTCATTCACAATGTTTAAAATTAATTTTGTGTTGATCTTAATATTTATTTATTAAATTAAAGAACTGCTTTATATCACTAGCCTTATAATAACCTCATGGATGTTTGTGATGTTTATATAGGGTGTTATTTCTACTTGTGAATGACGAGTGTATGCAGTTTCACAAAGAAGTGCAGTGGTTAACAATAAAAAAAAAACATAATTTTTTCTCAAATACACACTGTTTACTGAACTAATAACCCGCTAGACGGAGCGGTAAGAAAACTAGCAATTCCTGGATGCAAGATATAACATACCACACTCTACTCTGGATTACTTATTCTAAAACTAAAGGTAAAAAGGCCAGTGGCAGTGCGAAGTTCTAATAGATTGTAGGGGGGTCGATATGGCTCTTCAGACTCTCCGTACCTTGACCTATAAGATCTTTTGTACATTACCCTTCATCTATTCAAGACCCGGATTCCGAAACTCCTTGCGAAGCGTATCAGTTTCCTAGGAGCTAAGTTTCTGATGTCTGACGGCGTTAGTGAAACCCCTTCGAGAAACTTGAGCCTTTTGCAAAGCAGTGCTTGGCAGTCGCAAAGCAGGTGTTCTGCAGTTTCAGCGAAGTTCTCCAGTAATGCCACTGTCTGATCTATCCATTTTTTTGAGGTGATATGTCAGAGGACAATGTCCAGTGAGCAGTCCCGTTACCAGTTTCAAGTCTTTCTTGTCCAACTCGAGAAGCTGTTCAGCTTTCTTTGGCGATGGGCTCAGAAGCCTTTTCGTTTGTCTTTGTCCTGGAACCTTATTCCAGTTGGTTTTAATTTGGTCAGCTTCCCAGCGCCGAAACTCTTCGTTTATGTGGGCTTTGGAAAGACCACATAATGGTTCTGGACTAGAATATTGAGTTTTTGCCTCTTCCTTGTCTGCTTCTTCATTGCCTTTGATTCCCTTGTGACCTGATACCCACATCCTGATTGTTTGTAGCCAGTTGTCTTAGGGAGAGCTTGCAGTCCCAAGTCAGTCTCACAAGAGTGCGACCATAGAGCTTTTAGTGCTGCTTGGCTGTCTGATAGGATATAGATCTTTGCCCCCCTGAAGCCTCTTTCAAGGCATTCTTGGGCGAAAATTTATATAGCATGGGTTTCTGCTTGATAAATTGTTGGGGCTTTGCCTAGGGATTTCTAACGAATTGGTTGCGAAATGTAAAAAAGGTAGCAAAGCAACAGATAACGAGATGTTTATAATAGTGTAATTGTTTTGCGATTCGTTTTTCAACATCAAAAACTTTGAAATGTGATATACTATTTGAATAAACGTCTATATCTAAGAAACTATTCACATTTGTATCAATATAAAATTGATAAATATACATTTTGCTTTTCCATAGAACAAAAAAAATTATATTTTCCATGAAAAAAATCTCCACTGAATCCAATCAATTAACATATATTGGAGTGGACTGATTTCCGAAAAATTGTTTCGCTTGGCATCCAGAGACCGCGTTGTTAGGGTGCATATGTCTGTTCTCTCGAGAAGGCCTCGCTCAAGGCGAACTCCACCAGGACCAGATAGAAACTGAACTGATTTGCGGTGGCATTTGAGAACATCATGCCAATGAGCAGTTAGACCATGACTTGTACCAGGCACAATAATACTCGATATGTAGACAATGCCCTAGGGAAACAGTGGAGAAAAAAAGACTGGTGAAAGCAGAAAAATATCCGAAAAACTTGAGGTAACTCAAAAAATCTCCGACTTCTAATTGGATTCTTGACCAACCATTGCACGCAGCCTCAAGAGGCAATCTAATTATGATGAGAGTTGTGGACGATTCTGCTTGTTGTAGATGTGAGGAGGAAATTATTGTACCTATCAGCAAAATGCACCTGTATATTCAAATTTGAAATGCGAATTTTATCAACAGAAGTTTTTTTCTACATGGTACCAGAAACTGTCTTAATGAATGTCTCTTATTTCAAGGATGCCATTAGTAAAATAAAGGAATATATCCTGAAACTTGCTATTAAGGGATGGTTAATACTTCATGCCATTGAAAAAAGTCAAAGTTTATAATTTTGGAATCATTACTATTATCGTGATTATCGTGCTAGTTCAGCTCTAATTATCAGTTTGTTATGCAAGTTATTTTTAAAAAGCTTCATACTAAAGATATATCGAAATATTCTGATTGGTCCAAAGTTTGACAAAATGTCTTGAAAATGTTCAGTAAGTCGACTTTGCTGTCATTGATTTGCTTTTGAAATTCAACCATCAGCATGTAGGCCAAATCATAATCATTTGATTAATTTTAATTATTTTTCTAGGAGAAACTTGTTATTGGCCACAACTTCTGTTTGGACTTTTTACATAGCATAGATAAATTTTTAACTCCGTTACCTGATGATTATAGAGAATTCAAGGAAATGGCCCATAACTTGTTTCCACGGTAAGTTTTGAATTTTTCTATACCCTCATTATGTTGCAGTATAAAAAATATGGGATCTATGTTAAAACTATCCATCTTTGAATAATAAATATTCTTCCAAGTATTCTTAAAATAACGCAGACAACAGAGAACACATGACAAAAAAAACAATTCTAAGACTGTTCAAAGCTCAAAGCCGAGAACAAAATGGCCACTTTGGTGTATTCTGCAGAGTTGTGGGATGACATATGTATACTTCCACCTATTTTTCTATGCACATTATTTCAGGATCTTAAAAAAAAATGTGTTCCCATGTGAAACATGATTCGGGCAGTGAACAACTTTTTAATAAAGAATGGAAATGTGTCATATTTCATCATGCAGTGAATGGACCAAATATTAAAAGTGAATGTGGTAAGGCTTCTTGATGATTTAATCGAACAATTTGGCTAGTTCTATCGTATAATATTGTTACGAATGGAGTACGCAACTGCCGTTATTTGTGTCCCAAGCAAGTAGCGTGACCGATCGCCGATGACGCCTACACCTATATTCTGTACAACTGTTACTGCTGTCCGTCCTTAGAACGACCCTCAACTGACAGATTAGTTCTTTACAATGTTCAGGAGTTCTTTCAGGTCACTTTTCAATAATCTTACCTATTAGGAACACTATATAATCTAGTTTAGTTATAGTATTCTTATTTGCAATTAAGCTTGACCGTGATACCTGCATCAGGATCTCGTATTTTTCACTTTGGATTTATAAATTTTATGTTGTTTTTATTTTTTATTTATATATTACTTCACATTTCTACATTTTTAATATATTTTAATGTCTTTTAAATAATCTAGTTACTTTTTCAATTATTTATGCATCATATGTACTATTTTAATGTTTTTTGTGTATGCATGTATAGCATACGTGTTTTTACATGTTTGTATATAAACTGACTTAATTCTGTACTTTGTCAATGAGAATTCTTCTTCCGGCAATAAAGTATATTTGATTGATTGATTGAGTTACACCCATGGTCTACATTCGAACTACCTAATTAACACTTTATGCTCACTCGTTCGGAATACTCTTCAGAAAGTAACTCTGCTGCCTCAATTCACCTCTCGGATGGTTACTCACGTGATTTTTTTTTGTTCGCCGAAACACTACTGAGTCTGGTATCGTGCTACTACCAGCGCCTAGGCCATTTTCCCTCTCCACTGATCCCTCTCAACCGAATATCTTGCGTTCGTGCGCGAAACGATTATTTAGGGACTTTTAAATTTTTCAGAGAAATTATACTTTGAATATTATATTTACCGACTTGTAAAAAAATTTCGCTCTGGCGGATCAGTGACATCGATTTTTGGTTGGGCGGTACTCGTACTCGATGGCACACGACAGGTCGGTGTCCCTGCTTCCACACAACTTACAGGTTCACTGGCTAGACACAACTAAAATTCATTGGCAAATTGGCCGTTTCGGTATCTCTTCTGTGACCAGATGACGTCAACAGCAGTGGGTGCTCTGAACTGACAATCCACTTCCTTGGTCGGCCGTGTTATCACAAGAATTACTGTCACCAGGAAGGAACTTTTAGCTATTGCCAGGGCAGAAGATAACTTCCAAAAACTTATATGGAAGCCAGTTAATCATCAGGACCGACCACGCAGCCCAGAAGTGACTACTGCAGATGAAAAATCCAGAAGGATAAATAGCTAACACAGTACCATTCCAAAATCAAACATCTCCCAGGATGACTATATAGTAATGCAGATGTCTTATCTAGAAGACTGTGTCCAGAAGCTTGTAAGCATTGTCAGCATATGGAATGCCGTGGAAAAGTCGCCTATATTAGAGTACATGACTGTTAACTCAAGATGAATGGAGTACCGCACACATGAGACACAAGAAACCGATCTAAACATTGGAGACTTTCTCCATTGGAAAGAGGACGGAACTGCCAGTCTCTCCTGGAGATACATTTCAGACAGAGATCCCATCTTCAAGGCATTGTGGGCAATGGGATTCTCTGGTTGTGTAAAATGGTCGTCAAAATCCCGATTGGTTTTGCCTAGGAAGAGGATAGGAGAAATCTTGAAGGAAATTCATGAGGGATAATCAGGAGGACATATGGGAATCAATAAGACCTTGGACAAGAGGCAGAGGTTTTACAAGGTTTAATGTCGAGACGACCTAGAAAGCTGGTGCAGATGTCTAGAGTGCGGAGCTACTAAAGGTCCCAAAATAAGGTCCAGGTGACAAATGACGAAATACAACATGGGTGCTCCATTTGATGTAGCTGGACCATTTTCTGTGACAGATGCTGGCAACAAATATATCCTTGTTGCCAAGGACTATTTCAGCAAATGGTAGAAGCCTATGCTATTCCAGACCAGGAAGCATCCACAAAAGCCCGGTTATTGGTGGACAACATGTTCTCAAGATTCGGAGTACCAATGAAGTTACATTTCGACCAAGGAAGGAATTTCGAGCGAAGTTATTCAAGAAAGTTTGTGAGTATCAGCATGACCAGAACTACTGCTCTCCACCCGCAGTCGGATTGTGGCATGGTTGAAAGATTCAATCGAACTATGGACGAACACCTTTCACAGCCACCTTCCACTATTTCTGATGGCATACAGAGCAGTTGTCCACGATTCAACCAAGCTTACCCCGGCTAGCATTATCATCGGAAGGACACTTCGATTGCCTTGTGACTAAGTAGTCACGAGTACGCCGCCAATAGAGCTCCTGGTATCAGAGAGGAATACACTATAGAGTAGAGTAGAGTAGAGTAATTTATTTGACCACTTTATATACAAAATACATTTATGGCAAGTCATATATACTATAGGTACTATGTCAAACACTTAAAATGAGCAACAACGTCTCTAGATAAAAGTAATTAATTTTATAAATAAAACTGGCATAACAAAATTTCTTGAAATGATCACAGTGTCACATGATTGGGAATAAAATAAAATATGAATATAAAAAAGTCAACAAACATGAGAACAGGCTTTATCACAGCTTTACAACATGAATCATTTTTCAAGAACTATGAATTGACCAGCTACAGCAGCATATTCTTCGATTGTGTAGAAACAGTGGTTGAGAAGATATCTCTTGATATTATTTTTGAAATTTCTGAAATCCAAAGATTTAACTGAAGGATCGAGACAGTTGTATAAATTCAAATTTAGCGAGTTTTTTTGACTAACTGCTAACCTATGTCTTGTATTATTCAATAAACCTGCGGATCTGGTTGAATAACCATGATTGTGGGAGTGTTTCGGAAACATCTCAATATTCTTGTGAATCTCCAACAACACAACATAAATATATAATGTAGGAAGTGGCATGATTTCAAATTGAATAAAAAAAAGACGACAATGTTCCCTATATCCTACGTTTGCCATGATTCTCATGGCTTTTTTCTGACATCTGAAAATTGTGATTGAGTTTGTGGAATGCCCCCAAATCAAAACTCCATATGAAATAACTGAGTGGAATAGTGAATGATATGCTATTTTCAAACCTACAGCATTCCTCAACTGTCTAAGAACAAATAAAACACTAGACAGCTTACGAGTAGTCACTTCAATATGGCTGGACCAACTAAGTCTAGTATCAATAAGAATACCTAGAAAATTAACACTGTCTCCTAGAGTAACACTGGTGTTTGAGGATATCACAATATTCTGGGTTTTTTCATCGTTCAGTTTCAGTTTATTTGCTGTGAACCAAGTGTTTGCTGAATTTTTATTTCTGTCCATCATTTGAGGTAAACTAGTATATGATTTGTCTGAGCATATGAGGGTTGTGTCGTCTGCAAACAAAACACATTTTGTTGGTGAAATAAAGCTACATAAGTCATTCTACTAGGACTACCACCTCTGCACCTTGTCATTGAGCATGAAGCCATGCGTGCTGCATACAGACTCAAAGGCGCAAGCCAATGGATCGGTACTGAGGCAGACCATGGACACTCAGCCATCTGGAACAGGGCAAAGGAAGGATGTCCAGTCCTATTAATGGAAAGAGACAGCACCCCGCCTGTTCTGGATTTTAGAAAAGGACCCACTATAACCATCCCCACAAGGGAGGAATGGAAGACAATGCGCTGACAGACCCCAAACCGAGGATCAACCTGGTACACAGATGGATCAAGATTTGGGGAATGTCAGCGAGGGTCTAGAAGAAGGAACAAAGAGAGAAATCTCAGTTCCTTTAGGCAAATATGCCTCAGTGTTCCAGGCTGAAGTATATGCTATACTCACCTGTGTCCAGGAAAATATCGACAATAAAAGTCGATGGCCAACTGCCATCTACTCGGACAGCAAAGTTGCTATTATGGCGTTAGGCGGAAATAGGATTGTATCCAAACTGGTGTCCGAGTGTAGAAACGCCATAGAAAGTTTATCGAAAACAAGCAAAGTCAGCCTCATATGGGTCCGGGACACTCAGGTGTCCCTGGGAACGAAGATGCAGACAGATTGGCCAAGATAGGATCGGGAAAGACCCCAGTTGGACCTGAACCCATCCTGGGAATACCCAGCAGCCTGGCAATCTCAAACATAGAGGAACTGCTACAAAAGCAGTTCCTTAAAACATGGCAAGAGGCGCCAGGCATGAGGCAGTCAAAGCTCCACATAAAGGAGCCAAGGAAAAAAATGTCTAAAGAGATCCTGTCACTTAACAGACGGGACATCAAGACTGTGACTGGGCTCCTAACGGGACATAATCACCTGAACAGGCACATGGAGCTCATCAGGATCACAGATGATCCCCTATGTAGATGGTGCCTGGAAGATGACGAGACATCGTCGCACATCCTCACTGAGTGCCCAGCCTTGGTGCACCAGAGGGAGATCAACCTTGGGAGCATAATTCTGAACCCAGAGGACGTCAAGGAGATTCAGCTGAGGAAGCTGCTGAATTTTGTCAAAGAACAGTGAGTTTCTCAGAACAAGTGGGCGCACAATGGGCCCAAATAGAGAGGCCTACGTGTACGAGGTTCTTCGGAACCAGCCCACCTTGTGCGAAGAAGAAGAAGAAAGTCATTCATATAAATGATGAATAATAACGGGCCGAGGACAGAACCCTGAGGAACGCCATGACAAATTGACTTTAAATCTGACTTGATATTGTTCACGTCGACGCACTGATACCTATTTTCAAGATAAGACCCTACCAGATCAAGAGCAGTGCCTCTTACGCCATAATAACTCAATTTTTGAATGAGGATAGAGTGGGAAACACAGTCGAAAGCCTTGGTCAAGTCACATAGGGTTAAAGAGTATGTTTACCCTGATCAAGACCCATGCGAGACTTGGTCAAGTCACATAGGGTTAAAGAAGTATGTTTACCCTGATCAAGACCCTTGACTATGTTCGTCACGACTTGGTAAGCAGCTTGAGTAGTGGATCTATTTTTACGAAACCCGTATTGGGATTTGTTAAAATAGAAGTGACTTTCGAAATAATAATACAACCGATTTTTTAGGATAATCTCTATTATCTTTCCGATAATTGGAATAATGCTAATCGGGCGGTGGTTATCAGGTGAGGTTCTGCAGCCCTTTTTGAACAAGGGTATGACCCTGGATATTTTAAAAATATCAGGAAATATTCCAGTTGAAAACATTTGATTTATTATCGATGTTAAAAGCACTACGAGTTTATCAGCCACCGATTTTATCATCTGACTATTCGAATCATGTATATCACGAGAATTTGAGTTCTTCATCGAGTTTATTGCGGAATACACTTCTTGTGGACAGACTGGTTCCAAGAAGAAAGACCCACAAGGTGAAGGAAACGTTTTGAAATGATTCAATTCGTCATTTGATAAAATAGGAAGATCTTTTATAATTTTTTCAGCTATATTACAGAAATTTTGTTTTTGTTTTGCTTAGTGACTCAAGACAATAAATTATCAAAATTTGTTAGAAAAACATTGAAGTCCCCAGTACATGACCTGTATAGGCTTATGATCAGAGTATTCAGAGATTGAACAAAAATTCCACAGAATTCTGAGTCAAATTCACCACTAAAATCGCTAAGATCTAAAATCTTTGGATTCAGATTTTCTTTACAGTAGATAGCAACATAAGGAATATTCGCAGTTCTCAAATTGTTATCAGTAAGCCAGTGTTCCGTAAAACATAAAACATCAAAGTTAAAATCTTTTAAAAATATGTTCAGTTCATTAGTTTTATTTGCTAAACACTGTATATTTATGTGAAATACACTAAAAATGTCTTCAGATAAAAATTTTACATGTACCTCTTGTTCCCTGGACTCACCAGCTATGCTTGTTTTTGTGGTGCCGTCCTCTTTTTCACAAAAAACCGCGATACAAGAGCACCGCTGGCCATATTTCACGTTTCCAGGCCCTGCTGAAATTTTCTTGTTTAATAGTTACTTTCATAGAAGCATACAGGTCTGGTAACTTGGACGGGTGTTCCTCACAAACCACTTCTGGAAAGTGTTTCACTAGAACCTTCTTTAAATCGTCAGAGTTTGTATTTGGAGTGAGCCGTGTAACATGCAGTGATATAACTTTAGGTACTGTACTAATGCCTGAAATTTCTTCGTTTCCGCCCACCATATATCTTCTGTTATTTTTAAAATGTTTTCTATATGAAACTTTCTCCCATTTCTGTTCATCTGAATTTGTTCCTAAGTCCTGTATATCACGCATTTTATTTGAAGCTTCAGCTGTTAAGATTGCTGTATTTACCTCTTTATATACATTTTCGGTGTATTACTAGCCGTTTTATTGTATATTGCCACTGAACTATAGGTAGGTATTGTTGGTATCATCAACGATGAATCAGTAGTTGGAGTTTTTTCTGTTGGACTAATTTCAACACTTTTTGTTGGTATTTGGCATTCGTCCACACATGCGTTTTTACTCGAGTTGTCGCTCTTTTTTACTTCACAACTATTTAGTTTTTCAGTTAGATTAAATAATGTTGTCTTTCAACAAACTGCAGTTTTCGTTAAGTATGTCACATTTTGATTCAAACTCTTGCAGTAGCTGACGCAAGAGTTGATTTTCAATTAAATACGGGTTTATTTCCAGATCTTGTTGAAAATGTTTATTATTCACTTCATTCACAGCCGTAGAACTCTTTATCTCATGTCGACATGATGCACTTTTTATCTGGGCTGCTTGTACTATGCAGCGTGGGTGGAAGATATCCATACATCTGTAACACTTCACTGAATTTAGAACTGTTTTTTTACAATGTTTACACTCATTTTTACACTCAGCACCTTCAGACGACCTGCTTGTTGCCGCCATGTTTCGGCAATAGGCAATATAGGAAAGGGGAAGGTCACTTGGACACAAACAAAAAGATGGCTAGAGAACAATCTCTAAATGGCAAGACGACTGGCAAACAAATGAGCAGACGGGGCAGTGAACAAAGAAGTTTATACCCGATCCGAGACCGTGGGTAATGTGCAAGCACAGAACGACAGAGTACTTCTTGACTCAAGCACTGACTAGTCACGGGTGTTTTGGTACCTATACATATATGATACGGAAAACAGCGAATGCAAACTGCAGGTTCTGCGAGAGCGAAAATTCACCTGAATACACTCTCTTCCACTGCCCCAGATGGGAGGAAAAACGGACTGGACTAAGTCTATTGGTAGGGGAGCGGATAAACCTGGAAAATATGATACCAAAAATGACCGAAAACATTTCCAACTGGTCCTATATATATGCAACGACCAAGGATATCATGCAACAGAAAGAGCAGAGCAGAACAACGGATAATCAGAACTACTCTGCCTGGCATTATGAAGAATGTCTAACGACGATGCCGTCATGCAAAGAGAGAAAAGGGGGGGTTTTAGTGGAGCAAGAGCCTAGCTGGGAAAATCTTCAGCACCCAAAAGAGATTTGGCTGTACAACCCACATAGGAAGGAATGAAGGAAGTATCCCTCATACTTTGGGAAGGACTGTACGAGGTGAGGAAGAGGAGCAATGACGTGGTTGGAAGGTTGTTCATCTGGAAAGACTGAAGGCTTATCATTGTGAACCGATGGCTTTTGATTAGTAAACTGTGATTGATTCATATAATTGTCATAGTGAATTATTGTGTTTAGTGAAGTGGAAATAAACCCTAGATTCGTAAAAAAAAAATCTCAAAGCAGTCGATGGAAGTCATGAATATAAACTGAGAGTTTATGAAAACCCAATCATTCGGGTTTTTTTAGGTCTAGTCAATTTTTAAAAGCTGTTCAGGAAATGTTCGAAAGTATCTCCTCATAAAATTGTATTTCAATAAGCTATCTTTTCAGAATAATAGATACGAAGTTCATGTCTAGTTCAGAACCATTTGATGACCTCATAACTTCTACGGTATTGAAGCATCTTTTGGACAGGGTATCTGATGAACCATTTCAAATTCCAGAAATAAGTGAGATGATCCATTTATTTTTTTATACAAACATTCTTTACTTTATCCTGTTTCAGAAATTGAAGAAGGTTGCCAGGGATATGAAGTCTCTGATGAAAAAGAACATGAAGCTGGATATGACGCCTATATAACTGGTGTCAGCTTTTTGTCCTTGTGGAAATTTTTAGGTGAGTTTAAATTCCTAATTCACATTCAAAATCGCTACCAAAATTTTTGCAGTGTTTTTTATTTTACATATACTTTCTCTATTATAGTAATATACTTCGGATTTATCGCACCATAATGGTGGCGAACGAAGGTTCGTCTCTCTCTGTCCCAGTCAAAAATGACTGCAAACATTGTGAAAAAACAGTAATTAATTACGCAAAATGTGGAAAATGTAGTGAAATATTATACCCACGAATGGCAAAAAGTGTAGCATGTAAACATGAACTCTATAATGAAACAACATCTGCAGGCATTGCAGCAGCTGAAAATATCCTTTTGAGACAATTAGTTCGAGAATTGGAATCTAAAAATGAGATTCTCAGTGAAAACAGTAAGTTACTTAAAGAAAAAATCTAATTCCTTAATGAGAAATTAAATGATCTTAAAAAACGAGGCAGTGACGATAGCCACAATCACAAAAACAATAAAAACATCTGCGCAGGTCATCCCAATAGTTTAAAAACAAAAGTGGACAACCTTGAAACAGAAACCTCCTCATCCTTCGCACCCAGTTATGCCAACATTATTAATAATTCCAGTTCCAGTGCTGCCAATATTATCAACAATTCCAGTTCTACCAAAGTCAACACCAACGTCAAAAGTAACAATGTCAGTAATGTCACCGCACAAAATGCTAATGAGAAGAGAATCCTAAACAAAAACAACCCAAGATTCGATATTAAACAAGTGAATGTGGTAATCCACAAGCCTCCAGCATGGTTCAAGAATTGCAATAGTTAGATCATCAGCAACAAGAAGAAAAGCATGAAAAATACAAGGGGAAAGACTGGCATAGAGTCAACTACAGGAAAAGAAAATTTGTTGTTTTAAAAAAACGTAGAAAATACTACCATTAGTACAGTTCCTAAACTTGTCTTATTGCATGTGACCAGGCTCAAGCCGAATACCGATTCTAATGAGCTCAATCAAATGTTACCAGACTTTCCAGAAGTGATATGTGAAAAACATGATTCAAGAAATCCAGAATTGTATGCCTCAATGAAGTTGCAATCAAGAGAGAAAATCTGAGAAAGGCATAAAGGTGTGATGATTGGCCAAGTGGAGCTCTAGTGTCTCAGTTTTTAGGGAAACGAAGGATGGCACAACAAAACCAGGTGGATCCTTAATGCTAAATGAGCAATCTACTAAGCTCTATAACAATGTATCCAGCCAAAATGCCGATTTAATCGCTATAACTGAAACATGGCTCAATGAATCCTTCTATAATGGCGAACTATGTGATGAAACATATACAGTTCACCGCTGTGATATAAATTACAGTGAACTAGATATAGAAAGAGGGGGTGGAGTGATGTTCTTGACGAAAAAGGAGCTCTCGGCAGTACTTATCTCCAAGAGCTCAAGTCCACTCCTTGACTGGATTTGTATAAGCATTAAGGTCAAAAAAAATTATATTGTGTTGTTTTGTGTCTACATTCCTCCCAACTCAGGTCTAAATTGTTATAATCTATTTATGGAGTCTGTGATAAATATGGAATGCCTAGAAAACTATGACTATATGTATCTAATAGGAGATTTCAACCTGCCTGAAATAGATAGCACATCATTTGATCCTGATAACGGTTCATCTAAAGCTAAAATAATAGACCATCTAATGTCTCTTTTCAATAAACAACATTAGGAATATAAATAATATAACTCTAGATCTGGTACTAACCAACATGGTTGATGCTACAGTAGATGTAAGCGAACTGAGTCTATCCGATATCACAATAAGAACCATCCACCCTTCGACATATCTTTTTCATTTGAAAATTCTCATGTAAATATAAATAAAAGTGAAGATGGCAACCCAACCTATAATTTTAAAAAGGGAATTTTATCCAGTTGTATCACTTGCATAGTCAGTGTGAATGGAGTGACATGTTTGACCTGGATGACGCAGATGAGGCAGTAGATATGTTCTATAATACTCTCAACAATGTCTTTGAAAAATGTCTACCAAGAAAAAATCACCTAGTTATAAAGAAAAAGAAAAATATTGATTATGGTACAGTGAACAACTAAAACTGGAAAAAAACAAATATTAAAAAAAATCGAAATGCCTAGGTACTCGCCAAGATAAATACAGAGTCCACATTACAACTTGTAAAAATGAATATTTGCAGAACATAGAAAACAAACTTCATGACAACCCAAAAGAATTTTGGTCATATATAAATGAAAAAAAAAACACGAAGGTATATCTCAAAGTTACAGATACTATTATGAATGCTTCAAGGATGATAAATCGATAGCTAATGCCTTTGCAAGTTACTGATCCTCATCTGGAGAACCTAAGTATTGTTAACATAGAAGAACATGAAGTACTGGAAGCTCTTTGAAACCAATAAGCTCTTTGAAACCAAAAGCGTCATCAGGGGTGGACGGTATTCCATCATACTTTCTAAAGGGATATGCAGAATTATTAGTGAAACCACTCTGTTCTATTTTCATTATCGCAATCAAAACTGATACAATTCGAAAACTGTTCAAAATAGGACGAATTACACCAATTCATAAATGTGGAAATCCCTGAGAGATCACCAATCACAGGCCTGTTACAATACTTCCGGCTCCCTCAAAGGTATTGGAAAAAGTGATCTACAAAAGACTCTATAGACATGTAAAACACCTTATTGCACCAGAGCAACATGGTTTTGTTAAGCATAAATCAACTGTCACTAATCTAATGATCTTTAGTCAAGATATAGCAATCGCTATAGACCAGGGCAAACAGGTAGATGCCATCTACACTGATTTAGCAAAGGCTTTCGATAAAGACAACCACAAAACATTAATACATATACTGAAGAAATTCTCAATCAATGAAAATCTAATATCATTTGTGGAATCATATCTGTCAGACATAACCCAATTTGTTCAATTCAATATACAGAGAACTTCACTGCATTATCAGGAGTACCTTAGCGATCTATATTGGGCCCATTGCTTTTCATCCTTTGTGTGAATGACATTGTTAGAGAGAGATATGCATTTATTGTCTGAAGAAAACAGGTTCTTACCTATGTTATTTGAAATAGTCATTAAAGTAAATAATAATATATAAAAATGTGTTAACACCATTAAATATAATCTAAAATATTAATAAGAAGTTGCACTGCACATATTAAAAATTGGATGTCTTTATGACGTTTACAAGTAATAAGTAATCACAATATCGTTGCTAATCGTACTTACATTAAAAACAGGTTCCTATTGACAAACCTATGTTATTTGCAGTAGTCGTTAAAGTATATAATAATAATAAACTTTATTTTCCACTTGACAATTACATTTCATATTGTATGGGATTCGTCATTAGTAACCTACAAAACTAAAAGGACATATATTCCTCTAGACTGTAAAAACAGTTATATAGGAGAAAGTCTTTCAATAATTTCTTAAACATAGCCAAAGTTTTACAATTCTTTATAGTGGTTGGCAATAAGTTGAAAATTCTGGGGGTCATGAGGTTGGGAGAATTGTAAGCTAGTTTGCCCTTACCAAATGGGACATATATGTCATTTTTGTGTCTAGTATTCACATTATGTATTGCTTTATTGGAAACAAATCTTTTGTCAATATTTTTATAGACAAACAAACAACATTCAAATATAAAAAGACAAGGTAACGTTGAAATATTATAATTATTTTTTGAGCTATAAAGACGTCTTTCCAGTGGGAGGATAAGCCCTAGAAACACAGGCCATACCTAAGTCTGGAGTCAACCTGAGCATAATACAAAGTCAGCAATTGATCCAAGTCCAAAACTTGTTTCAAATTTATCATTTGATAGGATATTGTGTTCAGCTTTTTTATTAAAAGTTCGCAATGGTTATGCCATCCCAAACATTTGTCAATGGCAAGACCCAAGAACTTGGTGCCTTCATTTTCTGCGATGACTGGATCAGAATATTCATTTACCCGAAAGCTAATGGTGTCACAACTTCTCTGATGATTGTAAAAACGAATTGAAACCGTTTTGCTTGCATTCAAGTAAAGATTGTTTCATGCAAACCACCTATTTAAATTATGAAAAACTTTATTGCATTTATCCTCAAGGGCCGAGTCATTCCAATCGGACACAATGATTGAGGTATCGTCTGCATATATCAAATCAAATCAAAATATGCTTTATTGTCGGAAAAAATAATTTTTTGTTGACAAAGCGAGTACTTACAGGTACATATGTAAATATATAAATAACAATGTAAATAGGAAAAAAATATACATATAGCGTCATAATCATGTTATTAACATTCGTAGTCACAAAAATTGTTAATTAACATAAGAAACATAAAATATATAAAACATCATACATATAAAATATATAAAAACATATAAAATATATTATAAATAGTCACAATTTAAAATAATTTAAGATTTTATGCTGATATTCCTATTTGAGTAGAATTCGTCTAATGAATAATAGGCCTTCGATATCAAAAACTTTTTCACTGATTTTCTAAATTTAGTGGAACATGTTTCACCTTTAATTTCATTTGACAAGTGATTAAACATTTTCTTGCCATTGTAAATGAACGATCTCTTAATTTTTGAAGAAATTGTGTATGGTAAACATATATTGAACGTATTTCTAGTATGACGTCGAGATATAGTAGAAATTCATCTGTGTATTTTTTTTGCATTAGGCATACCATTCCCAAAATAAGAATGCAAGGCAAGGTCAGGATATTGTGTTTTTTGAATAAGGACCTACGGGAGTCCCTGAATCCCGCCTTACACATATTTCTAACTCCTCTTTTTTGCAGTACAAATACCCTATCAAATAAATATTGGCAAGATGTTCCCCAAAAACATATACCATAGCGTAAATGGGAATCAATCAGAGCAAAGTACACCTTTTTGGTCGACATAGTGCCCAATTCATTTGCTGATACTCTCACAGCAAAGCAACCTGAAGAAACTTTCTTACAAAGATTAGTTATATGATTTGCAAAAACCATGTTTTTGTCTATTTGCAATCCTAAAAATTTTGCAGACTCCTTGTTTTCAATTAATTGAGTACCTAGGTAAATTTCCAGCGAGGTGCACTTGAGTGTGATAATGCTAGTCTTCGCGATGTTGAATGATAAACGGTTAGCATCACACCATTCTTTTATTTTTTTTATATCTTGGCTAATCCTTTGCTGCAGTTGCATCTCATTATTGTTATTATAGTGTTATAGATGTTTCAATTGATTTATCCAAATCGTTAATGTAAAAAAGGAATAATATAGGACTTAAAATGGATCCTTGTGGGACTTCAAAATCAACTGAAATAAGGTTAGATGGAATATTATTAATTTCAACGTATTGTTTCCTATAGCGTAGATAATTTGCTATCCAGGCCAGTGGAACACAACAGTTTTTCAAGCAGAATTTCGTGATTGACGAAGTTGAATGCCCTGCTGAGATCACAGAATCTAATTATTTCACTATAGTAGGAGTGAATAGCTGTGGAGGTTGATTTTTTGTTAGGGATACCGTGCTGGTTTGATGTAAAAGTGTTACGGGCTTCACAGAATGGAAGAACTATAGTTAAGAATGAATATTCTAATATTTTTGAAGAGCCAGGTGGAATTGTCACATGTTGATAGTTTTCTAGTGAATGGGGACTATTCTTATTGTAAACTGGTATTATTCTTCCTGTTTTTGGAAAAGAACTTGAGGTGAAAGACAGATTCACTAAGTGGAGCATAGGTTTAATTATGACCAATAAACATTTTTTTAGAAGAAACATATAAAGTTCGTCAAATCCCGAGGATGTTTTATTTTTCAGACTGCTTTGAAGAAGATTGTAGAGTTCTGCTTCTGTATAAGGATTGAGAAATAATGAGTTCGGCGGAGATTTCATATTCTTCAAAAAACATTGATAATCCAACTTTTCTTTATTAATCTGACAATCTCTTTTGGAGTGTCTCTAAAGTAATTATTAAACATATTTGTGACTATTTCTGGAGATTCATTCACCAAATCATTGTTCCTTAATGTTATATTTTTTAGCATGTTTGTTTTTTTTTTAATTCAGATTATCGGAATTTTAAATTTTATTTTGGTAGTATTTTTTTTTGGTAGATCTGATTAATTTGAAATGTTTTTGTTTCTCGAACCTATAGCGTTCCCCTACATCAAAGTTGGTATTTTTTAGAGCGTGAAGATTTTTTAGATTCTGTCTGGAGGTTTTTATTGCAGTATCTGCCCACTTCTCATTATTTAAATTCCTCATATTTCTTTTGCGTTTTGGAAAGTTCTTATCAAAATAAAAATAAAAAGTCATCCAAAAGGAATCATGTCAGAGCAGTTGAATGAATTCATCCAATCCTCAGCTTGTAAGTCTTTAATGAAGGAAGATATTGCTATGTCATTGAAAGAACGTTTCAATTTCCAGGACATTGTTGTTTCCGATTTTTGCTTCCTCCAGTCAAATAATATTGATTTGTGGTCCGAGTCATTATTTTCTATTACACAGCATATACCATTATCACCGGAATTTGAGAATATTTGATCAATTGCTGACATGCTACTAAGTGTAGTAACCCTAGTAGGCCAACCCACTTTTGGTGACATATTAAAGCTGTTAAAAACATCACATAATTTTTGGAAATTGCTATTTGTACTCTTGTAGTAGTCAATATTAAAATCCCCACACACCATCACATAATTTGGTTTGTAGGTGAGACTAAGAACATTGTACAGATTTTTCAAAAATAGATCTAAGTTACCGGTAGGTGATCTATAACAACATAAAATAATTGATTGACCTAGGTCTAACTTACAGGAAATTCCGCAGATTTCAAAGTCTTTTTCCAAGCAAAATTCATTTAAATTTAAGCACTTTGCTCCGCAGTCACTTTTTGTCAATATCGCCACGCCACCTCCTTTCATGTTTTCTCGACAGAAATAACTTTGTAGACGAAAATTATTGTAATGGAAGGAGGGCACTGACTCTTTACACCAAGTTTCAATCAAACATAGTACACTCATATTGAAAACAGACATATCCAAAGAAATATCGTTAAGTTCGTCTTGATTTAAACATTGTACATTTAAAACAAGAAGTTGAGGATTAAACATTAGTTCCCTGTTTTTACTGTGATCCTCATCTCTAAAAAACGGCTTATACAGGAACCATAAGGCCATAGCTTGGGGTTCATAGCCTTCTTAAAGTTGTTGAGGTGTCCAGCCTGGTTCATAAAAAAATATATTACCTTTTTCCTTGTTGCAGAGTCGGGCGTAATCCAAAATAACAACAGTGGATCCGCCGGATGAGGGTACAGATTGGTTCATACGAATAACACTTAATTACAGTACTTTTACGAACGAACACGACTCCGGGGAGGAACACAGACTTTCACAACTTCACTTAACAGCGGTACAGATGGAACTGATGAAACATCATCAGGAGAGGGATTTGCTATGTGCGTGTGACGTTTCAAATATGCATGCACGACTATCACAGTTGTTTTCTAAAATTTTCACTTTGAAAGACGAATATATGCCAGGGTATTTAGAATTAATCTTTTCACATGTTACTTCCGGAAAATGGTCTTTTAGCAGAGATCTTAACGAGTCCTCGGTTGTGTCCATATCTACTCTGCTGACATGTAATGTCACATACTTAGGTACACCTTTCACGCAGCCACTCTCAGTATAATTTCCGTATACCAAATTGCGTTTTCTATTTCGCTTTCCATCGACCACTTTCCACTGATGGGTTTCTGATGTTGGTTTCAAAACTTTTCCTCCTTGGTTTTGACACTCCAATTCATTATCGAGATATATAAATTCGCTCAACTTCATCTTGGTTTCCTTCTGCATTATTCCCATCTCGATATTCCCCTTTTTGATTATTTGATAATGTTCTTGTAATTCGGCCGTGACCTTCGTTGCATGATTTGCCTGTTTGTTAGAAATACCTGAGCTATGTGTTATTGTAGGCACAGTGGCAACACTATTACCACCATCATTTGGGTTTGACGAGCCAGCATGACCATTATTGTTTTTTGCAGCCCTTGGTTTTTTGTTGATTTTTGGCGTTATCTCCTGATTTGGATAGTTTTTGTCACTCACTTCTATTATTTGTTTTTTTGTGTGATTTAAAAGTTCAATACGATTATTCAGGATCTTAATTGTTTCTCTCAAATCTTTGATAATAATATCCTTTTGTTTCAAGATATAACAGAGAAAATTGGAGGATCCACTCTCTTTTCATTATTCACATTTTCGACACCATCATAAAATTCCGAATCAAGCTCTTCTACATTCACAGGCGTAGCTGGCATATTGCATGTGGAACATAACAAATCGAAATTCCTCTTAGTGAGATCATTCATTTCGATTTCGTTAAGGCCACTACACTCGCGATGGTACCACTGTTTGCAGAGACAGTACATCCTATTTTAAAACTTGTTTTATTGATGGTTTTCTTATATTTACCACAGACTAATTTACACGAAATGTTCACGTTTTGGAGGTTAGACGATATATATAAAAATGCATTAACACCATTAATTAAAATCTAAAATATTATAAGGTGAATAGCCCTCTGCCATTTTTGATCATGTGTAAAATTTCATGAGAACTTGCACTGCACATATTGAAATTAGGACATCTTTTTGACGTACACAGGTAATCACAATATCAATGCTAATTGTGGTTATATTAAAAAATTTAAAACACTTGTATAAACACTACAAATATTAATAACACAAACAAATGCATTTGTCTTAATATATTAAAACATCATTATGAAATTCTTCCAAATCATAATAGGCCTTATCAATCAATAGTTCTTTTACGATTTTTCTGAATGTATTTAAAGAAGACTCGTTTTTAAGATTTGTAGGGAGTTTGTTATACATCTTGATACCATTATAAATCAGTGAGTATCTCACTAAGGTAGTGGTTGGTATGGGAAGTCTAATTTTGTTGGTCTGTCGGGTATTATAGTTTGGCTGAGTTGTGGTATTGAAAACTGATTCATTTTTGTGGATCAGACTAACAGTTTCCAGTATAAAAAGCGAAGTTACTGTCAGAATCTGATGTTTTATGAATAGTGGCCTGCATGAGACTCATTTTTTGCCATGCACATATACCTAATAGCCCTTTTTTGAAGAACAAATACACTTTGGAGCATTTGTTTGTTGCAAACTCCCCAGAAACAAATTCCATATCTTATGTGGACATCAATGAAGGCAAAATAGGTTATTTTGCAAAATTCAACCCAAGTTCTTTTGAGACAGTCCTGATAACGTAACATTCTGTTGCCACTTTTTTATTCAGGTGTAATATATGTTCCTCGAATTTTGTTGTTGGTTTTATATCCAGGTTGTTATTGTCTAACCTTATGACTGGCATATTACACTTGAAGAAAATGATATTTGTTTTCTTAAAATTCAATGAGGGGAAGTTTGAATCGCACCAGCTTTTTACAGTTTGCATTTCTGCAGATATTCTGTTGTGCATTTCTGCCGGATCTCTGCCATGCCACAATAGGGTAGTGTCATCAGCAAAAAGTGTTTATCTGGCACTGATCTTTAAGTGAGTGATATCATTTATATATAGAAGGAATAGAATGGGCCCCAGAATAGAACCTTGGGGGACTCCTGTTTTGGTTTTACCAATGTCAGTCTTACAAACTGTCCTGTGTGATAGATATGACTCAATCCAATTTTACTATTGTTATTAAAACTATAATATTTCTGCAGCAGAATGTCATGATCGACAAAGTCAAAGACTTTTTTTAAATCACAGAAAACAGCTGCCGCAGAAGCACCAGCGTTTAGTTCACTGTATAGTTCCTGTAAAAGGTTAAAAATGGCATCATTTGTATTTTTATTATTTTGAAAGGCAAATTGTTTGGTGCTTGGATGATATTAGTGACAAGGGAGTCCTTTATGCGCTTTTTGACTAGTTTTTCGATGATTTTTGCTAAAGTTGGTATAAGAGCTATTGGTCTGTAGTTGGATGGGTCATCCTCATCACCTCCTTTGTGAATGGGTATTATTACAGAAAGCTTAAGGAAGTCAGGAAAAATGCCCTTTTTTGTAGTCGTTTATTATTATTCATTCAGGACACAGTCTGGGAGACATTAAAAAATTCTGATGGACATATCATCAAATCCTGATGTTTTTTTGTTCCAGATATCTTTAATAGCTTCTTTCAGCTCTTGGATATCAGTTGCAGGGTGTTTTCTATATGAATTGATTCTAAGTAAAGAAGTGGATCATTGTTTACATTTGCAAGCCTTGCGGTTCCGGAGGTTACCATACAATAGTAGTTCATTATATCAGGCGAAATTGGTACTGTTTTGTGTTTTCCGTTGGTTTGTTTTCCTTTTAACTCATTTACTTTACTCCAACTTTCTTTGATTTTGTTATCAGCATTTGTGATACGATTTTGATATTAGGATTCTTTCGCGGCATCAATTACTCTTCTATATATTTTCCTATATTGATTATATTGTTTATGGAAGTCAGTGTTAGTTGTGAATTTTCTTATAGTGAAGTGATCGCATATTCGCTGATGCCACTCTTATACCTTTGAGAGATTTGACATTTATTATTAAATGAGATTTACATTCATTCTTACATTACATTATATAGATTACAACATAGTATACATAAGTAGTTATGTTCTAATTTAAATTTTTCCAGATGCAGGTGTGTTCACATAAAAAAATATATGTAGGTATTTGTAAATTGGAAAAACAAATCCAAAGATAAGAAATATAATTATAAATTATTAACTACAAATCATGAATCATAAATCGGGATCCCAGGTAAGTCAGGGGTAGTAATATTATTATAGGAGATTTGAAAACATATTAAGATTTTGAGTGATAGGTATAATGTTTACATTTATTTTAAAAAGTTTTTGCATTTGTTAGATTCCTTATAAAGTGAGGTAGTAGGTTGAATGATTTTGGTGCTATTCTTGTAGTAAATCTTTGACTCTCATGATGTTTGTAAAATGGAACAGTTGATTGATTATTTGCTCTTGTTCTCGTGTTGTAAGAGTGATTTACATTATTAACTACAATTACAATTACAATAGGGCATTCGCCCCTGGTAATTGAATTCAAAACGTTCGAATATAAAGAATGAATCGCATCGGCGGTTGACTTTAAATTCTGGAAACCATATTGGTTTTTGGATATGATGTTGTTCTCATTCAAATAAAATTTCAGTCTTTTCATATATGAATATTCAAAGATCTTAGAGAAGACAGATGGCACTGTGATTGGTCGAAAATTTGTCATGTTATTCGGATTGCCTTTTTTATGTATGGGAATGACTTTGCCAGTTTTAATGAAATTCGGGAAGATTCCTGTACAGAATGAAATATTTATCAGATATGTTAAAGGTGATATTATAGTGGCTAAATTTTTTTTAAATTGAAACCCTGGAACTTCATCAAATCCAGATGAGTAGGTGTTTTTTAGTTTTGACAGTAAGAGCTTGTATAATTAATCTTGGTTATAAGGTAGCAGTGAAAACATTTTTGTTTTTTTTTTATTGGATTGGACAAGTTTGTGAAATTCTGGGATTTGTTTATAATATTCAGTGGAACATCTCTGAAAACATGATTAAAACTATTTACAATTGAAGTTGGATCTTCTATCAATTCATCGTTTTCATTCCTTATTGATATGTTATTATGCACCTTTTCTTTGTTTGAGAGTTCCGATATAATATGCCATGCTGATTTAGTGGGATTATCAGAGTTGGTGATTTTACCTTGGACATACTTTTTTTTGGTGGATTTCACTAAACTGACATGGATTTTTTTCTATTGAATATAAAGTGGTTTCATTTCAGGAACAGACTGGGAAAGGAAATGAAGATTTTTTAGATTTTCACTGGATTGTCGTACTTCATTATTCACCCATTTGCTACTTGTATCATTTGTTATATATTTTTTCCTTGAAGGAAAATGAATATTGAACTAGTATAAAAATATATCCATGAAAGACTGGAATGCCAGATTTACTTCAATATTCGCATAGATACCAGACCAGTCTTCATTCAATAGATCACTTGAGAAGTTGGCAATTGATATATCATTAAAATTTCTTTGATAATAAGATTGTGGCTTCAGTTTTGGAGTTACAATATTGAAGTCCACATAAACACTTCTATGGTCTGATATGGTATTGTGAGAATGCAGGTAACGCAGTCGTTAGTAAAATTCGTGAGAACATGATCTATGATAGTTGTACTGTTGATTATGACTGGTTGGCCATCTGACTAAATTATTATCAATTTTAAATGGTGCTAAGATATCCATTAATTTTTGGTAGTCATTATTTGATGTTTTTGCATCGATGTTAAAGTCGCCGCAGATCATAATCTGAACATTTGGTTTGTATAAGTAATTCAGTACATCGTCAAGTTTTTCTAGGAATGTTTGCAGATCCCCGGATGGAGATCTATAGCAATTTAAAATGAGAAGGAGGTTACTTGTTTTAGATTTATATGAGAGAGCTGAGATTTCAAAATCTTTTTCACAACAGAATTTCTTGATGTCAATATATTTTACTTTAACATTATTTCTAACCCAGATTCCTACACCACCACCTCTGAATACAGTAGCAGTCAATGAGATGGAAGTTTTTAATATGAACTTGTTTGATTGAGTCAGTAGTTTCCCATAACTCTGTCAGACAAATAAAATTTATATTTTTGAAGGAATTTATATCCATTAGAATATTATCAATTTTATCAGGTGAGACACTCTGTACATTGAGAAGTAACAGCTGGGGATCAAAAACTGTTGTTAGGTCTTGTCTTGCCGTTCCATTCTTCTGAGGTATAAAAAACGACTGATGCATGCATTTTCAGGCCATAAGGTTGGATTCATAGCTTCACTGAAGTGATGATCATATATTTTTACCTTGAATGAGGCATAGAGCTGAGGATGCCGTGATTTCAGAGGTTCGCAACTTACCTCAGGAAAATTCGGTTTGAGTAGGGATTCCATACTATCCTTAGTGGTATCAGGAGCCACTCTGTACACATGGAGATCTACAAATTTAGGCACTCCTTTTACTGCTCCAGCATTTCCAGAATTGACGTTATTGCTACCAACAATCACTTTGGCAGGTTTTCGTTTACGGCAGGTGATGGTTTTCCATGTATTGTCCTCAGAAACAGTCGAGGTGGGCGTTGTTTGTCGTGGATTTTCAGCCAAAGGGATAATATCATTTAATTTGTTTCTGGTGGTCTCTTCCAGTAATGTCCTTGACACATCATTTATTTTTATCTGTTGGGAGTTCCCCTTGGAATTTCCTTTTACAAGAACTGGAGTTTTTACTCCACTTTCTTCTGTTTGTAAACAGTTGATATCAGACAAAGTTTTTGTGGTGGAACTGGCATTGCCTTTTTTGCCTGCCAGGTGTCCCACAATTGCTTCGTTTTTATTTGGATTATTATAGTCAATTTGTTTTTGTAAATAAGAAATTTTATCTTTTAATAAATTACAATTTTTATGCAGAATGGAATTCCATTTCTTCGATTATACGCTTGAGAAGATTATTTTCTTTTTCAAGACTACATTCATTACTTGGTTTGTAGGATTGGTTCCTGTAATCAGTAGTTATATGCTCGCAGATTACATTTTTTCCTTGACAGGACTGTTTAAAACAACTTGGGTGGAAGACTTCTTTGCACTCAACACACATAACTTTATTGGTGACACTTTTCTTGCAATTTTTGCAAGTAGATACTTAGATTTTATTGGGAAGATCTGACACTGGACTCGTCGCCGACGCCATCTTCAAATCAAGAATAAGACTTGGAGTTTAAAAAAATTCTCTCAAGTATGAATCAATCCATTTGTTAGCATTGCCATGAATTCCTATTCTATTTAACTTTTCGATTAGTAGGGGATGATCAATAGTATCAAAAGCCCTACCAAGATAAAAAAATATAGTTATTGGGGTTGACTTGCTGTTCAGTGAATCATATATGAATGTTATTAATTCGCTTATTGCAGTTGATGTGGATTTATTCTTTCGGAAGCTGTGTTGATAAGTGGAAAAAAGATCAAAATGTTCCAAAAATTGTGTTGCTCTCACATTGTAGCATATCTCAAATAACTTTGCAATTTGACTTTGTATACATATGTTCCTATAATTGATGATGTCTTTTAGATCCCTTGTTCTTGTATACTGGTATAGACTTGGATAATTTTAAACTGTTCGGATATTCTCCTTTGATGAAAGATATATTCACAAGGTATGATAGCGGTATGCTAACAATATTAGCTACTGCGTGAAAAATTCGACTACCTCCGATTTCATCAAGACCTGTGGCAGGTTTGGAGGATATTCTTTGAATCAAAGTAATTATTTCTGTAGTTGTTGTGGGATATAGAAATAGTGTTTTTTGTTTGTAATCGGTGAGTTTCAGGCCTGCATAATTTGGTCTAGAACAATGAAAATTCATGAAATAATCGAAAGCATTAGTAATATTCGCTAGATCAGATGCGATATTACCATTATCTAGAGAGACTTGATTTGGTATTTCATTTTTTATATTATTTTCCTCCTCATTTCCCCATTGATTTTTCAGGACTCTTTAGATATATTATTAGCCCGAATTATTCTGTTGTCATTATAAGTTATTTTGGTTTGTTTTAGTTTTACACAACCACATGCTATAGCAGTATATATCAATCTTAATAATTTTATAGACACAATTGATAAATGCTTTTTCTTATTTTTTACTGATAGTTTCAATATGTAACTTCTATCTTGAGATATGATGTATGTATATTACTAAATATTTGGTTTCCTCCTTTTGATCTATTACAGGCGAACAGCTACAGTTATTATTATTTTACTTTCACTCAGACTTATTTCTAAATTCGTAAGTACTTGCTGCCAGTTATTACCTTCAACTAAAACGACTGTATCATCTGTGTAACAGATGTCTTCAGCTTGTTCCAAGATATTGATAATATAATTTATATATATTGAGAATAGGACCGAACCAAGTACTTATATCAATCATAGATAAGTAACCCATGCTACATAAGCAGTTTAAGTAATTCACTGTCTTTGTAATTTTCTTCCAATATATTCATATTTACATGTCCAGTTAGGATTTCAACGTCACAGCGTATGTACAGTTTACTAGATTAGATGAGGGTGCGGTCAAACCTACCTTGATATTATTTTTTATAAATTCCACTCTTAGAAATATTGTATTGCCGATCTCAAGTACTGTACCTGTAGTCAGTAATGATTTTTTAACATAAACTACACACCCCTCACACTTGTTTACTTTGCTGCCATTATAAAATAATTCGTAGTCTTCAATCAACCTCATATATTGCTGGTCTCAGACAATGGGCGAGGACACGAAATTTTCAAAATATTTTCAATGGATTTTACAGCTTGTGAAAACTCTGTTGGTAATTTTCTTTCTTTTTTTTTTATTTTCGAAAACAAAACAAAAATATTTTAGTCGGCAAAATTCAAATGGATTCTTTCTAACGCATTGCAATATTGTATTGCCGATCTCAAGTACTGTACCTGTAGTCAGTAATGATTTTTTAACATAAACTACACACCCATCACACTTGTTTACTTTGCTGCCATTATAAAATAATTCGTAGTCTTCAATCAACCTCTTATATTGCTGGTCTCAAACGATGGGCGAGGGCCCGAAATTTTCAAAATATTTTTAATGGATTTTACAGCTTGTAAAAACTTTTTGGTAATTTTCTTCCTTTTTTTTTAATTTTCGAAAACTAAAAAAAAATATTTTTGTCGGCAAAATTCAAATGGATTCTTTCTAACGCCATTGCAAAATGTAACGTAATCACTCGATCAACTAATCCCGCAGTTGACAACTTCAATCAATTTTGCAACATTGTCATATTTTCAAATCTTGACATTGCGAATAGTGTTGTGGATCTGACATTTATGGTTTAAGAAACTTGGCAACATTGCCGTTTAATGTCACAATCAACCTGATTATGCCTATTGGCTGCTCGGTCATTTACGTCACCAAGTGCGTCAATATTAGTAGCTTCAAAATTTAAAAAAACGAATGGGAACTGCTGCAATTGAAATTTGACTCCAAAAATGTTTTCTGGGTCCATTTATATATGCGTTATGTATTTTATCGCATATTTAAAGCGATAATAATTTTTCGTGTTCTCGCCTATCATATCAAATAGAATACCAGTAGAGTCTAAAAAAGAGAGTAGATTATAAAAAAAATATATTTATGCTTCATATATTGGTGTTCATAAAAGCAATATTGTCCCTTGGAAACTGAACAGAATTATTTATACTAATAGAGTCTAACATTTGTGTTGTATAGCTCTGATAGATGTCAACATTATTTACAAATAGGTCATCACTAACTGGGTTATAGCTATCAAAAGACATCGCCATTTTTTGTTTGCGTTTTCCCCAGAGCACATATCAGAACATTTAGCAAGTCACAAAACAGTTTTGTTCATTATTTACAGTGCCAGCAGCTCTTGGACATGCTCTTCTGATCTTATACATATCACATTCAGCTTTTCTAACTAGAATATTACCATCTTTATGCTATACATAATGTAACTTTACCTTTCAAAGCAATTGTTTTCTTAAGAAGTCTGTATGTGTTTAAACCCAATTCCTCATTGATAAAGACTTTTATATCTCTTTCGTTCATACCACAAACTTTGGTAGTAAAGTTTTTTGTTTTGTTTCTGGTTTGTCGTTCTTGCCGCCTATGTACTTTACCTTGGTTATCTTATTTTCAGTCATATTCTGGTCTACGAATTTAAGAACTTTAAATACTTTCTTCTTCGTAACTATCTTACTTTCGTCAGGTACCTTGATTTTGATTAAGAATAAGTTCAAGAACCTGGGGTTTGTAAATTACGGCAAACTTGACTATATGTTAGTGGAAAAAGAGTTTGAGTTCTCAATTGTTCAGTGTAAATCTAAGTACATGTATATTATATGCAATTATAGACCTCCATCATCCGACTCTAATTTATTTCTACATAGGTTGGAACTGCTTTTATCTCAGTTTCCATCAAATGCATATATCTTAGTGTCTGGCGACTTCAACATACATTTTTTGGATAAAACAGTACCCCATACACAAATCATTGTCAATCTATTGATTCATTCAATTTAACTATGCATGTTGAAGCACCCACACGAATCTCTTCTTACTCATCTACTACTTTAGACTATATTTGCACAAATATCAATAATGATCTTATTGACTGCACTGTTATTAATGCTGGTCTGTTAGATCATAAAGCTGTTGTCTGCAAACTTCCTGTAAAATCACAAATGCCTAGGGATCGATCCAAGAGACTGAGTAGAATATTCTCTGAAAGAAATAATAACAAATTCTCACAAGGAAGTGCACGATATACTAAGCAGTAATGATCCACTAAATGAATTTCATAGCATTTTGACCACATTATTCAATTGTTCCTTCCCTATCTTGGCGATCAAGTGTAAAAATCAGAAGCCATGGATCACATTAGGTCTGAGAATCTCGGGAAAAAACATGCGTTCACTTCATACAATAAGAACATTTGCAATTAATAATATTCCCTTTGTTACTTATTTCAACAAGTATATAAACATTTATAGAAAAGTGATCAAAACTGCCAAGTCTCTATACTACAACTCTAGAATGAATTGGTCAAGCAACAAACAAAAAGAATGCTGGAAAATTGTAATGACTTAAGAGGTAAAAACAATTCAAATTCACTGAAACCGAATGTGAATCCGGATGATTTGAATGAAATCTACTGCTCTGTAGCGGATAAGCTTGCTGAGAAATGATCACCCTCGGTTGATCCCAGTATGTATCTAGACGATAATTCTGTACCTGAAAGTTTTTATTTTGCTCCCACAGATGCCACTGAGCTCAGAAACCATCGTTGATATACAAAATAAGAACTACTGGATGGGATGATATTTCAGTGAACTTAATGCTCAAATTGCCACCCTCATTCCTACAAGTTTTGGCAGAAGCAGTCAACCACTCGTTCTCAGTTGGTGTTTTTCCTAGCTGTTTAAAAATAGCAAACATCATTCCATTATATAAAGGTGGTGACCACGATTCTCCTTCAAATTTCAGACCAATTAATGTTAATGTTTTCAAGCAAACATGGTATTCTTAGTATAGAGCAATATGCTTCCCAACGTCAAAAAATACCAATGATGCAATATTCGCATTTCTTGAGCGGCTGTATCTTAGGTTGAACGATGGAGAGGTAGCTGCAGCAGTGTTCTGTGATCTTTCAAAGGCCTTTGACTGTGTAAACCACAGGATACTGCTTCAAAAGCTGCACACCTATGGCTTCAGAGGTGTAACTCTGCTCTGGTTTCAATCGTATCTGGCCGAACGTTTCCATAGCGTCATTATTGCCAACGTGAACTCGAAGCATCTAGCTCTCAAACATGGAGTACCGCAAGGCTCTGTACTGAGCCCCCTGTTATTCTTCTTATATGTGAATGATTTAACACATGTGGAGATACATGGAAAATGTACACTATTTGCAGACGACACCACCATCCTTTGGCTGGTATTGATAACATATTTTCAGAAGACATCATCAATGAGGACCTGAGTAAAGTTTAAAGAACTCGCAAAACCTTTAGCATATGGGTTATTTTTATTACATTGTATCTGATGTTTAATGTAAACCCTTCAATCGTTCTTATGACTAGTGACGTACAGTTTTTCAAATCTGTATAATATTCAACATAAGTATGTAGCTCTTTTAGTTCCTTTATATCTACTGTATAACTTATGTTTCAATGAAATGATTTGTTTGATATACATATCACTATATAATTTTTTTTTGCTGCATTTTTTTTGCATGCAAAGTTTATCAAGAGATAACTCAACTTGAGGATTTCATTTCGTGACTTTGATGATATATCAGATTGGTAAAGCAGTAACTATAGGTTATATTTCGTCATCAGGAATACCAACATTTTTTATTGAAGAAGTTAACATGAATATAGACAAAAATTTCCAATAGGTTGACTAGTCCATACTAGCCGATGGGCCTTGAAATATGTCATGTCCACATGTGATTTTGCAGTGAAATTTTATGTATAAATCAACATTCTTTTTAAAAAGCCATTTGTATTTTTCTTACAAATAAGTACATGCAAACATGAAAAAACAAATATAATACAAAAATTTCCATATGGGAGAGTCTGAGAAAAAAATGCCAATGAAAGGCAAGAAACATTTTTCGAAAATGGGCTATGAATTGAGTAATTTCACATTTCGAAGATATGCTAATTGTAGGGATAAGGTACTAGATTCAATAGTGTTCATTATCTTTGTTAATTACATTTATTTAATGTGTGCAGAAGCATATATATTAGAAGATAACAACACCATGATGATTTCTGAAAACAATCTAGAATAAAAACAGTGCATACTAAAAATATTGTGATAATCCATTTCATGAGTGGTGCACTAATAATGCTTCATGTGTGAATATAGAAAAACCAAATTTATGTGCTCTATTCCGAGAAATGCCAATAATCTCTGCTTTTAATAAAAATGAATTATAAATGTATGGAATATGTCACAACTACCAAATTCGTGCGTATAACTCTCAATCACAAAATGAGTTGTGATAACCATATCATTGCTGAGTTGGTGTACTATGGTCTGTCATACGACTTGATATTCTGGAGAAATTTAAACCATACTAATAAAATATTTATCATGTAATTAAATTGTCAGGTGTAATGAAGGAGTCAATCAAAGAACATCATGTAGAAAAATATTTATTGAATTATCAATTTTAGCATTGCCACAATTATATATTTTCGAATTATTTTAAATGAAAAAACAATTATGTTGGCTTCACCAAAAAGCTCTCATTACAACTACAATTCTGGAGGAGCAGAAAACTCACCAATCCATTGGTCAGAATTCCCATATGTAAAGAGTTAGTTTAGTCTATAACTATTCTAAAAACCAATACGATAGTAAACGAAAGTTAAACGACTCCAAATATTTCTTATAATCTCTTATTAAAAAGAGCATTTTTCATTCTATAGAAGAGTTTTTGCAGTTGTTAACGGTTTAATGTATGTATACTTTTACACTTTTATTTTTGCTACGTATCTATATGAATAGACTGATTAAATGGGTACTATTGACATTTGTTGAAACATTTTTGTACTACTCTTATAGTTCCAACTAAAGTCAGTTGATCAATATCTATTATTCTCAAGTAGAATCAAGGGTGAGATACGGCACATGTTTCTGCAGTGAATCGACCTCTACTCAAAATCTATTTATTGCACAAAAGAGCATAGATTTCATCTAGAGAATCTGCAGAAGACTTGCAACTCGGTACTGAATTGCCATCCCTGGATTTTCTATTTTTTTTTAATAATAAAATAAATCTGCCCGGCATGTAGGACTGAACAATTGACTAGCATATAAAAACCCATATAAAATGTGTTAACAGGTGTGCACGCGGCACTAAATAGGCAAACGCGAAATGCCCACTGGAAAGAAGAGACTGAAAATGACCCACGGTGGGCACATGGCGCTCAACCTGTTAAAAACTTTGAATAACTGTTGTTTACATAGGTTGACAATCCAAAACAATAATTTATATGAGTAATTTTGACGAATTGTGATAAAAGACCTCATAGCTGGGATTTCATTTTTGTTACAGGTGTAAGAAAAAAATTGGAAGATGTTGAAATTTTCTGCAATATGGATCTTCTGAAGCCCTATATGAATAAGTTGGTATAATTCTTGAAATTGAACTCTTCTAAATTACAATTATTTCAGAATTTTCCTCATGTCCCTGACCGATAGTCAATATATACATTTAGCTGGAGAAGACTGTAAGTATGAAGAAGTATTAATTATATTTAATCGTTAAGTATTTTTCTCTTCCAGTGAAACCAGCTAGGGATCATGTTTTCTATTTGACTTTTCCAAAGGAGTGGAAATCGAACAATATTTCACAATTATTCAGCCCATTTGGTGAGTCCAATAAATTCAGCCATAATATCCTAACATTAAGAAATATGAATAATATTAATTTTAAGGTTATTATCGCTCTCTATAGAAGGTTGGATAATATTGAGATTCATGAAATTATTATTTTGAGAGATGCTTGAAAATATTCTATCAAAATTTTCTCCGAAGCACATTAATTTATATACTTTTGTTTGAAGGTGTAGACGATGTGATTACTCTCGTTTCAGATGTCCATCGTCTTGATGGATTTATATGGACGTCCGAAACGAGAGTAATCAAATTTATATACTGATGATACTTTACAAAACATTCCACAAAATACAAAATCCCTAGAAAAACTTTTTCCAGCACAACCAATCTTTTGAACTATTTTTTGGTTTTAGGTCCTAAAAAATGATAATTCTACTGAAATAGAAAATGTTTCTTTAGAATCTTTGAGATTAATGTTATCAGCAAATATCCAAATATTCATAGGGGCGTAGAAAAACTTCTAATTTGTGTTAAAAATTTACATTTGTACCTTTAAAATAAAAAAGGTGGAAATCACTCATATGAGAAGATTCATATTGTCTATACTGGGTATTAGTTGAAACATGCAAATTTAGTGAAAAAATTGCAAGAGAAAATATTTTTCATTCAAAATTTATTGTTTTTCCACGCCCACCAAAAATGTCACGTGCAAATGGAATATCTTTTGTTCCAAATTTCGTAAAGAACAATTTATATTCAAATAGAATTAATTTTTGAAGACTTTACAAGAATTATAAGACAAAATATGAGAGCAAGAGATTTGAGATTATGTTGATTTTTTTCAATTGGTCTGTTACAGAGTGATTATATCTCTTCACCAGCATCAGCTTTTTCCATTCATGTTTATTTTATTGAAAAAGGATTTATATCTTGTTTCAGGAAGTGTTCAAGTATCTTGGATTAATGAGACTTCTGCCTACGTAGGACTTTACAAGCGAGATCAAGCTGCATTAGCATTGAGTACCTTGTCTCAAAGTGATACTTACTCTATTATGCCCTATGTTAAACGACAAGCTCTTTTAGCTGGTATATCAACACCTTTATCTTCTCCTAGAGTCTCAAAGAGGAAGAGTTCCTCAGAAGCTCCATTGAGTTGTAAAAGAAGGAAGACTGATAGTTTCGGCAGGTAATACACAGGAGGTGATTGATTTCAATCAGTTTCATGGTAGGACACCCCCAAATTATAGAAAATTGATTCAGAAAAATTCGATTGAAATATTGGTATCTTTTAGTTTATGCTTTTCTGATTAAAATTGATTCTGTACATAAAAAATCCTCGGACATAATCCGTAATAGAATCAATCGTGAATCACAAACTCACTTCAAAGAGTCCGCAATATGAAATGATTAAATTTTAATAATAACTTCTTAACCTCTCTCTCTCACACACACACACACCAATTTTGAATAGATTCGGATTATAAATCACAATCAGTTGAATTTTGACCAAAAATTCATGATATTCTACACCAGAAATAACTCACAATTTTTAATAAAATGAAACTTAATATGTGAAAAAACCTTGAATACATACCATACTGTTTAATATTCATCAAAACAAATTTAACAAAGGGTCATAATTTAAGTTAATCTGGCCTTCACGCAAATATTGTGACTTTTGAATTTATTGATTTTTAAACTTTCTAGAAGGTTGAGTTTACAATCGAGTTTTAATCACTGTTCTACTTACCCCCATTCTGCTCAATTCCTGTTTTATTTAATCACATATTTGAATATTCTCAATTACATTTATACCTTCTACTACCTGACCTGCTCATTTAACATGAAACATCGTGATTGTTGAGCTAGTATTATCTCCACCTGAAGAAGCTATTGTATAGTGAAATACGTGTTGTTTTATAAACACAATTTAATGAGAATCATTTAATGGAGTGAGTGTCTTTTGCTTCCCTTAATATGGATTTTCATCAAGTATCGGCAGTCAGTTCAAAATTCCATATTTGTTACAGAGATGTTAATTAAATAAAAGCTTGTATATACCTATAATGGCTTTAAATCTTTGACCATTATCATTTTCTCAACAAGTAGTTTGTTTATGACACCATAATTATTCTCCACATAATCATAATCTTTTCACTTCTAATGATGTTCCAAAAGACTCAAAAAACCTCAGTTTTTTATATTTGAGCAGCGTTGCTGGCCCATCCAGTGGAGTGAACTAGCTCTGACACCCCACATAATCACTAATTTTGAAAGGCAGAACAGCATATTGATAATTGGTATTTTAAAAATATCTACTACTTCCTACTAATTCTGTTGTGTTATTATAACAAATATTAGACAAATCAGCGATCGTGGCATATCCCTTTTCACCATGGTACACAAAAATTTCTTAAATGAATGTAGACAAACTTATTGCCACTAGGTTGCTAGTCCAGGATGACCGATGTCTAAAAAATGCGTCACTTCCGGTGTTTTTAGCGATTATTGGGAATAACTCTTGATATACGAATATTTCAGATATCAATACCTATTCCTTACAAAAATCGAAACAAAACAATAAATGACATCCTAGGAGATAGTTTGAGGGATGTAATGCCAATGATATGCCCCAAGTTTTTCGTGAAGAAGATATGGAGTTGGGTTTCAAAAACCTAACCCATAGAATACTACTTCCTGTTCAACTGGAAGTTGAATTTTTTTTGTAGTGAAAGGGAAACTGCTTTGAATGTCTTTGCTTAAAATTTTGATGGGGTAGAGTTTATTGACTATATTACATCTTTGGATAAATTTGTAGCAAGTATTACTAGTTTCTATAACATAAAGTTACAACTGAAATTACAAAGTATACATTTAAAATGACAAAACACAAATCAATTTAGATAAAATAAATCAAAAGCCAAATGGTTATGTTTTTTACAAAAACTTGTTTGTGTGTTCATGAAGGAGAAACTAATTTTCCGAATAAAAGCAGTTCTTCAGTAAAACATATTTGACTTTTTGTTAAAAGTGTAGAAATTCAGTTTTTTTATTGCTTCAGTTGGTTTGTTGTGGAAATGTATATCAAGATAACTTGTTGGTTCACATAAAGCCTGTATCTTTGCGGTTTAGATAATTTCTTGATTGATGAAAAAAGCACGACAGTGATCTCTATAGACAGCTCCTCTTAACACACGAACGACGTATGTTTGAAGAATGAACATTTTGTTTAAGCGACTAGAATTACCCCACAGAATGATTTCATAGGTCAAATGGCTATGGAAAGTCCAAAATATCAATATCTAGTTCTTCAAGCTATGAACAAAAAAAACGTGACACTAGATGATTTATTTGTCAGCTCATCTACATTACACAATTAGTTGGGGGTATCATCAATATACATACCAAGCAGCTTGATGCTACTTGTTTAATGTGTCCAATATCTATGTTATCTGCTTTGTTGATTTGGTTTTCATCAATTTCAATAATAAATGGATGAAGTGATTTGAGATTCACACAACTTTTCGGATGTGATATTTATATCTTAGGTTCACATTCATATCAACTGCTAAATTCCTAGCAACTTCAATTTTGTTTATTGCTTCATTATCTGTTGAAATGTTTGAATTATCAACAACAATTTCACGACTTCATTTAAACACCAGTAAATTAGTCTTCGCTCATTATGAAGTTCAGATAATGAATTCAAACATTTGATATCTTCACTGATCATCGGGTTGGCATTATAAAGTATTAAATAATTTGTGTGTCATCAGTATAGTGCATTACAATATCAGAGTTGATACATTATTTCACAATTATATACCTAAAAAGCAAAAAGATCCCTGTGGCAACCCAAATTTCACAATTCCATTGTGATATGCCTTTGTATTACCAACAGCAGCAGCCAGAATAATGTTATCTGTCATTTTAGGTAAGGCTGTTATAAAACTGTAACCACTATGGAAGCCAGTTTGATTTTCTGATGAAATTCACGAAAAGTCTAAAACTGATGAAGTTTATTATTTCAGAACGGACAAACAGTGAAGTACATTTATTGCAAAAGATTAACTAAGAGGTTTTGAACCTGGTAAATTTTGTTTATAAAGATCTGAAATATATGACTAACGTAAAGTAAGACTAACTGAAAAGATAATATTAACATATTAACATTTATTCTATCTGGTCCATGGTCCAACAAATATAACAACTATCAACTTATGTTTTTCAAGGTGTGAAATTTTATTAGCAATTTGCAGGAACAATCATTACTGTATTCTTCAAGATTATCTGAAATTTCACAGTTTTCATCTTTAAAACATATACTTTTAGTTTTCATAGATTAGGTTTATGGTTTTTTGGAGCTAACTGAATCGAATAAACCATTTTTTATTATCTATATAGGAAATGTCATCGAAGGAAGCAAGCCGCAATATGTATTGAATATGCTCAATATCTATATATTTCAGATGACCGAAATTCAAGATATTTTCTGTGCAACTTGACGAGTTTTTCTTTTATACACAAATGAGGTATCATGTTTTGAAACTTTATCAGAAAAACTGCTCTCATTTATTAAATTTTCTATAAATGATCCCTAAATCATCTAGATTAGCTTTAATGATTTATTGATGAAATCAAGGAATTCTTGAAAAAAGGCATACCTCCACCACCCAAGCCTCACATTTCAGCAAGATCTAGCTCTTTTTTATATTTTGGAGCCTGCAATGTCAGCCTTTAACCAAGTCTCTGTCCTACCCAGAATATCATAATCACCTAGTAGCTTTTATATCTGAAAAATGACATGTTAGTGATCTTGCATTCAAAAAAAACTATAACATTTTTCATAAAAAAACAATCACATTATATCAATAATGAAATGAAAAAAAAGTAGGTAACAGAGATAAATTGAAAAAAAGTTAACACAAAATTGAAAAAATATAGACATTGTTAGTCCTTCAAATGGTTTGCTTGGGATTAGGATCAATTGAAAAATTTCCAGGGATTAAAAAATATATAATATAAGAAGTCTCACCAAAAATTGTTTTTCCGAGTAGATACAGTGAAACAATAATAAATACAAAACAGACATTTTAGATGCGTGAATAACGAACATTCCACATTTAGCTCGAGCTCTGTGATTCTTTTATGTTGTCGGGGAAAAAAGAACAAAAAAGTGGTGGTAAAAAAACGTATACTGATAGCGAATCATTTCGGTAACTGACTTATCAGGATTAAATATGCCATTTTTAATCCTTCTATATCTCTTCTGGTCTTACACTTTGGTGATCATTTCGCTGATAAGTCTTTTAGACAAATATGATTTTTGATCAAGAATGGTAGGATTTATAAAATCAAAAGAATGGCAATTTTCAACTAAGTATAGGATTATTTACATTCATTTTTCTTGTGACCCTGTTATGATCAGAAATTCGTTTTTTAAATAACGTCCTGTTTGACCCACATGGCATTTTGTGCAATTGTTACAATAAATTTTGTGTACATCATTGGATTGTAGATTAGAGAAGTTTTTTCTTTTTGACGTGAAAAGAATATTTTTCCATCAGTGTTATCTTTAAGAATACAATTTTAGATTGTTCTTATTCAAAATATTTGCAAGTATTTCAGAGATATTTCTTGCATATGGTATTTTGTTATATTTTATCAATTGATTGTTAGTTTTGTTAGATGGCTTGTTATCTTGAAGAATTTCATTAGTCAAAGATGGAGGGTAATTATTCTTCAATAGATATTTTTTAATGTGTTCAAGTTTTTTTGGTGATATTCTGGGTTTGAGATTTTGATAAGAAATCTAAAAACTAGAGCACGTTTTAGATTTCTTATATATTTATTTTTGTTGGAAATTGGTTGTATATAGGAATTGAGAAATTTTCTGAAAATTGGTTTGTGATACCAATTACTTTTAAGTTTTGGGTTTTAATGACTTTTGTGTCTAGAAAGGATAAAGTTTGGTTGTTTTCTTCTAAAGTAAATTTTAGTTTGGAGTGAAAACTGTGGAAGACCTCAAGAATTTCAGATTTTTTGTCTTTAGGAATCACGGTGCAAATATCGTCCACATACCTTTTGAGGAACGGGACTGGAAAAGATAGTTTGTTTAAGCATTGCTTTTGTAATTCTGGCAAAATGAGATCGGCGCAAATAGGTGACATACAAGTTCCCATACCTGAACCATATACTTGTTTGTAGAAAACTCCATTATGATTGAAATAACTGCAATCAATACAAAATTCAAAAGTTTTGATAAAAATGTTGAAGGATAATGTTGTAAATTCAGAAATTTGTTGTTTTAATACTTCACTAACCCATTTATATAGTTTAAAATGGAATATTTTCTTTGTGTATTTTCGGTAAAAAATACATTTTGGGAAACACACTAGGGTTGTTCCTACTTTAAAATATACTCACATACTCTCCAGGTCCTTTAGAGTACTCATGGCTATTTTTCCTCATACATTTTTGAGAAAATCACTACACCGACCAGTCATTCACCAGTCCAAATGTTTTCTTAGTCTTTTGAAAAAAATGCTTGAATAACTCCTCTGTTATAACGACTTTGGAACCTTTCAGTTTATCCTTATTGGTAAAATGGCTCCTTCATAAAAAATAGACAAATGTTTTAAATTTTGGAATTTCTTATAAGTTTTGGCAGAAAAATCTATAAAAATTCAAAATTCAAACTCATTTTTCATATCTGTTCAGCAATAGTGGCCTATCTAGTAAAGTGACAGCTCTGACACCACACATAATATTGTGTCTTAAATGCAGAACAATATATTGATTTCTTGATGTTCATAAAATCAAAAGCCGGGAAAGTAGTAGTTTTCTATATTTAAAAATGAAGCTTTATTTTATAGTAGACTTTTTCATTTCCAGAAGAAACGTTTTCCAATATTCAACTAAGAATATATCTCTTCTCAAAACATCTAAATATCTACTACTACCTACTAATTCTGTGCCATTACATATTATTTCTTCAGTAAGCATCAACTTTTTATAAACCAAATTTCAACTTTTTATGTAAAAAAGATAAGGTATTTTTTTCATTTTGACGAATTTAAATAATCAAAAAGGGTTGAGTGATTTAGTTTTTATTATTATACCTCCTTGAACGTCATCCTATAAGATATTAAAGAGAATAAATATTACCAAATGTCAACTGAAAATTAATATCTGCCAACGAATTTTTTTTTATTCAATTAACTTTGTACGTAATGTTGCAGTATTAGAATCTTATCCAAACGATCCATAGATCCAATAGAAGAGGAACACTTGGAGTCAGAAGATGGGAGCATATGTAAGAAAGGCAAGAAAACTTTCAGTGAAGACAATAGTTGGGATGAATAATATATGGTTCTCCAAAATTTCAAAATTTTCATTAAAATTCATTTTCATTAAAAATGTAATATTTTGCAACATAAATGAGTTGAAAGTGATTGGTCTTTTAATTTCCCTGTGAACTTTGAATCAGTTTTTCAAATTTGGTGGTTTCTGTGACTTTTTCTGGTTTAAGGGAAACTATGTTTTCTTTCATAACTTGATATTTTCTCATTCTTAAATTCATTCAGTTCATGTATTTTTTTATTCAACTGACTGGACAAAAAGTGATTAAGCTATTTGAATATATCACTTTGCGCTCCGGCTTTATATATTGAAAAAAATATTGTGTATTTCTAAGACACATCATTAAAAATGTTCCATAACAAATTGTCTTCAGATACTTATTAAGGTCTTTCTACCTCTGTAAATGCTTTATATGTAATCAAGGATTCCCAAAATGTCAATTTTTAATTCCTTTTTTTATTTTCTAATTGTTTAATATCTTCTTCTTTACAGTATGAATTTTACCAGTATATGTTCCACTTGAATGTTTTGTTCTTGTACATTCGAATGATATTTTACATGATTTTATAGTTTTAATATTAGTTATAGTACATCACATACTTTGTCAACAAAAACTTTTGGTTTTTAGCACAATAAAGTCTTTCTTCTTCATTTGTAAATTTGAAATATTGAAAATCTCAAATCTGCACATTGTAGCTACTTTTTTTTCCAGTGTTTTTTTCATCTTTCACTTTTTTGAATGAAATATTATGGAGCAAAATGGAAACGGTTTCCAACAAAGCTTCCTCTGGTAAGTGCCAACGCTGTTCGTCAGTTGAGATGATTTAAGTTTGATCTTCAAAACCATAGAAAAATTGGGGGGCATACCTCACCTCGTGGTTTCCTGGTATTCGTATTATATATATAGAGTGACCCATTTGAAAGCGGGCCACCTCTCTAAAACTGTTATTTATTATCCGATTCAGAATTTTTTTTTTCAGTAGCTAGAGCATCAATAGTTCTAGTTGAATGCCATAAATTCGAAATGAAAATAAAAATTTCACGGCCTACTTCGAATTTTTTCAAGGTCATAAATCCAAAAAACATACTAGCGATTTTTTTAAATAAAATTTGACGACGCCACTGGATTGGTGATGCTTTCAAATGGGTGTGACAAGAATTTCACGGTGAAATAATTTTTTTCAACAGAAATATGGCATAAGTAAAATTCATATCACTATCAAAATATTTCGAATAGTTGTCATATAAATCACAATCTTGTTGAAAATATCGTTCAAAATGCTCTCTCAGGTCGTTAGTGGTCGAGTTTGCAAACAGCAGTTATTCAAAATGGCGTCAAATTATGTTTCTTCCAAACGTAACTCCATAGTATAGGAGATAGTTATGTCCTTTAGAACACTGCAGTTTTTTGCCAAAGTAATTAAATGTACATCTTTACATCAAATAGTAATTAATATTCAATAACCAATATTGATAACATGAATGAACTACAACAAAAGAATGGATTAAATGAGAGTGCCTACACATTAATTTTCGTACTTTTCAACCAAATCCCGATTTAATCGAACATTTATTCTACCATTTTCTAATTCTAACTAACCATAAGATTGATCAACATTCGATCATTGGTTTGGGTAATACTTGCAAGCCTGTCTTATTCTTTCACAGTTCATCTTTGGTGATGACAGTTATTCCAAATATAAATCTTGGTTTCATTCAAACATGCTTGGGATACCACATTTTTAAATTATTTTTTTTATTAGGAGGCTTTGTATTTTTTTTTTTTATATTGATAACAAGTTATCAGAACAATAGTCTAAATGACTACAAATTTGTCAGTGTTAATAGTGAAGTTTATAACTCCTCAAGTACCTACACTAATAAAGAAGTATGGCTGATAATTTGACTTTGCAGGAGAAAATTTAAATAGTAAGACTTTGCGGTAACAACGACAGATCCAAAAGGGAAGTATGTAGAATTTTCAATAACATGCATTTGGAGCGTTGAAATATTAGCAGAGCTACAGTTGGCCGAATAAACCAATTTCAATCAGTATGGAGCTGTTTATAAACATATTCTGAAGAATAGTAATATTGTACAAAGACAGAGACGAAATAATTCTGAACGAATTCGAAATTATTTTAATAATAATCCGAAAACAAGTGTGAGAATTGCAAGTTTGGACATTAACTTACCGTGTGAAACAATAAGGAGAAATCTTAGGAAATATAATAAGATGAAGCCCTTTAAACCAAAGTTTCTTCACACCTTAGAAGAAGGCGATAATGAAAAGAGGATGGAGTATAGTATATGGGCTCAAGGAGAATATGTAAATAACAGGAATTTTCTGAAAAAAAATTTGTTCAGTGACGAGGCAACATTGGAACAGTTAATTCTCAAAATACAAGGTACTAGATGGAAGAAAATCCACATTGGATAATAAATTGCAGAAGACAGTACTCACAAAAAATAAATGTTTGGTGTGGAATATTACATACCAAAATAATTGGCCCCTTTTTTTTAAAGCAATTTGAATGGTCAAAATGTTTTGAATTTTTGGAAAAACTAATTTTCCAATGCTATGAAAAAATTACTCAAAAATATACAAGAAGTAGATGCGGTAAACACATACTCGAATAAATTTGCTACAAGTAAGGATGTGTGTGTGTGTGTTTGCAAATACTATTGGGACAAATACTCGTACTTTGTGTAACATGAATGTTTTGTACATGAATGGCACATTTTCTTATTGTACCTACAAAGTATTTCTTGCAGCTTTTTACAGTTCTTGGGCTTCGTAATGGACACTATGTCCCCTTCATATATTGTTAATTTCCTAACAAAACGAGTGATACTTTTACCTACATAAAATGTGGAAGTTTGAAGATATTAAGTATTTACTCAAATTCATGTAAAGTTTTTGTTATTTTGAAAAAGCAATCTGCAATGCAGTTATGTTTGGTCTAATGCACAAATTATCATTTACAACATTCTTTACGGTATGTTACTAACAAGTTGAAAATTTATTTATAAGGCCATACTCAAAGTTTGAGAATCTTTGGCAAAGTAAGTAAAGCAGTTGTAGTTTGGCCAATGGAATTAGGACAATGTGAAAACAAGTCGTACAAATGTTCTGACAAAAGACCATCTAAAGAACAAACAAATAAATTAAACAGTGAAAAGTGAACACAAACCAATCAGGAATATCCTTCATCACAAGTGAGTCCAAGTTTTTCCTATTCAATGAAATAACACGTTATCGTGCAAGAGCTCATAAAGGAAACCCCCCCCGATTGACCTTTGGACTCCCCATTCCAAGCACAGCTGAAATCGCTCAGCCACGAACACAGCTACCAAGGATCCAAAGCTGCCTGTTTTCTAACCATATTGCAAAAGGAAATGAAAAAGCAGTACAATGGCCGATGAGATCAAAGGTATGCTTAGTTGTCATCCTACAACAAAATCAGGCTATGCATGAAGATATTAAAGCAAAAAAAACGAATTAACTCACAACACCACCAGAATAAAGTATTTCGAACAGAAATTATTGAACTGAAACAACATATAGAAGATCAATTGGAAAACAACAATAAGAAGTTAAAAAACAAGAACATTATACTCTTTGGAATAGATGAAACACAAGAAGAACAATCAGAATAGGCGAGATCACAAACTCATAATTTTGTCTCATATGTGCTTGAAGTTGAAATATAGTGATCAAATATTATGTGTGCATAGTTTTTCCTAGAAGATATTGTGTAATATTCGAATAAATGCTGCTCTAAAACCCTCAAATTTAGTATGACATTCAAACAGCGATATTGCCGCTTCTTTTGATGTCATATATCCAATGATTTGGCATTTACTTGAGTTGCCAGAGTCACTATTTTGTGGAACTTTTGAGGAAATGTTATTCTGTTTCATCCTCTGAATAAAACAGAACTTGTGTCGGCATATGTGATATTGAAAAGAAGACTTCGTATTTGATAGCCGTTCTTGATTTAGTTATTCTGAATAATATGCATGTATACCGAGTGCTATGTCATTATTTTTTCGGCCTGCTCACATTGTGAAGAAATATTATGAATAACACTTGGCAACGCTGTAAATCCTGGGACTCTCCGTGATCGGCGAGTTGCCAGAGTCATTATTTTGCGGAACTTCTGAGGAAATGTTATTCTGTTTTATCCCACGAATAAAACAAAACTTTTGTCAGCATGGATTATATTGAAATGGAGGCTTCGTATTTGATAGCTGTTCTTGATTTAGTTATTCTTAAATAATGTTCATGGATACCGAGTGACTTTTTCAGCCTGCTTACATTGTAAATAAATATTATGAAAAACGATTGGCAACTCGGCGATCGGCAATAGTTCTGAACTTTTTACGTCACATCCTGGCGCGGTTTCCGCAGTGTTCAAACAGGAACATTTCTTTGAATTTTTTTTTAAACTACGTCGAAAAAATTTTTAAAGAAAATCCAATTACTTTTCTCTTCGTTCTGGACATTGTGATATTTTTTCCAAAAATTAGTGATTTTGCCTATTGGAAAACCTAAAACGAATAAATGTGGAGGCACTAAAGGTTAAATTATTTGCCTGGGTCATCAACAACTTACACAGAATTGGAAAGGGACAAGCTCAAAAATCTCGCCCTGTCTCAAAACAACTGAACAGCCATTTGAACAAACAAGAAATCTTGTGGAACGGAATATTTTTAAAAGGCACAGAAATCTCCGTCGATCACGAACTAACACCCCAAGAACTGAAAGAAAAACGACTGTTATTAGAACACTACAAACAGGCAAAATAAAAAAATACGAAGCTACCTTAATATAGTAGTATAGATAGATAGATCTTTATTTTTAAATAGGATATCCTAATATACAAATCAGCTAAAAAAAGTTAAAGTAAGAGATATGTGGTACATATTGAACAATAATTGAATTGAAAAATATAAAGGAACAGCTACCCACTGAAATACAAACTAAAAAGATAGATATTTAGTCATAACAGATCTGAAATCCATAAGTTGATTGATATCAAAAACAACTGAAAAAAAAACCTTTAAACTGTGATAAATATTTTCTGTATGTGTCTTGTTCATGAATATATGGATACATGAGTATATATACTAGTCACCATCAGTCAGTACTTCATTAAGTGGGTATATTGAATTGTATTCAGATGAATTGCCTGGTCAAATTTTTATTATTTTGTATAATCCATTAGTATCTAATTAGTTAGTACTTAGTTGAATATTCCTATTATTTCTTTGTACGTTTTATTTTTAAATGATCTACAAAGGCAAATCCACGTGCGGATTTATTTCCTTGTGCTGCCATTGTTTATTCATTTGCTTTAAACTTTAAAGATATATTGAATTTTATAAATATTGTAATTTATGAATGAATAAACATTATTATTATTAATGAACAGATTAGATTATATCGAATGTACATCTTACCGGTCCATAAACAAATTTATTATAATAATACTTAGTGTATAATATTCAAATAAAGATAGTATGATTAGTTGCGATAAACATTTTCTGCCGAGAATACCTTCCATTGCTATGTAGCATGCGATAATAATGGGTTCCATTGGGAAGCATCAAGGAAGACCATGAAGCAATTATTGCTATATTGCTATTTAGGTTTTGCAATAAAATCTGTTAAAATCAATACACTTATTATTCACCAACAACGACTATCCTTTAATATATGTTATCAAATGGCGGTGGCATTTTGTCCGTACTTTAAAAAAAATCATATTTCCATTTATATGAATCTTTTTTGAAAACATCCTTTGACTGAGTCCAGGAAGAACCCCTTCCTCAATAAAAAGTTGAAGTCGAACAAGCTGGCCCCTCTAATTCACTTAGTGTTAGTAAAGACATGGAACGTATTTCAAGAAAAAAGAGTTGGTTTGATGAGTACTTTCCAGCTTAGGTGTAGGATGTGTGGTATAACTGAAAGTTTATCAACACAAAATCATATTTTGGATATGAATATTAACTCTGCCGCTGTATTAGCAGCAATTTCAACTGGTTGTGGACATTCGTAAATGACCAAACAACAGGCTGTTATGAATAAGCCTGAAATGTCATATTGACAAAATGCTATTCAATATGAAGAAATGTCGAATTATATTTACAAAGCTGTGTGGAAAAGTAATATGTCTAAAAACCCTTGGGAAGCTATGGAGGAAACGAAAAAAAAATTACTGCAATTAGCTTAAGATGTGGGAGAAGTAGATGCTTACGGAAATGGGCTAATAACCGTGATGGTTGATGGAGCATGGTCCAAGCATTCATATAAAGCATATAAAATTAATTGGCTTTATTATAAAGTGGCTTCTACCTGATGTTGTTGGTGGCACATTGTGCATAGCCCTCAGAATTTTTTCTGAGCTATGAAGGCTTTATCGAAGTAGGGTGATGTTCCCAAGAATATAAGGCCATATTGAAGGGTTGACTGTACTAGTCCATAATAGTACGTGAAATGATACAGTTTCTCTTAAGTTTCATATCATATAACAGTGTGTGCTTAGTTTTGTAGTTACTGTCTTTATGTGAGCTTCCTAGGTAAGTTTGGAATCTACTGTTATTCCTAAAATTTTTATTTTTTCCAACCTTTTGATGGATTTGTTATCTATAATTCATGATCAGGTGATACATTTTTTGGCAGAAAACGCACGAAATGAGTTTTTGTTGCATTTAATGCTAGCCCATTTCCTTTACAGTAATGGTCAAACTCGTAAGATGCCCTGTTACTATTTTTGATGAGTTGTTCGATTTGATTATTGGACATATAAGAATATTGGTATCATCAGCATATTGTATAATTTGATTTGGAGTTGAACAGCATTTGTTTATATCACTGACAAAGATGATGAAGAGTAGAGGGCCAAGTATTGAACCTTGTGGCACCCCCATTGTAGGTGGAAATGGGTCAGATCTAGCATTGTTGTTTATGATGACTTGAGTTCTATTTGATAGATATGATTCTATCCAATCATACGGTTTTCCACGTATTCCCATTCCATATATTTTCTGCAATAAGAGATTGTGATCCACTGTGTCAAATGCAATGCTGAGATCATAGAAAAGTCCCAGAGTGTTTTCCTTGTTATTGAGTGCTTTATAAACGAATTCCAAACATACTTCAATGGCAGTCATTGTGGATGTTTTTTTCCTGAATCCATTCTGAACAGCTGGTAACATATTAAAATGCTCGAGGTATTCAGTAAGTCGTAAAGAATAAGCTAACTCAGATATTTTTGTGATTTGGCTTGGTATACAAATTAGACGATAGTTTTCGATATCCCTTACTGACCCTTTGTGTTTATAAATAGGGATTTCTTTGGATTCTTTCATATCAGGAAACAACCCATCATATAAAAGATCCGTTTATTAGGTGCGATAGGGGCTCGGCAATGTATGTAGCAACTAATTTTATAATTTTGCCATTTATTTCATCAATACCTTCTGCTGGTTTAGATGTGGTTTTATATATGATGGAGACAATTTCTTCAGAAGTGGTTCGAAAAAGAAAAAAACTTCTGTGAGATGAATCAATTTCCATATCATAATTGGGACAACTATGATTTTGGTTTACTTTTATAAAATAGTTGTTGATGAAATTTGCTTTCTCTAATAGGGTCAAATTTTTTCCATTGCTTTCGTTTATTATATTCCACGATTTATTCATTCTGTTTCTGCTATTTTGAATTCTATCATTGTTTATTTTTGAGACATTATTTTGTATTCCCTTTTCAGTCTTTATAACGTTCAGTATAATTTTGGTAATCTCTTCCTTTTCTCAGCCTATTCATTTCACACAGATGATTATGCAAACCTTTGATTTCTGGCGAAAACTGATATTTCTGTTTACCTGGTTTAATCTTTTTCTTTGTTTTGCTGAAGACTATGTTGTAATGGTATAAGAAAGATGTATAAAACATTGAGAACTTTTCATGAAAGTCTTTAGCTGCATACATCTCATGCCATCCCTCTTTTACTAAACTGTTTTGAAAGGTGCATATATTTGAGTCATTCAGGTGTCTTGTGTAAATGTATTGATCGTTAATGTCTCTTGAAAACGCTGTATTTAAAGGGCACACCTGATATGTATGATCAGACAGAAAAGTATCACATCTATGTCAAAATTGGTTAACAAGTTATCTATACAAGTGGAGGTGTCCTTGTTATTCTGGTTGGAACATTTATATGATTTCTGATATTGAACTCCTTCAATGCATTGATCAGACAATTTTTTTGGTTATTTTGTTTCGAAAAGTTTATAATGAAGTCACCACAGATAAAATATTGATCATTATTATGGTAGAGGTTATGCATTAATAGCTCTAGCTGACTGATAAATGCGTTAAAGTTAGTGGAGTCTGGAGGTCTGTAGACGGTAAGAATGAACAAAGATTTTTTGAATCTAATTCCATTTTTCCGCCACATACCTCGAATTCACCCTCAACACACCATTTTTTTAGATTTATTGATTCAAAACGTATGTATTTATTATGTTGGTTTTGATAAATATGCAAGTGCCCCCTTTTTCGTTCCTAGTTCGTGACGAACTTGAAATTTTTTATGGAAGTTAAACATATACAATTGGAATCAAGCCAGTGTTCAGTAACACATAGGACATTTACATTTTCATTTCCCATAATTAAATTTAGATCTATACATTTCTTGGCTAACCCATCTTGTATGTGCATAATATTAAAATTTATTGTAGTCTGTTTCGTTTGGTACCTGCTTCCTTGTATGGGTGTCGCATTTAACACATATGTGTGGCTCACAAACAAGGTCCTTTGTATTTATATTTTTACCGGATTGTGAGCTTTGATGAGATTCTCTCCTATTATGATCCCAGTTCATTTTTTGTTCCATTGGTTTTTATTTTGCATTGTTCTCTATTACATTGTTTTTAGATTCTATGTTTATACAAAATCCGCATGACTGTTACTAATATCTCAAGAAAAAAATCTCAAGAAAAAATCTTAAGAAAAATCTCAAGAAAAAATATTCGTGTGTCTTCCGAGGACTCCGTAATTGCAATAGGTTCAGAGGACTCTTATGCGAGTATCTTTTTGGCGCCAATTTTTTGTCAATCTTTCTGTGTGCCGATGCGAGGACTGTGTGTCGATACAAGGACAGTGTGTCGATACGAGGATTGTGTGTCATACGGAGGATTGTGTATCGATGCGAAGACCTCCTTACCTATCTCTATTGTGTTTCGATTTGAGGACTTTGTGTCGATTCGAGAATATGGTCGATTCAAGGACCTCTTTGGCGCTTTTTTATCAAACTGCCCGTGTGTCTAATGGAGCACTGTGTGTCGATGCGAGGACTGCAAGTCATTTAGAAATATTTGATTTTCTCCATCTCGATCTTCGAGTTTCGATTGATGTCTACTCATTGCCATCACGTTATGTCCGGAGCGAGGTGCTCGACATTGCCTAGGAACTAGTTGGAGTTTTGTTTCAATACTTATATCTAGTGATTTCTCAATCCTATGTCATGAAGTATTGTACTTGAGTTTTCAATTAATTTTATTTATTTCATGAACTCATGGCAGTCTGATCAGCCTTTTCAAAACTGAGCTGTCAACTCTGTAACCCATGAATTTGATATAGGATTTATTGGCCCAGAAATTATTTTGTTTTTGAATTCGTATTTTAGATATTGGGACATTTAGGCCACCCGGATTTCCGACTTAAGGAGTACAAATTATGAATGATCTCAAAAATGACTCAAACTCCCTTTCCATTCGATAAGTAAGTATCCTGCAACACATTGGAGTTGTCGGTGTTTCTGAAAAATCGAAAGTAAAAACATTTACATTTCTGAAGAGAAAATTAGATGGTAACGAATTGAAAAACCAAAAATCATTAGTATTAATGATTGATAGCGAAGCGATTACAACATAGGCTCCGAATATCGAGGGTTCAAATCCCACGTCTTTTTCATTGTCGATGTGAGGACTATGTGTCATTACGAAGGCTATATATCGATACGAGGACCTCTTTGGCGCCTTTTTTAAATATTTCTGTGTATAGATCAAGTACCAAGTGTCGATGGCCTTGTGGGACCGTTGGATGCGAGAGTATGTGTCGATGTGTCTTTGGTGCCTCTTTAACCTTTTTGTATGCAGATGCGAGAATTGTGTGTGAATGTAAGGACTAATAAGTGTCTGAGAGGACTGTGTATCGATACGAAGACTATATGTCGATACGAGGACCTCTTCGGCTCTTTTTTTTTCAAACTTTCTGTTTATCGATGCGAGGACTGTGTGTTAATTCAAGGACTAAGTGTCGATGTGAGGACCTTGTGTCAATGTGAGTACCGTGTTCGAAGCGAGGACTATATGTCTCTGGCTGACTATGTCGAGAACTGAGCCGAGTTAGTTTTTATATCTCCATATTTAATTTTGATGTCATAGCGAGTTAACAATCAGTATATTGTACAATGAGCATGGAATGATACTAATTTTTTAAGAGCATGGAAATAGTGTTATGAGACGAGAGCGAGTGCCGCAATTCATATGAGTGAGAAATGCATAGATATTCCATGTTCGTTGTAAATTATAACTTCCAACAACTACAATATTTCTCCTTGGACAGCAGACTTCCAGACCGAATAAATAAAATATTGCCCTTTTTTATGTTATGTTTCAAAGAAGAACATTCCTAATTGTATGTCGACTTCATATGGGTGTACGTATGTATGTTTAGTTCAAATCTTGCAAGTGAATTTTGAGCCACTTTCTAGTTGACCGATTGACGTGAAATTTGGTAGGTGTTCATAATTCCGGTGACAATGAATTAAATAATGTTTTCAAAAAAACCAAAATGGCGGCTACAATATGGCGGACGAGTCTTGTGATTATGGTTCGATTCTATTCAAAATTGTTATGGGGGGGTTTTCAGGGACAGAGATCACCAATATTTTGTCAAAATTCATAAATTCAAGATGGCGGCTCCAATATGGCGACAAGTTTTGTGGTTATAGCCCGATTCCAATAAAAATTGGTATTTGGGGGTTTTTAGGGTCGACGATCATGATTTTTTTTGTCAAAATTCACGAATTCAAGATAGTGACGAGTTTTGTGAATATATCCCGATTCCATTCAAAATTTGTGTGTGGGGGTTTTTGGGGGTCTACATCATGATTTTCTTGTCAAAATTCATGAATTTAAAATGGCTGCTCCAAGATGGCGACGTGTTTTTTTGGGGTCGGAGATTATCAATGTTTGTCAGAATTCAATAAGATGACAGATTTCATAAATGACTTAAAATAATTAAATGAAAATGATAAAAAAAAATTAGACATGCTTTTATACAAATGCACTAACATGGAACAAATAATTGCTTTAATCATTTGACCTGTGAGTAACAGATTCAAAAGCTTGCCGCTAATATAAAATTGGAATTCTTGCGCGGCATGATTTTGAATCCGTTACTCACAGAATAACCTAGGTCAAACAATCAAAGGAATATTTTTTTTATCACTGCATTTGTAGTAAAGCTTGTCTTATTTTTTTCATTTTTATTTCTCACAACCACACAGAAATATGCTGACTGTATGTGCTTTATCGATCAAGGAAGTAGGCCAATTGTACACACTTTTTCATTTCTACATCGCTTTACGAGGAACTGAACCGAAATGAATTTTATTGCAGTTTTAGGTGAAATGGATCAAATTAGGTTCATAATTGCAAATCTTCGGCAACTATGATAATGTTGAAAAAATGTATGATATGAGTTGAAATAAGGTTCTCCAATGATATCTTGAAACAAATAAAATTCATTATGGAATAAATATGATCCAGGAAACGAGTATTTGAGTTTCGAAATTTTGATATGTCGTGACAACTTCTAATGAGCCTCGATTTCAAGTGGCGGCACATTGGTGAATTCCAGCAAACTATGGAATTAATTTGAAAATCTCATCCAAATTTTACACAGATTCAAAGGATAAAAAGTCAAAGGGCTCCCCATGGGAGAGGATATATATACAAGAAATGCATATATATTCTGAATTTACCTTCGATATTCAATCGAGAGAGTGTTTTTTGGAAATTCATAGGGAAAAACGTGTGATATTTTATTTAATCGCTCTAGAAGTGAAATATTGTGGTCGTAGAAAAAGTATAGTGTACGACGAGCATTTTTTCTCACTCGCCTTACCATAATATATGTTTGGTGCAATTTCCTGAACAACATGAATTCTCAAAAGATAAAGTGAAAAGTGAGCCTTCAACACATTGATCATCCTACTTTCTCATTGAAATTTCCACGCGTGGGTCAAGGATAGTACCACATGACCAGATACATAACTCCTCAAATACCTTGAATTTATCAAACATCTGCATCAGATGGAGTGTCCTCTCAACGGTATCGCCAGTAGAAATCAAGGACATCATCCGAAACCTTGCTACACGCAAGGCACCCGGACCAGACCAAATCCCGAATAGAGCCTTAAAGGCTCTACCGAGAAAATGAATCGCTGCCTTGACCAACAAAATCAACGCAGTGCTCAGACACTTTCCACGACCCTTGAAAGAAGCCACGGTCATCATGATCCCCAAACCCAACAAGAACCCTGTGATACCGCAAAACCACCGACCCATCAGCCCCACACCCTCGATGAGCAAAGTGGCAGAGCGAGTCATCCAGAGAAGATTGGAACCACTAACGGAAGAACTCAACGTCCTACCAGACGGCTTCCGACAAGGATACTCTACGGAAATGCAGGTCCTGAGGATAGTGGACTTTGCCGTAGCAGGCTCCAACCTAGGCAGAGGACACCACACATGAGCCTTATTCCTAGACGTTCCCAAGGCCTTTGACAGGGTCTGGCACGATGGCTTGATCACCAAAATGGCAGACCTCGGATACCCCACTCCCATAGTGAAGCTGATAGACTCCTTCCTGCGGGGACGGCGGTGCCACTGTAAAGTTGGCAGCGACTTTTCAGCAGTGAGGACCCTAGAAGCAGGAGTACCGCAAGGCGCAGTCTTATCTCCACACCTGTTCTCCATCTACACGGCGGACATCCCAAAGCCTGACAACAACTTAAACAAACTAGCGCGTACGCGGACGACAGATCAGATTAGTGAACGCAACCTGCAAGAGCAAGCAGACAAGCTAGAGGACTGGTTCAACCTATGGAAATCGAGATCAACGCAGACAAGAGCCAAGCCATACTCTTCACCAGAAGACGAACAACACCATCAGGGCATGTCATCATGAATGACCACCGAATCCCATGGGAAAACGAAGCCAAATACCTAGGAGTCACCCTGGACAAGAGATTGACATTCAGGCAACACGTGGATCAGAGGCACGGACTAGCGAAAGCAGCCCGAAGGAACCTCAACCCCCTCATAGGACGCAGAAGCAACATGGACCTCCAGTTGAAGCTGCCATCCTCCTCCCCATCATCCTGTATGCATCTGCCGCATGGGGTCAATGCGCAGAAACATACAGGACCAAGATCCAGCGATTCTTGAACGTGTGCCTAAGAATGACAGCCCAGATAACACAGGATATCCTATGGATATCCATTTCATGTCCAATTATGGTCGGGATATCCCTGGATTTGATATGGACATCCATAAGATATCCGTCGACGGATTTGAAATGGATATCCTTCAGAAGATATCATATGGATGGCCATAAGATATCCGGAGCAAATATGGATAAGTATAAATTGCAAGATTGATTTTTATTGTGTCAATTTCTGAGTTTCTTTCATGCTCGTACATATGGATTAATTTTTTTGAAAAAATCTCATGTTTCGTTTTTCTACTTGATTTGAAATGGATATCCATCGACGGATTTGAAATAGATATCCTTCAGAAGATATCCTAGGGATGGCCATGAGATATCCAAAGTAATCATAAATGAATTTAAACATTCTCGTAGATACACAAATTGTATCTTTGTCGCTTGTCGCGGGCACCCTCTGCGACCACAGAACAGATATACATGTGTCTGCGACAGGCCATACTATACGCATAATTACTGGCGACGTCTGTCATTTTATTGAGGAACGTCATAGTCATAGCACTGAATCCAAACAAAAGTCGTGTTTTTTTTCTATTTTCCTTCGTTTTTGATACCCTGTTGGTCTGGATTAGTATATTAAAGTATAAGTGGATAAAAAGGGCTTTAAAACACGCGCGATTTTTCGAGCACGACGGCGCAGCCGGAGTTCTCGAAATAGAGCAAGTGTTTTTAAGACCAGTTATCCACGAATACTTTACGTTATTTTTTTTGCACTTTGAAATCTATATACTGGTATTATTACAAAAAAAAGGAATAAAACAATAATCAAGAAGGTTGAATTCGTGATGTTGACATCAGTATACCTTTCGTTGTCATGGAAATGAGAAAAACATTCATTTCAATTTGTTACCAAAGATCAATATTTGTTGTCACCCAGAGCTCAGAAATGAATGATTCTAATATCGATTTTTTGAATAGTGAGACAGAATCGCGGTTAATACCGCGAAAATCCATGATATATATAAAAAGAATATGAAAAGTTCATCAAATGGATGGAGGAGCAATATAAATGAACGAATTGTTAGTAATATTTTATCTGACGTTACAAGGTCTCCTGTCAGATCAATAATCAAAAATTTGTCATTTGACTTCACGTTTCTCGATTTGTTGATGTTGTATGGTTACCTTTAAAAACGCGCTTTTTTAAAGTTCGATTTAAACACGCTGAGGCGTGCTTTAAATGGGTAAAAGGGCACCAATAAAAATAGTATATTAAAGTATGTGGATAAAAGGGCTTTAAACACGCGGATTTTTCCACACGGCGCAGCCGGAGTGCTCGAAATAAACAAGTGTTTTAAACCAGTTATCCACGAATACTTTACGTTATTTTTTATTGGTGCACTTTGAAATCATATATACTGGTATTATTACTCAAATAATAGAAATAAGAACTAATAATGCAAGAAGGTTGAATTCGTGATGTGATCCAGTATACCTTTCGTTGTCTGGAAATGACAAAAACATTCATTTAATTTGTTACCAAAGATCAATATTTGTTGTCACCAGAGCTCAAAATGAATTATTCTAATATCGATTTTTTTTGAATAGTGAGGCAGAATCGCGGTTAATACCGCGAAAATCCAAAGTGATATATATAAAAAGAATATGAAAAGTTCATCAAATGGATGGAGGAGCACATATAAATGAACGAATTGTGAGTAATATTTTGACGTTCAAAGGTACTCCTTCAGATCAATAATCAAAAATTTGTCATTTAGACTTCACGTTTCTCGATTTGTTGATGTTGTCATGGTTACCTTTAAAAAACGCGCGTTTTTTAAAGTTCGATTTAAACACGCTGAGGCGTGCTTTAAATGGGTAAAAAGGGGCACCAATAAAAAAAAAATGGTTTTCATCTGTAGCAATTGATTGTTTCGAAAAAGGGAATTATATATTGGCCGAATACAGGTATAAATATGAATTGAAAAGTACATAGCCTATAAACATCCATTATTTCCAATGCATTTATGTGTTTGCTGTATGAGTTTCATATTTTCAGAATGCTAAAAGCACGTCGTTACATTTGCCACAATCACGAGTTTTACAAATGTAACAGTGCCCGATTAAAATGTGTATGCCTACAACAGTGGACATGTGATGAAGATGATTCATCAGTAGATTCAAACATTTTCTATTGATTGCACTGAAAATGAATTTTTCGGAAGAATATTTGGGAACTGGATCGAAATTCAAAGCTGCTGTAGGTAAGTTGTATGTTTTTCTATTCCTTTTTCTAGAACTCTTCTTTTAGATACCTAAATGAAATCTCAAAAATATGACTTTGTGGAACGATGCCTTTCTTCCATGCTCACTAATATGTTTGCCTCCAAATATTGCTGGAATGGAACAAAAAAAATAAACTGGACAACTGAAACTGGCTGAATTATCACTAGGTGAAAAGCCCATTCAGTTGTTCTGTTTATTTGATAATAATTTGTATTGCCTCAAAACAGACTGCTAGTTCAGTGAGAATGCAAAATTTCCAAGAAAAGTTTATGTCAATAATGCTTGTATATATATATACATATATTTATATATATATTTATATATATATATAAAAATCACCAACAATATATATATATATATATATATATATATATATATAATATATATATATATATATATATATATATTACTAAATAAATACATATAAATATATATATATATATATTCGAAATCAAGAAAGCATAATATTTCTCAGTATTTTTTTGTAGTTTCAACATCAATTATATCCGTAATATATACATATCATTTTCAGAAGCGGCTGGCCTCAGTGATTCGACGGAAAATAAAAAGCTACTGAAGAAGCCATCTAAGCTTGGTGAGAAGGGCCAAAAAAAAGGCATCTGTCATCTTCAGAATAAAGGAACACCTGATGGACGAAGAAAATAGATTCTTTTTTCTGGAACTTTATTTTTATGATTATTCTGCATTTAATATTCTGTTTTTATTTTCGAGTTTACATATACATTTATTTGTTGATTACCCCGAAGTTTATGAGAATTTTTTTTTGATACCGGAGTTTATTAATACATTTTTTTTTGTTCAATACCATTATTTCATTTCCCTCCAGATCACTATTACTATATTTTATCTTCGATGGATATCCCCGAAGGATATCTTTAGAATATCTCTCAAGGAATCTTTCAGATAGCTTTTGAATATTCCTGAAGGATGAAGTATATCTTATGGATATCTTTGAAAGATGTCCATAAGATGTCTTTTGGATATTATTGGATGTCCATAGTATATCCATAAAATTCATGAAGGATGTCCAATGGATATCCATTGGATTTCCATGTGTTATCTGGGAGTGAACGCTCCCAGATACGTCCCGAATAGATTCATCTACAGGGAACTGAATGTCAATCCAAACTTCATAGACGACCATCTACGGAATCACGCCAACGCAACGTTCCAGAAGACGGACACCTACAGGAACCCGGCGATCCAAGACATCCACGCGAACCTAAACCTGGCGTTCCCAGGTTTAGAGAAAGTGACAAGTACATGCGACCAGTCTACCAGAACGACCGTCCACCACCGAGAGTAGCACTCCGGCGCGTCAGGTGAGTAACAAAAACTCACTACAAAACACGTAAGATCAACACACCCAAAAAACATCACACCTAACACCTACGCACCCGTCAGGTACCTACATCACCACCATGCACACACAGCACAAGTCAGGAAAACACACAAAAATCACGATAAAAAGGGGTTTAAAGCACTCAAAGGTTGACTTCATACCACAGGAGGTACTATTTCAATCTTGCAAACGTGACAATTTGCGAGTTGAGGACCGCTCCAAGGAGGAGTGGGGGAGGAAGTGGAAAGTAAATCTCGTTCATACATAACGTGAAGGGGATTTACTATCCATGGGCGCTCAACCTTAAGGGGGGCATGGTGTGTGTGATGACAGAATTGGGTGCGAGCATTGTCTAAAGATACATGCGAGTGTGTCCTCGAATCGATCGATGCGACCCTAGCGGAGTGTCTAGTGAACTGATCTCCTGTAGTAATATATTCATGAGAAGACATGGTCGATTTTCGATGCAAAGGTATGTTCGGAGAGGAAATTATCTGTAGAGCACGAAAATGAAGGTAGAATTATGCGAGGACTTGGTGTGGGTCCTCGCATGCAAAAATGTCCTCCCAACCTTATTACTGCTATTGGCAGATGTCCTCGCATGCCTTCAAAAACCAACTCACGCACACACACACACACCCACCCACCCACCTACACGCACACACACACACAGACAGACAAACAGACTTCACTCTGGAAATGGTCTTAATCGTCTCGGGGGGCCTCAAAACTAATATTTCCGTCAATATCTTGTTTTTTTTTCTCACGATTACATTACTTGACCACTGGAGGGGGTCGGTCGAATAAAATTATAAGAAGTTAGGTTATTTCTCATTATTTCGAAAAATATCACATGAAAAAGTTGTTTATTTTTCTGTTTTTTACCCAACTACCAAATTTGAGCAGAGGACCCTGCACTTTTTAAATGTAAAGTGGCGACCGGTCAAATTTTCTGAAACTTTGGTATGTTGTTGTACTCGACCTAGTAACCAAAAGTGTCAATAGGCGCAACTCAATCCTATTACTAGTTTCCTAGATACGGGGTGTTAAAGTTGAAAATTGCCCAGTTTTCCGGATTTTTTTTTTAACTCACGAGATAGATTGAATTTCTGTTGCATACACACGTTTACTACATGTTTTAGTAATACATATAGTAAATACGTACAATTAAAAATATTTATATTTGGAGGGTGATTCACAAATGTATGACTGTAGTTTTTTGCAAAATCTCACTTTCTCTACTGTGACGTCAGGGAAGCATGTTTTTCAAAGGTTCTCCTCGATATAGTATTTTGACGAGGAAATATTGCACAGTTCACATTTCTTATACAGGGAGAACCACTGGACATATTTTTTTAAGATTAATTCAAAACCCTGTATTTATGGATTGATTTTTGGAAAAGGTATGGTCTCTAATCTCCAAAATATTCAAGGTGGTTTATTTATAGGAAGGTATTCTATTTTGAGAAAAGTACAAAAACCATGAACAACCTGTATTCTAAAATTTCCCCGGTCAAATGTAACTATTTTCTCACTATATAATGATTTTTATAACATCTTGAGAGGTATGAATTCTACATTCAATACTATGACTAGTTTTCGAGATACAGGGCGTTAAAGTGAGAATTACTGATTTTATCAGATTTTTCTTCAAAAAAAGCTGGATTGATTTAATGTTGCGTTATGAGTTTAATATCAGTTTTGGTTAGATGTTCATGGAAAGGTTCAGCTAAAAATATTTACTGTTACAGGGTTATTTACGAATAAATCACAATAGGTTTTTGCAAACACTCAATAATTCTACAGTTCCGTCACAGAGAAATTATTCCATGAAGTTAATACCTAGTCGTTTACAATTTTGAGTCTAAAAGATATCCATACCAAGAATAATTAGGCTTGGAAATTACTAAAACGTGAAATTTTTTACAGGTATGCATAACCGGAAGAATTTCGAATATACAGGGTGATTTGATGGTTTAATAATTACCTACAAAATATATCAGTCTATATATTTTTCCCATATAGTTTTAAAGTTTTTATACACGGGGCCAACAATATTTTTTTTATTGTGGCATCGACTACTATGGTCATTAGCCTTTGTGTGTCACTGTTTGTTACTAGCTCCATACGCCAACATAGAAGCAGCACTGTTAATTTGTACGCACCAGTGAATCATCGAGAGACATCCTCAGTCCTACATCGAGATTAATAATTTAAACTCTCAATTTTATATGAAAAATCTCGCTTTGAGTGAGTATCAAACCTGGGATTTTCCGATGCCAGATGAGCGTTTACCCACTGCGCTATCACCCCCAAAAAGATGATAATTATCCATCTTCTTGTGTAGGTATAATTCAAATACTGAGTACATATTTTGGATATTCACAAAATACGTGTAGAGCTATTATATACTAGCGGTATTGAAAAGTATGAATCTTATAATAGTCATTACCTGGGTTATTACTAAATGAATATACTTTTTAGCAGAAAAAATATTTATTTAAGATGATCTACGCCTGCAAGAATTCAACCAAAGGTACACACGTATATCGCAACAACTATCAGAACAATAAGTCACCCATTTAACTCATTTCCACACCACCACAAAGGTAGATGTTTTGGTGGGTAGTTTTTTATAGTGGTTTTCCAAGTACATTCCACAACGTTTGTTTGATTGTGTATTTTCGACAATACATTAGTTTTGTGGTTTTCAAAGTTATTCTCATTGAGTTCATTAATATTTTGGTGAGATTTTTTTATTTGTTGTTACAAAATGGCGTTCGCAAATAGGATAAGTTGTTACGTATGTAAAGATCGTTTCCACCTAGACAGTTGATTCGCTTAAACCAAGAAGAAAGTTGCTTCTTTCAGAAGGCACGCTGCTGGATTTCCTCCAATAGATGTAGGTGAAAATACAAGACTTTGCCTAAATTGTTCTAATGCTGTGAGAGATGAACTTAATCAAATACTAATTAATCCGAACTGCCTACGTTTTAATGTGCTTTCTCCTGCTCGAAGGCATTCTTGCATAATATGTAATGCCCAAGGAAACCTACATAGAATGTCTCTAGAATGTAGAGTTAATGTGTTTGTTGTTTTTGACATCTATGTAGGTACCTGACTTTTTAAGAATATGTGATCATCATCTTGACAGTAATGGTGTTACCAGATTTAATACGAGGTTTACGTTTTGTTGACAAACCATATTTTGTACCAAACCTTCAACGATTTATATCTTGCTTAAGGATTTAAGCGAATGCTATTTACAAAAATAATAATTGGGAAAGCACAGAAAGTTTTACCGAAGACGAATTCAAAACTTTAACCTCTATATCCAAAAATAACTTTGAGGAGTTATATACATTTTGTGTGATGTAGAGCAATATGGCAATTCACGAAAAATCAATAAAAAGCATTTGCTTACATTTTTAATAAAATTGAGACAGGGGATAACTGATAAATTGTTGAAGATTCTTCTTAACTATCCTTTCAGACAAGCTGTGAGCCTAACAATTTCAAATGTTCGGTTATCACTTCTCAGACGGTTTGTACCGAATAATATTAGTTTTGATGCCATTACAAGAAAAAAATGTATAGCTAGACATGTATCTCCATATATCAATCAGTTGTACAATCCTACTCCCAATCTGCCAAAAGCAATAGTGTACTTACGATAAAATAGATAAAAGTAGTAACTTTAGAATATTATGCAATCTTACTGTTTCTACAAAAAAGAGCACCTCGTGAAACCAGAAATAGTAGCTCCCAATGGTTACATATTAGAAGTACGTGGACCATATTTTTCGGATGCATCAAATAACGATGTAGCGATTTTGAACCATGCTGTAGAACATGATTTGAATGGAATAGGGAACTGGTTTCAACACGGCGACATCGTGATGGTCGATAGATGCTATAGAGTAAGATGCCTAAGAACCCTGGTGTATTCACTGATTCGATTTTGTTTAGCATTTTTGGGGGACAACAAATGAAAAACGTTAAATTCTGCTTAGAACTTCATTAGTAGATGGCGCGGTTAGGGAATGTTTGTTGTTTGTGTCACGCAAAATGTCAAACTACAAACCTATGAAATTTTCTTTTTCTGTCAACATTACTTCATGCAAAAAATTGTGAATTGATGTTTACAAAGATTATAGTTCTACGAACAAGATCCCGCTCAGAACAGTTGGCGTGAAAATGAGATGAAATCCTCGAAACTTACTACAATTTTTACATCTGTCTGTCAAAAATCAGATTTTTCTTAAAGTCTACCTAGCGATTTTTTCAAAGTGATTTCTTCTCAAATGGCCTTTTTGAGATCATGGAAACTTCCACGAAGGGATGAGAAAAGGTAGGAGAGTGGACTGATATGTCTCTAGATGATGAATTAACTTGAAAATTGAGGGGATTGGAAAATGTCCCCGATGACATTGTTCCATTAAACTTTCCGATACAAACTATTACCAAGCCATTCACTGCCCATCTCTGCCGGACTATTACCTCTCTAACAACCTTCTGATATGAACAAAATCAGAGAGTTCATTGTAGATATCATAAAATCTGTTGATGAAGTTGAGAAATCGATGAATCCTGGTGTGCGACAGTCTGGGCTGCTTCCAGCTATCGACTTCTCAGGAAAAGGTGAGCCCTACTAACAAAGGTGAGGGGAGAAAACAATAATCTAAATGCTTCTCTTTTATTTTTCGGTAATACCCCGCATGAGATAATCGGAGAAGGAGGGTGATCTAAACCAAGCAGTTGTTCGGAAGAACAAGGCCCACTCCCAAGATCGATAAGGCTAATAACTATGATTAGGATAATTATCACTCTTTAATAAACACGAGCGCTTTACACTAAATTTGTTATAACTTTTGTTCTAATTGATTAAATCAACATAACAAAAATTTAACTGAAAGAAGAAAAATGCAGCTAACGAGAAGTCATGTTTTTAAAAGTGAAAAAATATGTATGGGAATGGTATGAAATTACGTCAAAGCAGAATTCTGTCTAAAATCTTATTTTTTTTTAATTTTCAAGATAAACGCCTGAAATTTTCACAGATTACTCTCAAAATGACAAATTAAAAGAGAACGATTTAAAAAAAAGTTCAAAATATTGAATGATGAAAAAAATTACATATTTTAATTTTGAGGCCATGCTTCAAAAACTCTAGTTTAAAATGTGATATTGAAACTTATTTATGGGATATAACGAAATTTGTTGAGTGAAGTCAACATTTTTCAACCGAATGAAACAAAAATACTTTCATGAATACCTCGGCTAATTTCGAAAATGGTCTAATAGTCTCAAAATGACAGCTGTTGAAAGATTTAAAAAAATTCGCAATATTTCATTTCCATACCATTTCATTTCCATTTCCGGCAAACTATAAGTTGTTTGATAGAGCTTCATTAGCTCTACAACTTTTAGCTGAAATTTTTTTCTCCGAGATGTACACATGAATAAAAAATAGGTAGCTGTAAATTATCACTCATGAAATCTACCTTTGCAACTGGCCACGCCATCGTTTTTTCATTGGGATATTCTGGTTCAGCGACCTCAAAAACCCCTATAGCAATCAATTTGGGTAAAATTTGCCTAACAAAATTGTTTTTCATTATTTAAACAATTAATAAACAAGCAGCGCACGAATATAAGTTTATAACTTTTTTCTGCAAGCAATTCCTAAGTAATATCAGGAGGTTTTAGGAAAATCCATAGAGTCCTCCAGGATTCCAGAATAATGCTTTACTCCGCTATATGAAGGTAATTTGATTTCTTGCGATAAGATAGTCGTGTTGTCTGCCAAAATAGTGAACACCTTTTAATTTGTCCAAAAGCTGAGAGGTTCTTTCACTCAGATTGGATTCGAACCAATTGAAGCTTCGTCCTCTGAAGTTGTAGCGATGAAGCTTATGTAACAGTCAAAAGCTTTAGATATGTCGCAAAACACTTCCTTCAGACTAGAATATAGATTTTTCAGAAAGCGAAAGAGATTGCATCTCCCGTACTTTTATTGGTTTGAAAGCTAAATTAAGTAATTGTATGTAATTTACAGCACTTCATAAAATCATTAACCGCTCCATCATAAGATTTTTATCATGAGCAAACAGGGACATAAATACATAAGTACCAACTCGGTGGAGCCGTATCAATAGAAAATTATCCATACAAAATAAATTGGTAGGGTTCATAATTGGAATTATTTCGGAACACCTCTCGAAAATTCTATATAACACTGACATAAGTACATAGAATAGTTTGTTCTAAAATTTGTTACATCGATCGATCAACCTCAAAATATTTCACAACGAATTGACATAACCTTAAAGGCGACAAAAGCACCATCACAGAACGGATCAGAGACACAAATCACAAAAACACCCTGTGTGGTCTGTAATTGCAGTTTACTGAATTATGACAAGAAACGACGTCGGCGCCATCTGAAACTCTAGATAACTCCCTTTATCAAGTGGGTTGGTGTCCCCCAGTTTGTCTCAATATTTTACAGGTATAAGTGAATACACCATGGTTTTTAGACATCTTACTATAGAGATTCTATAGACACATTTGAAATTCTTGGTATTTAATATTATATGCCAAGTTCCCTTCCACCGTACCAAAAACAATTTACTGCTCTTGAGGCTAACCACAGAATAATTACGACTACTAGAGGGTAGTAGAATCTAAAAATGGTCACTTCAAGACGATTTTTATTTTTTTTTCCGGAAAAATATCCACGTCTCATGCAGCTTATTTAAAATAATTTTATCTTATTGCTGGTGCTTTAATAAACAAGTATCATCCCTTGATAGAAATAAGTGGAATACCTGAAATAGCTAATGAAATGCTGGACAAATTGCAAGAAAATAATTGGGTCCAAATTCGTGTTCAAAATGAAAATCTTTTACGGCGAAATGGTCAGTGCAATCGTTTGAACAACGAACATGTACTTCAATTTCCTCGATTAAACTTAGAGTATTTAACAGAATTAAGGGGTCCCTACCATATTTATTTAGCGGCATCTTACATACAAGATACTGTTCAAAGACAAAACCGCAATTTGATTCAAATTGACGAATTAAATCAGGAACCTTATTTGTTGAGACTTAGAATTTACTCTAGGTTTGTGAATGCTGCTTTGGGTTGTATATAACAACAACGCAAATGAGAATCACGAGGATCCAGTAACAGGATACTACTGTACCTGTAAATCAGGAGCTGGGACATTGGGTACATGCGCTCATGTTGCTAGTGTTGTATGGTTTTTAGGATATGCTAAACATCACAAAATATAAAATTTCCTTCAACCAAACGTTTGAATTGTATTGATGATTCAGGGGAAAGGAATCTGCCCGAAGAGGTGCACATTGGTCCTGAGGTGATTTAAAATATCAGTTACTGATCCTAACTGACTACTTACGTTTCAAAACATCTCTTTATGTAGAATAATCGTCACCCATTTTATTTGCACATCTTTTAAATATCAACTCTGTATCAGATCTGCTCTGCCTTTTCACGTCACTTGTTCATTATTGTTTCTAACTACCTTATCTATCTCGTGACTGCACTCATCAGTCTCCGCATTTTCAAATCTCCTATAAGCATTGTATGTACGTACCCTCTAATGGTCAGTTCAATTTCTATGCTCGCTACTATGTTCCCTATCCTATAGAACCTTCTCTTCAATTTAACACGCACTTCTAACAAAAAAAATGTCTCAATTACGTGGAATAGGCCTATTGGGGAAACCACTATAAAAAAAACGCGCCAAAACCTCTACCTCTGTGGTGGTGTGGAAATGAGTTTAACGGTTAAGTTGATTTTTCTGAAAGTTTTTGCAATGGACCTTTGTACCTTTGGTATAATTCTTGTCTGTGCGGATGATTCCAAATGAACATAGTTTTCTGCTAAAAATAGTGCATTTATTTAGTTATTAGCGAAGTAATAGCTATTATAAGTTTTATAATTATATAACTCGCTCTAGATGTATATTGTGAAGTACCTGCCTATACGAAATAGGTACCCAGTATTTGAAAAATACCTACATACGAAAATGGATTATTATCTTCTTATTATCATCTTTGTTGCTACGTGTATAAAAACTTGTCGATTACTTATATCGGATGTGGTGTATTTAATTGAAAGTCTACCATAAAGACAACGGTTTTTATCTAAATGAACACACAATTACAGGACATGTTCCCAGACAGGGACTTCATCTTGACATATCTCTTGTCGATTGTTCGTATCCACACACAGAGCGTTTTTCTAACAAAAGTTGTTTTCAAAAATACTACATTTCACTCCGTGTTATTAAAGATTCAACCTACATGGAGGTTTTATAATTCTACCAGATCGCGTTGACATGAGGGTTGTTTTCGATGTAGAAGTTCGAATTGAATTTTTTTCAACATCAATAGTATTTTATTGACAACTGTCAGAATCATTTCCAACTTCTCTACAATGGATGATTGTACAACACAATCTGAGACATTATCAGGTACATACATATTAGGAAGAATAGTATTTGGCTTGATACTTGAATTAGGCGCTATAGAGTCTTTTAATTTGTTTTCATTATCATCATCACTGATTTCATTCGATAAAGGCAGATTTACACCAAGACGTTAATCATCAGAATGAATGAGTTTAATATTGTCCCCAACTTTCACCAAATAAGTGCAAAAACTCAAAAACTTTCATAACTATTCCTTTTTGCCATAACTTAGTTTGTTTATTTTTAACAAACACTTGATCATTAAATCTATAAAGATTTTTTTATTTTTATCAGACATATTAATTTTACTTTTATTATGAAAGGTTTTCATAAGTCAAATCTTGTTGGAGGCTTGATTTTCAAAATGCTCTCTGCAGGTGAATTCCTGTTGCGGTCGAAGGTGTATTCCGATATGTAAATAAAAAGTTCTGCAATTTACTCAGAATAACACGTTCTGAAATACTTTCCCCTTTTTGAGAAAATAATGCTTTTTTAATAGTTTGAACACCACGCTCTGCTGTATCATTACTTTGCGGGTGGTAAGGAGGTGTCTTGACGGGTCTAATTCCATTTGGCTGACAAAATGATACAAATTCATTTGAATTAAAGGGAGGACCGTTATCGGAAATCAGTTCGATAGGTACCTAAACCGAAAACAGAAAATATATCTTTCAATTTTGAAATAGTTTCTGACGCATTTGAACCATGTTTCATGCCATTTCAATTTTTGATCAACTGTTATCAAAAATACAAATTTATGTTTGAAGAAAAAATCTATATGAACTCTATAAAAATTATGAGGAGCAGGTGACCATGATAATGAAGTGTCACTATACATCTCCCAGTTTTGAAGATTATATATCGAAAATTTTACCTTATAAATATATGAGGCTGTCCCAATTTCCACTTGTCGTACCCAAGAACCCAGAGGACAAGAAGATCGATGAAATTCTGCCTTGGTTTGGTATTTCTTTACATTTGTGATCATTTGACGGTGATTAATTTGTCAGCTGCCAATTTGACATCATTGGCAGAATTTACCTACAGGATTATCCTAATATTTTGGATATCGGTTATAAGAATTACTCAATACGATCTACCAGATGAGGTCCCAAAATGATGAACTCAATGGTAAGGAGTGTATCTCTCGTCATATGCCATCTTGTGAGATCTGTTTCAAATCTTTCAAAACTGAAAAAGGACTGAGAATTCATAATACTCGCATTCACCATTCACTGCCAATATATTTACAAAACAAGTCAACCTATGATTCCCAAGAAAAACGCAATCAAGAAAGGAGTAATCAACTTCATAATCGCCTGGCCAAATTCAAAAGAAGATCTTTCGTAATAAAAAGAATCCCAAAATCTGCAAGAATCTGTTGTGCATTCGCTCTCAGCGATGCTATAGATGAATGTATCAAGTATAATTCCATAGAATCTTGGGAAAAATTATTTCTCTTCAGTTACAAGAATCTTCAAATTCCTCAAAGTAGTAAAGAACGAAAGGTTCCCTTTCATCTTTGATTAAAAAGAATATCAATGATTCAGACTCGACCCATCCAAATGTCCAAACCAAACAATGTTCATCAAAATTTTCCCGAAACTTGACGAGAAGTGTTTCGGATGGAGACCTCTCATCGGCTATAAGAATTCTCAGCTCAAACGATACGATTGCAAGTTTTGACAATTCAACATTTTTACAACTGAAGTCAAAACACCCAGCTGCTATCAGATCTGAACCTCTCCAATACGACCGTCAGGAAAGTGAACCACTAGAAGTCAATAAAATCAATGTTAATGAGGCAGTGAAATCTTTAAAACAAGTTCTGCTGGTGGCATAGACTCGCTCAGACCATCTCATATTCTAGATATGCTCAGTGAGAGTTCAGGTTGTGCGAGCGAAAAACTTTTAAATTCATTGACGGCATTATGCAACTTTATGCTGGCAGGCAGAGTGAATCCTGAAATTTGTACAGTTTTATATGGAGCTTCACTTTGTGCTTTGAAAAAGAAAGACGGTGGAATTCGACCCATAGCAGTTGGAATGTTTTATCGTCGACTAGTGGCAAAATTGGCGTGTTTTAGTATAAAAGAAAAGCTAGGAGAAGTTTTTCGTCCAACTCAGTTTGGTTTTGGAACTCCTGGAGGGTGCGAAGCTGTTGCCCATGCTGCACGACAGTATATTAATCAACACCCAAACCCGAAATCAAGAGTGTTTCTCAAGCTAGATTTTAAAAATGCATTCAACATGGTTGACAGAAATTTCTTGTTGAAGAAGGTGAAGGATTCAATACCAAATATCTTTCCATTCTTAAATCAATGTTATAATTTTCCCTCTTTTTTAAATTTTGGTGAAGAAATGATCATCTCAGAGAGAGGAATCCAACAAGGAGACCCATTAGGTCCAGCTCTTTTCTGTCTTGCAATCGACGATTTGACCAAGTCGATCAAGAGCGAGTTCAACGGTTGGTATCTCGATGATGGTTCCATAGGAGGAGAGAAAAATGTTATTTTGGAGGATTTGAAATACATAATTTCCAACTTGAACGAAATTGGTATCGAATTGAATACCAATAAATGTGAAATCTTCTTTTTTGATGTTCCAAATCAAAAAGTTTTCGATGAATTCATCTATTTCATTCCTGGTTTGCAATTATTAATAGAATCTGATTTTGTACTTCTTGGTGCACCTGTTACTCTTGAGGCTCTTTCTACATGTATCGAAGATAAAACAGACTCTCTCTCACTAATATCTTCACGGCTCAAAGAAATTCCAGCTCATGCTGCTTTTTACCTACTAAAAAACTGTTTGGCATTACCCAAACTTATGTATAAACTTAGATGTTCTCCAACATGGCATGGTAATTTAGAGTTAGAGAAATTCGATGAATTGATCAAAAGTACTCTCGAATCGATAACAAATAATCAATTTCGTAACGAGAATTGGCTTCAAGCAACGCTTCCTGTGAAAATGGGGGGATTGGGTATCCGTTTGGCATCATCACTCACCTTACCAGCATTTTTATCTTCCTTAAATAGTGTTTCTCATTTGGTGAACTCGATACTCCCATCGGAATTTTATGGATTGATAGATTCTTTCTATGAAGAAGGCGAAAGATTGTGGATTTCTAAAGTCAATGTCCCTCTGCAAGGTACGGATAAGAAAATGCAAAGTGCATGGGATCGTCCGCTCTTGAAATTGAATTTGAATAATCTGTTTGAAACAGCTGTATCTACATCTCAGAAGGCTCGTCTCAATGCAGTGTCTTCAAAGGAATCAGGTGCGTGGCTCGATGCATTACCAGTTTCTTCTTTGGGTAATCTTCTTGACGATGAAACATTCAGAATTTCTGTTGGACTTCGCTGGGTTCTTCAATTTGTGTCCGTCACAATTGCAAATGTGGTGCTGAAGTAGATGAATCTGGGGTTCATGGTTTGAGTTGCAAATTTAGCGCTGGTCGTAGGTCCCGCCATGATGCAGTCAATGACTTGATAAAGAGAGCTTTGATAACTGCCAAAATTCCAGCTATCTTAGAGCCATCAGGTGTCAGTCGTGATGATGGAAAACGACCAGATGGAATGACATTAATTCCTTGGAAATTTGGTAAACCAGTGGTATGGGATTTTACTTGTATGGACACTATGGCCACATCACACTTGAACTCAACCTCCATTCGCAAGGGTGCAGCTGCAGAAAATGGAGAGAAAGTTAAGATGAAGAAATATCAAAACCTGAGAAATCTCTACATTTTCTACCCTGTAGCTATTGAAACCTACGGAGTATTTGGCCTCCAAGCAACGGAATTTATTGAAGAGATTGGTAGAAAGATTTTCCAAGTGACCAATGATAGGAGATCCACCAGCTTTCTCCTTCAACGCATCAGCATCGACATTCAAAGAAGTAATGCAGCTTCGGTGTTGGGAACCATTCCAGTTGGACGTCATTTGGATGAATTTTTCTACAATCCCCATTCTAAAAAGAACATATCTCAATATAGATCGATATCCAATAGTGAAAGTTCGTCAATTCTGGGTTCTATTACCGCTACTCAACTTTTGGATGATATATTTATTCGTCCACAAAGAATTAACATGTCAAGTAGTATCCATAAGTCTAATATTCGGAGCCAAATACCTGAAAAGTATAATTTGGATTCATCCACCTCCAAAAAAATAACGCGATCTGCCATATCTTTACCCAACTCGATTTCAAGCAGCCTCCAATCGAGTTCCAATGATAGAGAAAATCATCGCATAAGAGACTATTCCTTTGAAGATAGCAGTAGCGGTGAGCGCATCTCCCTCAGTTATAACTCCATGAAACCACTTGTGCTTGGAAGCTCCAAAACTCTCGGTCTTAATGGTTTGAAAAACATTGGCAATACTTGCTTTATGAATAGCGCAATACAATGTTTATCGAATACCAGATGGTTGCTCGAGTATCTGAGAAAAAACGAACATTTGAAGGATATCAACACAAGCATATCAAGCATGAAGGGTTCTTTGATAAAAGCATTTGAAGGAGTGGTAAAAGAACTTTGGTGAATTTGTCTGATGTGGTGGTTAACACTGTTTCTTTGAAAAACCAGATACAAAGATTTGCACCTTGTTTTATGGGTGACGCTTAACAGGATTCCAAGGAATTTTTCAGATATTTATTGGAAGGTCTTCTTGAAGATGTAAACAGAGTAAGAGAAAGGCCTAAACCTACGTTCATAGAAATCGATGAAAATTTGGGCGATAATGAAAAGGCAAAAGAGTCTTGGTCAAGATATCTCAGAATGGACAACTCAAAAATTGTCGATAACTTTGTTGGTCAACTAAAATCATCGTTGAAATGTACTTTCTGTGGCCATTGTTCTGTCACTTTTGACCCATTCTGGGACCTTTCACTCCCTATTCCACATATTACTGGCAAGCTCAGTCTGTCACAATGTTTAGAATCTTTTACTAGGAAAGAAATTTTGGATGATGACGAAAAACCCACTTGTTCTAAATGTAAGAAAAGGAGAGAATGCACGAAGTCATTATCTATACTTAAATTCCCCAAAATTTTAGTAATTCACTTGAAAAGATTTTCGCAGAAGGATAGATTCAGAGGAAAAAAATTAAATGTCTTCATTGACTTTCCTCTCGATGGATTAGATATGAATATTTATGCAGTAGATAACAGCTCCGTGTCGCTACAACTTGTATGCTGTATCCAACCATAGCGGAACAACTCTCAACGGACACTACACGGCTTACTGTAGGCACCCTTACGCAGGCACATGGCACGAGTACAATGACTCGAGAGTATCACCGCTATCACCAAAATCCATTGTGAGTGGAGGAGCATACGTCCTCTTCTATGATCAAGAGGACACCGAATCACAACTTAGAAAGGAGCATTTTGCTCATTCACATTATATATTATCTTTGTTGTATATTAGGATATACCTATTTTAAATGTTAAAAATAAACCTTCGTTCTTCAGTGCTATTCGAATTGGTGAAGTTTTGACATTGCTGACAAATATCGCATATAATAATAATAATAATAATGTTTATTCATCAATAAAAAAAAAGTATAATAGTGTATATAGAGGTACAATAAACAGATTGGCTCCAAAAGTCGAGACTTGTGCGGAGCATGAACAAGGTAATAATTACATCATATAAAATAGTAGACTATTTGGACATATGATGAATATTAATTCAGTTTAGATCGTGAAATATATAAATAAAATAAGATAAGATGGACTAAAATTTAAATAAAATAAAATCAAGTTGTAATAAATAAAATGAAGTTGTAAAGTTATTAAAATAGTGAGTTATATATACAATCTTAATTTGACTCAACTAGATAAGTGTGTGGATAGTGTATAGATAAGAGGGAAATAGTTGATAAAATTAGACATTGGGAACATTCAAAATATTAGAGATAGGATGTAGTAAGAGATAGTGTAAGGTAAGTCTTTAAGGGTGTGATTACGGTATACAATTGATTAAGGTTAGAGGTTAGGCATTATGTTGGGTTGAGTATAGGATACTCAACATTTTTTTACCGCGTTTCTAGTATGTTGTGGATGCATTTACGTGTTTGGGACATGATGAATTTTTTCAGTTCTTTTCGGGTAAATAAATGTAGAATTTTGGGCTGAGGTATTTGAAGCTTTTTTGTCCTATGGCTTTGAACATGAAAGGGGAAGGGTATTGTTGTTGTCGGTTTCTGGTATTGCAATTATGTTCATTTTTTTGTAGGTTAGGTTCAGATTTATGTTGTTTAATGTTACAATTCTTGAAGAATAATTGCCTTGGATAATGAAATGCATTTTTCAATATCTGTATTTATATTAGGCCACCAACAGTATGAGCGCATGAGCATTTTGCTGCGAACAATTCCATTATGTTGATCATGAAATAATTTCAAAACATCTTCCTGTAATGATTTTGGAATTACTACTTATTTGCCTAGCAAAATGCAATTTTGTTCTACTGAAAACTCATTTTTATGTTTAAAATATGGTTTCAGATTTTCGTCATTTATAAATTCAGGCCACCCAGATATAGTAAAATCTTTGACTTTGAGCAGCAATAAATCTTTATTTACTTCATTGGCAATATCACCAGCATTCAGAGGAATTTGTTCCACTAAATTAAAAGAATATAAAAAATCAGGAATTTCTGTCTTTTCTTTAGAAGGTAGACGTGATAAGCCATCTGCATTACTTATAGATTTATCTTTTTTATACTGGATGTCATACTGATAACCTGAAAGTGTTATCGCCCATCTAGTAATCCTTGCTGCTGCCAGTGTCGGAATGCCTTTATTTTTGCCAAAAATAAATTGCAGCGGCTGATGATCCGTTATGAGTACAAATTTACGTACATATAAATATTTATGAAATTTCTTTAACGCATAAATAATAGCTAATGCTTCTCGCTCTAAGTAACTATATTTTTGTTCGGTGGTAGACAAGGTACTAGACGCAAATATTACTGGTTTTTCTAGTCCATCAATTATATGACTTAGAACACAGCCAACTCCATAACTACTTGCATCACACGTGACATAGATCGGAAGTTTTGGGTTATAAAATATTAAAACACTATCTGATATTAGCCAATCCTTACTTGATTGAAATATTTTTTCACATTCTTCAGACCAACTTTTAGAAAAATTGACACAAATATGACTTCAATTCCGTTAATGTTTTGGGTATAGGTGCAGACTTGATGGCTTGAATTTTGTCTTTTGTCGGATGTATACCGTTAATATCGATAATACGTTGCGACGTCCTTTTGTTGAAATGCAATATCAAATAAGATTCCTAGGAATGGGTGCTTAAATGTGCACGTGCAAGAGACAAAAATCAAGAAAAATGTATATATATGTACATATATACATATACGTATACACATATATACTCGGCTACGAGTCAGAGAGCCGGTCGTGAGTAGATTAAAAAAATTATATATTTGGGCACCACTAACTTTTGGCAGTAAAGTTAGAAAACTCCCGGATGTTTTGGGACCCACCCTGTACACTCAACTTTTACTGTTGGTATCAATATATCAAAAATCAAACAGAACTTTCTACACAATACTTGAGTATCAATCGAAGATAACATTCGGTGAAATTACTATTATTCAATTGCAGAACTTTATATGGTCAATGATGAGAATGTTACATGAACAACACCGATATAAAGGGATAGAGATTTTGATGGAATCAGTTTCATATAACAAAAATAATAATAATCAGGTATACCAGATATGCGCATATGAGGTTCACACGGATACCTGTGATATATTTATGGTGGTACACACATCTATATTGGAATACGAAGGTCCCAAGTAAAGAATAATAACTAGATATATAAAATAATAATAATAATAAATCAGTTCGTAATGCTAGGCTTATCTGTAGGATCCTTGGGGCTCCACCCAAGAAAAGAAATCCAACGAAGATACTCGAAGAAGCTTAAGTACTCTAATCACTCGGTGGTATAACTCCAAAATGATGTTCAGTTTTGTTAACTAACGTCCTTGGTCACGTAAATGGTTAATAGTCAGCATCCAACCTCAACAGACATCTCATCATACGAATAAGTTTCACCAGGTACATAGGCGACAAGGAAAATCATTGATGGTAACCAAAAAGGGGTGCACGAAAACCCTGAAAAACGAATAGTGCATGAGAAAATGCGAGTACCCAAACATTCCGAACACATGGATACAGAAAATATAATGAACATACCTCTGGATGAGGGTTTGCATCACCTCAATTAAAAATCTTGTAATGGATGCTTCGTTACTGATCGGCAAAATTTATGAATTTCAATCGGTTGAAAATAAATCCTTCCTAGGAAGATAGTTCCTTCTCCAAACAACAGCAAAATCGGTATTCACCAACAAGAGAACTAAATAATCAGATTCGCAGAATCATATCCCACTATGTGGCTGAAAATCATTTCAGAGAAATTCGCGTAACTGTTCAACCAACTGAAAACACAATGGCCGAAATTCAACTGCCCATCTACAATATTCCTATTTTCGTTACCACTACGAAATCCATCGATCGAAAACCTATTCAGAAAAACAATATATCGATGAATATTTTGAATTCGAACGATCGATAAGTGAATGCATATGCCATCTATGGCCCACGGCCTCCAAATAGCGAATTAGTTCCCTATGATAAGAAGTAGATCACTCATAAACTGAAGACAGTTCTCAGAATATCCAACAGGTTGTTCTCGGAACCCTTATTGTTTTGTTGAATTAATTACGAGGAAGAGGTCTGACAAAACGAAACGGAGTATCATAAAATAAAAAATGAATCGATTATAATGAGTTCAGATATATTGTTGTAACGAGACATTGAACCGTTACAAATTCCACCCATACTTCTTTGAAATTTTCGTAGAAAATTTCACATTAGTAAATAAAGAAAAATATGTATATACAACAAGTGATATCCTACCAGCTATTCGCGATGCATCATTATCCACAACTTATTTCGGACCTGGCTTTAAATCTTTGGCATGCCAGCTTCCACGAAACCTGCCATCGGGGTCTTTGAGCTCGTACACCCATGGTGAAACCTTTTTAAAAACTATAAAGGGGCCCACAAACTTATTTGCCAGTTTAGAAGAATAAAATTTAGCTGCATCAGAGTGTACAAAATTTTTACGATAAACTTCATCGCCGACTTCATATTTTACGTCTCTATGGCGAAGATCATAATAACGTTTATTCCTTTCTGCTGCCTTCAACAGTTTACCTTTGACCTCTTTATACAACTGCTGTAAAGGTACGCTTCGATCACGTGCCAAAATTTCTTGGTCAACCGTGAAATCCCCGGAAGAATCAGGCACACCAATTTCCAAATTCATAGGAAATTCCTACCAAAACAAACAAAATATGGGGTACGCCTCATAGACTCATGTACCTGAGTTCTGATCGCACATGCAACTTTAGATAACATTTTATCCCATTCTTTATGATTTTCACTCACATAACAACGAATCATAGTCTCCAAAGTTTTATTGACCCGTTCAGTTGGGTTTGCCTGTGCGTGGTAATTGGCAGTGAAAATCTGCTTAACCGCATAATTAGCAAGCAAATTCTTGAACTCCTTGCTTCGAAACTGACTACCATTATCGGAAAGTAGAAATTTAGGTGGTCCAAACATCAAAAATAAGTGATCTTCCACAGCCGTACATACTAACTTCGCATAGAATTGCGTAGGGAATCACTAGAGAAAACTTGCTAAAATTATCAACTATTACTAAAATAAACTTGAACCCACGATTGGACCTAGGAAGGGGCCTATCAAATCTAACATACTAACTGGAAAGGTCTGTCTACAACCCTATGAGGTGTTAACAAACCGGCGGCTTCCGCTGTTCGGTTTGTTTCCTAACACACCTTACATCTTTTAACATGAGAAGATATATCTGCCTTCATTTTAGGCCAATAAAAATGCTCAGATACACGCTTGAAAGTTTTGAATACCCAGGGTGTCCAGCCTGAGGATCATCATGACACTTCAACAAAATATCTTTTCGTTTATTCTTAGGAATAACGAGCTTCCAATCGTCATGAAAATCCAGACCAGGAATTTTCTTGAACTGGACTACTTATAGAGTTTGGAATCAGAAATACGCCAAGTTGGAAAACGTAGGGATTGCTATCAACGTCGTACAACATTCGGTCTACCATTTATCACTTTTCCCGAGATCCACATTGACAGCTATATCAATGCATCGATGATAGGAACAGTTCGGGAAACATGTCAGGCACGACATTTTCCTTGCCCTTACGATGAACAAGATCGAATGAATATTGTTGAAGTTTCAAACTCCACCTGCCTAAGCGTCCCGTAGGGTCCTTAAGGTTGTTGAGCCAGCACAGTGACCAGTGGTCTGTTACAACGGTAAAGTGGGTTCCCTTATATAAGGTCAAAGTTTTTCTATACTCCAAATCACCGCTAAACACTCCCCGTTCAGTAGTGGAAAATTTTCTCTCCTGTTTCGTGAGTGATCGAGACAAATAACTGACCACCCGTTCGCCAACATCAGGATGGTTTTTTTGTCAGCACTGCTCCATCCACTTGCATCTGTCTGAACGATGAATGGCAAATCGAAATTAGGGCAAGCCATCACAGGGGCTGAAATGAGATGTTCTTAACCTCTCTTAGCGCAGCTTCCTGACGAGGTGTCCAAACAAACTTGGTATTTTTCTTCAAAAGTTCAGTCAGAGGCTGGATAACCGTTTGAAAAGTTGGGAATGAACCGTCTATACCAACTAGCGGGTACCTATCAAACTACGGATCTCCTAAATTTTGGATGGGGTAGGAATTTGTAAATTACTTCTACCTTGCCAGGAGTCTACATGAAGACCATTTTCATCTACAACATATCCCAAAATTGTAACTCTCTTCGACAAAATTTACACTTCTCCTGACTGAGAGTCAGCCAGCGGATATGAGTCTCTCAAAAACCATAGACAATATTTTGATGTGCTGCTCAAATGTTTGCGTGGTAATAACTATATCATCAAGATACTTGAAAAAAAAAGGCTCAAGGTCGACACCTAATACACGGTCAATCAATCTTTGGAATGTGGCGGAGTGGTATTCAACCCAAATGGCAACCTTTTGAATTGAAACAGGCCCCTACGGGAACAGTAAATGCGGTTATAGGGCGGGAGGACTCCTCCATGCAATTTGCCAATAGGCGGACTTGATGTCAAGGCTGGTGAGATATCTAGTGTCCCTCAACCAGAATATTGGAGATGAAAGGAAGGGGTATGCGTCATGTTTGGTAACCCTATTTACCTTCCGATAATCTACACAAAACCTCAAGATTATCCTTCTTCCTTACCATCACAATAGGGACTACTCCAAGGACTTGAAGGGGCTCTATAACATCCTTTTTGAGCATATCCTGCAACTCCCCATCGATATGCTTCATCAGGGCCTGGCGAAACAGGGTAAAAGCAGCTGTTTAATAGGCTCACCATTGTCCAATAACTCGATTTTGTGTTCAACTATTTTGGTACAACCTAAGCTATTCCCCATGCGAACGAAACAATCATTTACCAATTCGTCCAAAATTTCGACTTGATCTGAAGTCAACAATTCACGAATGTAAAGCCTCTACCGCATTAATGTCGGCAAATGTTCCATTTACCCGGTGAATTTCCACTCCTTCGAACGAAGATCTGGGACTATACCCATACGCCAGAAGTCTACCCCTAAAATAAAGGGTGTGACTGGATCAGGCACAACTAATATATCTATAATTTTCTCCGAATCTTTCAACCTAACCGGAACATGTAATACACCTAAACACTCACACTTATCTCCATTAGCTACCGTTACACTTGATACACCGGTTCTATCCAAAGTACTTAAACCTATATCTTTGGGAGTTTCCATCCTTTATTACCTAGAATAGGTATGGCTAGCACCTGAATCTAATAAGCCTAAAAGTTCTTTACCAAAAATTGAAACGGTGACAAAAGGTCTCTCATCTCCTTGAGCATGAGAAGCACAAAGTCAAAATGCATTTACTGACCTGAAGTTAGCAGAATTGGTTTCACGGGACGTGAGTAGGTCATTTACTGACGTCCCTCCCGGTAGTTTCCCTGTCTTTGTCCATTACATTTAGGGCAAGTACGTTTTGTCGCGTTAGGATGACCACATGAATAACAATATCTCTTTTGGGGGGTTCTTTTGCATGCTATGGAAAGGTGAGAATCACTACCACAATTCCAACACCGTCTATTCGAGCTATTATTGCGAGAACCATGTACTTCATGTCCTTCCCTGCTACTACCAGCAATTGAGGAACAAGACGAATAAACATACGCTAAATCAGGGTTCCATTAAATTAGCTCTATTTTTTTGGGAGGTGGACTATATGAATCTATAGATATTTTCGAGCCTCAATTTGTCTACATAATTGCAATAACTCAGCTACGGTATGGACTTCGACTAAACTCAACTGACATTGATAGAATGGAGTGATATTTTGAAGTAAAATTTTCAACCTAGCATTTTCACTAACAGATGACTGTGAGACGATTAAACATGTTATTCATTATGGCAATATATATTCCAATAGATTCGTTTGGTCCCTGCGTTCGACAACGGATCTCCTCAAATGTTTATCATTGAAGTTGACTGGTTGAAATTGTTGTCTCAACTCGTCTACTAGTTCGGACCATGAATTCAATTTTGACCTCATAGATCTATACCACAATAAAGCTTGTCCAGTAAATATATCGGAAGCAAGAAGCAAAAACTGCTGTTTTGTAACATTCCAAGATATACAAAGTTCCTCTACATTCTCCAAAAGCGCTCAATGACATTTTGTAATCTCCACTAAATTTGTTCAAACCCCATTTAGCTACAGGTATGGTCTGAATTGAAACTGAAGGATTATTTTGAGTATTTGGGAAAACTCTGCCATGTACTGATGAATGATCATCATCAGGTTACTACTTACCGAACTGGCCCGGCTTGATGAATGTCCTGCCTGTCCTATCATGCTCAACTGCAAAGGGATTTGTGAATTTCCGAATCTCTTTTAAATTTTCTTGTCTTCGACAATAAATTCAATTTCAATTCTAACAACGATAAAAAAAATGTCGATCGTTTTGAATGTTCTTCATCCTTAGTTGAAACAGATCTCTCAGTTCTTTCAAAGACATGCAAAAGTTTGGAATAAATTTTCGAAAAAGATGAAACTAGTTTCACTATCAGAAAAATCTGTAACTAATATTTCAATTTCACTAATTTTCCTCTCAATATAAACAGAATCTTCGTCAAAAGTGAACGGATACGATGGAAAAGTCAGACTAGTACCAGCTTTTTCTAACTTCAGTAAATTTCTTAGAGATTTTCTCATACTGTCAACTGTCGTCAAGCCTGTTATACCTCTGATGTCAAGTTCATATGAGAGTTCTTCTTTCTCTAAGCGATTCACTTCTACTTTACCCTCCATTTTTAATCTGACAAAAAAAATTTCTTAAACTCAAGTGTGATAACTTGCTCTTACAAAACGTTGAGAAAGAAAAAAAAATTACAAATTGACGCCTGGCGTCGGTAAGTGTAGGTAGGCGTCTCGACGTTTTCCCACCTGAATTCTACGTGAGTGGTCGCTAATACCACATATACACCCACAAAACACACTAATATTCAAACCAAACTTTACAAGACCAAGTGTTACTAGGGCCGGGACGCTGGAAAATATTTTTACGTCCGGAAATATCTGAAACTCAAGAATACCACCACAGAGTACCACAGGTATACCATTCAAGTTGAATGACCGAATCAAAATTTCAAAATTACAAAATTAAAATTCTAAGCGTTCTGACACACCCTATATATATATATATATAAAAAAAATGCTCGAGCCCCACGTTGGGCGCCAAATTTGCGACGTCCTTTTGTTGAAATGCAATATCAAATAAGATTCCTAGGAATGGGTGCTTAAATGTGCACGTGCAAGAGACAAAAATCAAGAAAAATTTATATATATGTACATATATACATATACGTATACACATATATACTCGGCTACGAGTCAGAGAGCCAGTCGTGAGTAGATTAAAAAAATTATATATTTGGGCACCACTAACTTTTGGCAGTAAGTTAGAAAACTCCGAATGTTTGGGACCCACCCTGTACACTCAACTTTTAACTGTTGGTATCAATATATCAAAAATCAAACAGAACTTTCTACACAATACTTTACTTGAGTATCAATCGAAGATAACATTCGTGAAATTACTATTATTCAATTGCAGAACTTTATATGGTCAATGATGAGAATGTTACATGAACAACACCGATATAAAGGGATAGAGATTTTGATGGAATCAGTTTCATATAACAAAATAATAATAATCAGGTATACCAGATATCGCATATGAGGTTCACACGGATACCTGTATATATTTATGGTGGTACCATCATCTATATTGAATACGAAGGTCCCAAGTAAAGAATAATAGCTAGATATATAAAATAATAATAATAATAAATCAGTTCGTAATGCTAGGCATCTGTAGGATCCTTGGGGCTCCACCAAAAGAAATCCAACGAGATACTCGAAGAACAGTACTCTAATCCTCGTGTAACTCAAAATGATGTTCGTTTGTTAACTAACGTCCTTGGTCACGTAAATGGTTAATAGTCAGCATCAACCTCAACAGACATCTCATCATACGAATTAAGTTTCACCAGGTACATAGGCGACAAAGGAAAATCATTGATGGTAACCAAGGTCCGAAAACCCGAAAAAGATAGTGCATGAGAAAATGCAGTACCCAAACATTCCGAACACATGGATACAGAAAATAATGAACATACCTCTGGATGAGGGTTTGCATCACCTCAATTAAAAATCTTGTAATGGATGCTTCGTTACTGATCGGCAAAATTTATGAATTTCAATCGGTTGAAAATAAATCCTTCCTAGGAAGATAGTTCCTTCTCCAAACAACAGCAAAATCGGTATTCACCAACAAGAGAACTAAATAATCAGATTCGCAGAATCATATCCCACTATGTGGCTGAAAATCATTTCAGAGAATTTCGCGTAACTGTTCAACCAACTGAAAACACAATGGCCGAAATTCAACTGCCCATCTACAATATTCCTATTTTCGTACCACTACGAAATCCATCGATCGAAAACCTATTCAGAAAAACAATATATCGATGAATATTTTGAATTCGAACGATCGATAAGTGAATGCATATGCCATCTATGGCCCACGGCCTCAAATAGCGAATTAGTTCCCTATGATAAGAAGTAGATCCTCATAAACTGAAGACAGTTCTCAGAATATCCAACAGGTTGTTCTCGGAACCCTTATTGTTTTGTTGAATTAATTACGAGGAAGAGGTCTGACAAAACGAAACGGAGTATCATAAAATAAAAAATGAATCGATTATAATGAGTTCAGATATATTGTTGTAACGAGACATTGAACCGTTACAACGTCCTAAAAATTCGACATTATTTCTGAAAAACTTGCATTTTTGTTCGTTTACTTTGACATTGAAGTCTTCTAATCTTTTAAAAACATCTCTCACATTTTCATAATATTCTTTTAAAGATGACCCATAAACTAAAATATCATCGAGGTAACATTTTGTATGCTTAGGACATACCAAAATATTATCCATTACAGTTTGGAAGATTCCTGGCGCAGAACTAACACCATACGTTAACCTAGTATAAGCAAAAGACCTAAATGAGTATTTACTAACAATTTCTGTGCTTGATCACTTGCTTTCAATTGTTGGTATGCACCTTTTAAATCAATTACCGTAAAATATTTATTACCACTAAGACATGCAAAAATATCTTCAGGTAGTGGTGCAGAGCAATGATCACTATCTAAAACTCGATTTAAAGTTTTTTTAAAATCGACGCAAATCCTAATATCGTTTGTATTTTTCTTCGGGACTACAACTATAGGACTAACCCAATTACGGCAATAATTTTTTTTCAAAATACCAGACCTAACCATATTAGATCTATCTCAACTTTTTCTTTCAGTGCATAAGGCATAAAAAACTGGTTGTCACCTTCTTGTAACTTCAATTTAATTTGAATTTTTTTTATACGACTCTGTTTGCTCTGTAAAGACGTTCTTGAAATCATCTTTGATTTTATACTAAATTTGACACTTTACTCTCGGTTTGGTTATTTGACGAATTTTTTTCTTTTGACTCACCAGCATTCACTTTTGACAGTAGACGTTCAGACACTGACTGACAAGAATTACTTGACTTTCGACAAGATTTGACATTTACATTGGACTCCTTAAAATTGATTTTTTTTCTCCAATCAGGATTTGAAACATTTAGCCAATTTCTACCTAACAATAGCACAAATCTGTGGTTACATTTCAAAATGACCAAAGGCAAATTTGTTATTTCATCCTTATGTTTTACAAAAACATCAGTTTTCCCAAGAATTGTTACACCTTGACCTGTGAGAACTCTTAAGTCATACTTGACAGGAAACAATTTCAAATTTGACAGATATTTTTCAAAATCAACAATATGCATCACTGACCGACATGCACCACAATCGATTTCAAAACAATGTTTCTATCTTCGATGTCCAACTCTACCTTCTCTGGATTGCTTAACTCTGGTTCCAACGATGGCAAATATCCCAAGACCAAGGTATCGTCCTTCTCATCTGACTGGTTTTCTTCTTCTACAGCGTTGACATTAGACATGCTTTTGACAGACGACGGTGTGGCCCTCTTTTACATAAAGCATTGCCAACCTTTCGCAGGACACTTGTCAGGATCATGCTTCCTGGCACAAGAAAACAAGACTTTAATTCTTTTTCTGACTCGTACTTTGACTATATGACGTTTTTACAAACTTCTTATTGACTGATAACTTGTCTAAGCTTTCAGTGATACTAGACATATTACTTTCGGTACCCATAGACTTCACCTGACCCTCTGATAGTTCCATTGTTAGGGCAGTCTCGTAGGCTTTTTCGAATGTTAAATTGTCTTCTGACAATAACTTTCTTTTAATTGCATATGAACGAACTCCACAAACTAGTCTATCTCTCAAACACTCTAATAAAAATTGACCAAAGTTGCAATACTGTGAGTAGTTTTTCAACTTCGTGACAAAAGTGTGTATGTCTTCATTTGGTTCCTGCACCGCATTGTAAAACCTGTATCGTTCAACTATTACTAACCTTTTTGGGCTATAATGATCCATGAGGGACTTTTTTAGATCATCATATGACTTTGTACTTGGTAACGCAGGCGCTAGCAAGTCCTTTAAAACACTATAGGCTTCACCTCCCATCAAAGTTAAAAGAAGCGCAACTTTTGTTTTGTCTTCGACTCCATTGCATAAAAACAACTGCTCCAATCTCTCCAGATATGAAGAAATGTCTGAATCCATCGGGTTGAATTGTTCAATTAACCAATTAGCGAAATGTCGCTATTTGACCACGATGACGAAAAATTTGACACTTGATGATGCACGAAATTCGTTGAAAAATGATCACAATTTTCGTACTTTTTCCTTTTTGGTTCGTTTCGACGCTCGTCAAATTAACTGTTGTGTATTTAATTGAAAGTCTATCATAAAGACAACCGTTTTTATCTAAATAAACACACAATTATAGGACATGTTCCCAGACAGGGACTTCATCTTGACATATCTCTTGTCGATTGTTCGTATCCACACACAGAGCGTTTTTATATCAAAAGTTCTTTTCAAAAACACTACATCGGACAGAGGTGTATATATTGGGTAGGTAATTATAATTAAATCACCTTGTATATTTAAAATTCTTAGGGTTATGCATACCTGATGTAATGTTATAAGTTACTCAAAAGTCACTAAAACAGTTCTCGTTTTAGTAATTTCAAAGCCTAATTATTTTTGGTATGGTTGGCTGTATGGCTCACCCTGTATGAAAAGTAATCATAGTGAAATCTTTTAGACTCAAATTGTGAAACGACTAGGTATTCCATGGAATAATTTCTCTAGTAGGAACTGTAGAATTAGGTGTTTGCAAAACCTATTGTGATTTGATAGTGATAACCTGTAACGGTAAATATTTTTAGCTGAACCTTTTCATGACATCTAACCTAATAATAACTAAGACTAATAAGCGCAAACATAAAATCAATCCAGCTTTTTTTGAAGAAAACTGATAAATAAATCTTCACTTTCTCCCAATTTCTCGAAAACTGGTAATAGTATCGGATGTAGAATTCATATCTCTCAAGATATTATAGAAATCATTATATAGTGAGAAAATAGTTACATTTGACTGGGGAAATTTTAGAATACACGATACCTCTGCTGTAAGTTGGTGAGGAGTTGGGTATCCTGCAGATTCCGGGTGAAGTGCAGCATCAGGTCAAGGTTACCACCATGTTCTTGCAATATCAATGAAATAACTGCATACCAAATTTCGAATTGATCAGACCTTGGAAGTTGCTCACATCCCTCCATCAACTAGAAAAGAGCTGATGATCTTCAAACAGCTAAAAAGATTTTATTAAATCATAACTAAGAACCCTCTTGATCAAGTCACCTTTAAACAAAAATACGGTGCCACAGACAGATACACACATACACACGTTAAACTTATAAAAATCCTCTGTTTGCGTCGGGGGTTAATAGTAATAGATTCTCTATAAACAGAAGACATCATTATCCTTTTTTTATTTTGCTCAATACACCTCCTCTATTTTACTAATAATGGAAAAAGACGCGCCACTATTTTCTTTCTCATAGATCAGTGTGATGCCATTGATATTTTATTTTGATCTTGAGTACATTTTTTTAGTTTTTTTTTGGACAATTATTGTAAATTTAATAATTTTTTCTATGAATGAGTACCACCCTGAATATACCAAAGCTTATTCGTTTCTGAGTGGCAACAATTTGGCTTTTTTTCGTAATTTTCCGAGTTCAGAATCGAAAAGCGCCGATTATCACGACGACATGAAAATTAATACCTAATATTCGCCACTCAGAAACGAGGAATTTGATTTCCTCTTGGTAAAACCTCCAATTTATCTATCCCAGGGGGTCTTTCAAATGTAATAGAGATACATAGAGATTAACATCAGGATCTCCCTGAGGATAACCAAACACCCATTCCGAGGTTTTGGTTTTATTTATGCCATGCACATAATGTTCTAGGAATTCAATAAGGAGATCCTCAGAGATTACTTCTGAAAGAAATTTTTGGCTTTCTGCGAAAAATGATATTTCACTTTCACTATCGCACATTTTCAATTGTTAAAAAGCACGAAATTCAAGAATTTACTAGATGAAGCTAACTATGAACTATCAAATTGACGTTTTAGATCTATCAGATGCTCATGGTCATATTCGATAATGGCGGAATATTACTGTAATGCTGCATTTATATCGGCTATAAACTTGTATCTTAATGAATAATATGTATCATAATCAATCTCATTAAAGTACATGTAGTAAACGTCTGATGAATCAATTAAGGTATATTGTGAGTAGAAGAATAATTGTATAGGTTGGAACGATACAAAAATAAGTTAATAAAAAAAGTGGAATTCATTCAATTTCAGTTAGAAATAAATTTTATTTGGAGACACATTCAGTGGTCACCATCCACTCTAAATGTTCTTTCTTATCATATGTGACCAAATGTCAGTTTTTATTGCACTTCCCAATGCAGTCCAAAACTGTTTTCAAAGAGCCTCCAGAATCTGTTTCCCACTAATTTTCCAGAGCTCTGAGCAAATGTTGGAAGGTTTATTTTCGTATTGACAAGCGCGATCACTCTGAAGTGTCTGCTGTTACTGTTTTGCGTCGGGTCAATCTAACCCCATTCCCAGCGAGCACAAAAATACCTGGGAGGTTTTGAGATGTTTTGAAAACGCTGCATGGGGTATTTTTTTGATACGCAATATGCACTTCCCAAAGTGGACTTTAATGATGCTGGTAAGTATTGTATTTGTTCTTCTGTGGTATTTCTTTGTATGCCTACGGAGAGATATTGGCGAAGTCAATTTTTTTAACGTGTGGATGTTCTTTCTAGACATACTCAGTTCGCCTTGAGAGGATCATCCCAGATATCGAATATACATTTATTGTCCAGTTTCCTAATGGTTCTCGACAATTTTATTTAATAACTTGATCATTTCACAACACAACAAAAAGTCAAACATTTCATGTGAATTAAATCTTAGAATATTTATCTTTTTTCCACCACTCACTTTCAACTATTTATTTCATTTTGTATTCCTCACTTTAATACCAATACCTCTTATTTTACACAGGACAGAAACAACATTCCTATATTTTCATAAGCAAATGAAACAAATATTATTCATTATAATAAAAACCGAAGGCCAAATGACCTATCCACACATTTTCTGCTTTCAATTTGATTTTCCCGCCATGTTACATTGTTACAATTTGGCCATTCAGTCTGATATACCTGATAAACCTTGCACATGAAACACTGCATTCAATATTCAGTGCATTCTGACTCTACTTTTAGCTTTCTGTGTTGTTTTGTTTTGTTAATTTTTAATTAAGAAAAACGTGGAAAGTGATGAGTGTTTGAAGGGTAGTGAACATTACCAATTATATAAGTAATATTTTTGATATCACTGAATAAGTTAGTAAACGTAAGCATTACATAATTAATGTATTAGCATAGTCCAGAAAAATAATATAACCTCAGAAGCATACAATGTGTATTTTTTGATAGGGTGTTCGAATGTGTAATGATATGGTTGAACTGTATCATTGAAGATTCTTGAAAAAAAAACCTGTTTTCTTTATCATTTTTCCATTAGGAACTTTGTTAGTTTTCAGATTATGGGAAGTTGGAAAATGAAAAACAACTTCAATGTTTTCCAACAGACTTATGCGTCCTGAAATATATTGACTCTTATGAATTCGGTTTGTGATAAAACTGAAGAATCACTGTGAAAATATATTTTTCTATATATGATTCCAACTAAATCTTCCTTCCTTAAAGATACAATTGAAATTATATATAAGAAAATATCTAATCATTATGCAATTATCTTCAAGACTGGTGATTAGTATATTTCACATCGAATCCTAAGAAATAAAAAAAACTTCATTTTTATTTTTCAACATCAACACTGTCGCCATAACAGAATGATTAATGGGAAAGTTTCACTCAGAATGTGTCAAGTTCGTTTTTTTCAAGACGAATCTCCATTTAGATTACATGATAGACATCCTTAAAGAGGGATGCATTCCTGGTGGTGAAATAAAAAAAAACCATTTCAAATAGCATGTGACACCTTCGAATGTCCAAATAAATAACAAAAGGCTTCAGAAAGTGATATCTTGAAATGTTTTATTTACAGCGATTTAATGTGCGTAAAATGTTTTGGGGAAGTTCTGTTGTGTCCATGAAAAGGCTATCAAAAACACTTAGGACAAGTTCTTTTTGTGACATCCCAGGGACATCCTGAAAATCGGCAGACATTGGATGTTCTATAAAAGTTCTATTCATATATTAACAGAACATCGCAGTGGATGTTCAATCTCTGAGATGTTTTTGTGCTCGCTGGGTTATATATACCTGGGATATATACTATAGTTATCACTGAGATATATGATTTTTGCTCAACAGGTTATGAGAAATGTGTGAAAACTTAGGATATTCCAAAGGGTTATCCTATTTGGTTCATCGGGATACACTGAGATATCCTGAGGAGATAGTGTGCTCTATGGGACATTAAACTAGAATTGTTTTCATTTGATATCTCACATGCCTTGAAGAAAGTTAGATGATTGAACATGGAAACAATGCGTATACTACATTCATCAGCTTTATTCCACAAAATTCTAATGTAACACCGTGTAGGTGTTATTGCAATTTTTTTGTTGGAGTGGTCCCAGGGTGAGCTATTTTTATTTGTGGTTCATAATTTCATTATTTAAGTTTCTGAACTAATCTAACATGAAAATGGAAGCTCATATTTCGAAATATAAACATAAGGCGCCTGACTCGGATAAAAGCATATATTTCGGCCGAATGGTCAAGTTCATTATTCGTCATTGCCATTTACCGATATGCAACAAAGTTGCATGTTATTTAGTCTGGGAAGGTTGAACCGAGCACCATTGATTCAACACAGAGGAAAAATCCTGCCGAGTCGGCAGAATACACGAAAAGAAGTGTTGAAACGAGAGAGTGGACCTTGTATCATACAATCGATGAAAGAAAACTGTATTTCGTGCAAAAAATAATTTATTAAAATCGTAGCAAAGCGCTTTCAACCCTTAGGTCATCATCAGTGCGATAGAGAACAAGTTACTGAAAAGTTTTTTCGAGAAAGAAAATTGACATATTTTAAAGGTGAGGTTACTTACTCGTCAGGTGTACAATAAGCCAAAAAGACCATGAAATCTAGGCCAGGATGAATATTGAGAATACATTTTCATTATCTTTTAAAAGCCATTGTTTAGGTGTGATAGCTGATAGCTGGACTCAAGTGACAAGATTGACAAGTGAACGATGAAGTAGATTGACATGGAACACCGAACCATGGAGATATCAGAGTCAAGAAAGGAATATCCCTTCATACGAAAAACATACTAGAAGATGATCAATCTAATGAGGACTGTCATCTGTCAAATATATGTTCCAGTATTCCAAGGAAGACCAGACAATTCTCTTCAATTCTCACATTTAAGTCATCGTAATTGAATATAAGTTTAGGGAGAAGTCTAATTAGACCTGTCCTGATCAAAACAAACAATTGAATAATTCTGGTAGTGTCCATGGACAATGAATTTAAATTTTCCTTAATAAAAATAAAAATCCTTGTCCACCATGGCTCAGTTGAACCGCAACTGGGGGATAAGAAGTGTGATACAAGTCTAATGGGAACTAGACCCAACTTCACAACTCCCACAGCTGGAGTAAAACAGAGCCTAAAAGATGATAATCCAGAACATGACTTGTGTTCTCAGTATGGAGAAAACTGAAAAAGAGGCTCGCAAATTGCAAAGAGATACAAGTAAAATCATCATAGAGAATGGAAATTGAAAATTATTAGCATATTAACAAGAAAATTAAAATGTAAAAAGGCTGAGGAAGTTCAATTTTATTTAATTTAGACGTCTATGAAATGGAATATAGGATCTATTTAAATTGACTTGCGTGTTAAGACAAAAGTGATTGTTGAGTATTTCTTTACTAATGTGTAAATCTTCAAGAAAATCTAATATATTTTAATTTTTGGAACTGACCTCATGTAAGATTTGTGAATTTCTATTTGGACTAAAATTATGATTGTCGAATCTTAAGTGATGACCGAAGGCAGAAACTTTATTACTGTTTAAATGTTCCATAATATGACCTTTCAAAAGTCTACAAGTTCTACCAATGTAGGATGCATCGCAGTCTTCACAGTTAAACTTATATATACCACTTTTGGAAAGTTTGTCAATTTTGTCTTTTGTATTGACCAAAAATCTACTAAAGCTATTGTTGGTTTTGAAAGAATTTCAATTAGACTTCTCTCTAAACTTATATTCAATTACGATGACTGTGAGAATTGAAGAGTCTTGACTGGTCTTCCTTGGAATACTGGAACATATATTTGACAGATGACAGTCCTCATTAGATTGATCATCTTTCTGGAAAAGTAGTTTAACGCTTGCTTTCATTTTTATTGTTTGGGGTGAACCGACTGTACAGAAACTATTTACATTTATGCAAATGCATAAAAAGTTATTGAATTATGGATTTATCGTTAAAAGGGAAAATACGAGGTTTTACGGGAAGTACGGATTCTATTAGTTTTACATAAGAACAAATAATATAAAAATAAAAGTGTGAGTTCTTTTAATGTTGATTGATGTTTTGAAATTTGTGGCTTCAATCTTTTTCTGGAGCTAGATATGATTTTATTTGTCCATTTTTTATTTTATCGATATCATTTTTCGATGAATTTTCAACGGTGTTATATATTTTTTTGTTTTTATTCATTATAAGTATTGGAGTTATCTCGTGTTTTATTTGAAACAGTAGTTAAGAAAAAGGGAAATTGAGTTCAATCGAATCCTTTTAATTGAGAGAAAAGTCATTCAATAAGTTCTATTTTCACTTGAATAAAAGTCCCTCGAGACAAGAGACAAAAAGTACTGTTATAATAGAAAAGTTATTCAAAAAAAGACCTCGCATATTGCCGAGGGCACGAATCCAAGTCCGACGGACTAGTGTAAACCAAAATATCAGTGCCTCACATTATAGTATAGAAACACTCTACCAAAATTGCTGTTGTGTGACAGCAGCTGCCCTCATAATATGTAAATATTAGATGTAGAAACATTTCTAGAAAAAGACTGTGACTATACTTCACGAGAAAGTTGAGATAATATAAGTAAGTATGGGAAATTTTATTATTATCTAATCGGGCGTACGAATTGATTTCAAAGTTCATCCATTTTTGCGATATATTTTTTGTAGGAAAAATATTGAAAGTTGACGACAAAATAGTTTATTTTAGAATTTACTCTTTCTTCAATAAATTGAAATGAAGACAGTCAATAGTCGATTGTCTACACTAAATTCAAAGAAATCCAGTAATCTCTACCGAAGAATAAAATTTCAAACAGACATACATAATAATTTGAACTTGCGATACAGAAATCAGCTAATACTTTCCCAACATTCCCTCATTTTTGTAACTTTTTCTCATACCATATCACATGGGAGTAGAATGCAATGCAATAAAGGTTTTTCTCTTTATACCTCGGTCGAAAGTACGTATTTTCTCCGTCGATTTTAAAATAGAAAGCCTTGCATTTATGCATCGGTGACAGACCACGCCCTCCATAAAGCGGGAGCAAATATGTTTCATGTACACCGATACAGATGGCATTACACGCGAGAAAGTGAGGAAGAGAGAGACGAAGAGCAGGAGCAAATATTTAAACTTTTGTGAGTATCCGAAAGAGGCGCGAAAGGAGCAAAAGTTAAACATGACAGCTCAACGCTAGCAGCTGGATCGTGTATTGTTCATAATAAATAATTGAAAATGTGAGTGGTAACGTACTTTCGATCAGCTATAAAGGAATAAAACGACTAAGAGAAAAACTTTTTGTAGACAAGCTTTTAAAACGTATAAGATAAGTTTAAGTCATCGCTGACAATGACTTGAAAGTTTTTTGTTGTATTATTTGGTTTCAAAAGGCTTGTCCGCGAAGTTTTAGAATTATTTATTGGGCTGTGATTGGTTGGTAAGTAAGAACTGTCAAGGTATTTAATTTTACAAAGTATTCATAAAAGTAGATACCAATTAATTTAATTGGACAATGATTCGTTGGTACGTAACAGCTTGTCGAAATATTAATTTTATTACAATTCACGCTTCAAGCTTTTTGAAACCAAATAATTCAACAACAAATAATTAAATCACTGTCAGCGATGACTTTAACTTATTTAATACGCTTTAGTACACGGCTTCAATAAAAACTTGACTTCAAAAAGTTTTTTAATCAGTTATTTTATTTTTTGTTTTTAGTTAGTTCGCCTTAATTTGTTCATTTCCAATAAAGCATCGTTATTACAAGGTCTCTTCCCTGTAAGTTTTGAGCTGGAAGAAATCATGATCTCCGACCCCAAAAACTCCCACACACCAATTTTGAATAGAATCTGACCATAATCACAGAACTCATCTGCTATCCTGGAGTCGCCATCTTGAATTTATTGATTTAAAAAAAAACATGATCTCTGAACCTGAAAACCCCCACATACCAATTTTGAATCAAATATGACCATAATAAAAAAACTCCTTCCTCCATCTTGGGGCCACCATCTTGAATTTATAAATTTCGACAGCAATTTATAATTTCGACCCCGAAACCCCTCAAATGCCAATTTTGAATCGAATCGGACTATAATTATAATCTCCTCCGCCATCTTGGGGCCGCCATTTTGTTTTTTTCTCTAACATGAATTCCCTAATGCATTGTCACCGGAATTATGAACACGTGCCAAATTTCAAATTATTCGGACGACTAGAAGTCGGTCAAAATTCACTTGCAAGATTTGACCCAAACTAACAAACGAACGAACGAACTAACTAACAACTGAAACTGAATAAAATCTTGTAAAATAGTATACACCACACGGGCAGAAAACATTTCCTGCGCTGCGCTTCATTATGCCCGAGGCAAAGCTAAGGGCATCATGTCGCGCCCTTCCTGCCCTTCTGGTGTAATATTCTATAAATCCCATCGCTTTTAAAACTACCTTGAAAAATCTGTTAGCTTATCGATGAATAAAATCCTCAATCTAATAACAATGATACCTGCTAATGTCTGCCCAATTGTTATTGTGTATTTGCTTGTATGAGTATAAAGAAAGTCTTGAAACTGGTAACGAGACCACCGGGCATTATCCTCCGAAGTATCACCTCAAAAAAATTGATAGATCCGATAGTGAACTGTGCCGTTGATGCAGAACTCCTGCTTTGCGACTGCCAAGCGATATTTTACAAAAGATCCTCGAAGGGGTTTCATTAACGCCCTCGGATATTGGGAACTAAGCTCCCAGAAAACTGATTCACTTCGCAATCTCGGAATCCCGGGTCTTGAATAGATGAAGGGTAATATACAGAAGATCTTATAGGTCGATGTACGGAGAAGCTATAGGGCCATAGCGACCTCCTTCAATTCACAACCAGAAAACATATACCTATATAGGCATGCCATGATGTACTGCAAATATTGCATATATTCCTTATCTTTTCCTCAATATGGGCTCTGGATAGAGTACAGAATGACTCTGGGCCAGGAAATTGAGTATTTGCCTCTTCCTTGATAAAGCCGTCTGCTTACTCATTGCCTTTGATTCGCTTGTAACCTGGCACCCACATCAGATTATTCGCAGCAAGTTGTTTCAGGAAAAGTTTGCAGTCCCAAGTCAGCCTAGACTCACAAGTGTGTGACTTAGAACTTTTTGTGCTGGTTGGCTGTTTGATAGGATATAGATTATTGCTCCCCTGGAGCCTCTTGCTAAGTATCCTTGAGCTCAAACTTCTATATCATGGATTACCGTTTGAAAAGTTGTAAGAACCGTTACCCCCTCTCCAGTCCTTCCATCCATCTTGGAACCATCCAGTATATCAACTGATGTATCCCTTTCCAGTTGAGGCCCGTTCGTTGGGCATATGGTGTTGTTTATGATCACTTCATATGCATAATGCACTTCGGAGTCGTGCCTAGCTGGCTTAATATCTGCTGGTTTGTACCTGGCTTCTATCGGAATATTTTTCAGAATCTTCAGATATGTCCAATCAGCCAATGACCACAGCAAAGGCTATAGAATCCCGCCTTGGGGACAATCTTTTTCCAGCTGTTATTCTGACCTTTTCCTCTCCAAGAGCAGCTATAATGATTCTTCTTTTCAGCATTGCATGTATCAATCTGATCAGTGATGAGTTTATATTCCCCTCCTCTAGTGATCTTTGAGGTGTTATCGAAAGCACTCTCTATATCTATGAATGCACATGGAGCCAATTTGTTTGGCCCAGTATGACTTTTCAAATCTTTCAACCAGAGGACATCCCATCTGGTATATCCATAGGTTGTCTTATTCATGTTCCTGGTATTTCAGATATCCATTATCATATATAAGAATCGTCGAAACTCATCAAAATGTTCATTGAAAATTCAAAGTTGATATTTAATTTTGAAAATGTTTGTTTTTCTTCTGGAAAATAATTATGAAGAAAATTGAAATATATCTCAGAAATTTCTGGAAAAGACCATTTGCAAGCAGAAAATTAATTATGCATAATGTACCCTCAATCGAAATTATCAAGAATGATACAAATTATACACAATTCCCACAAATCCCAAACACAATTGCATTTCGGTTCCTGTGGTTTTGTCCTGTTTGGCTTTGGCAACATTGTTCGAATTCTTTGGTGATCTGTCAACAATGTTGTAAACCTCACTTTGCATAATGTGCAAGTTTCTAACTTTTCTTTGTTCTATGTGAAAATATTAGCGGCATCCTTATTGTGTTTGACCATTTGTGTGAGCATTTGTGCATATCATAGTTGAAAAATTGGAATAATTCTAGTTTAAGGTTGGTGAAACAATTATCAAAATATTGAATGTAATGTTGATAAGGGAAACATTCTCAATTGAATATTGAATAAAAAGATTTTTTTTGTGAATTGAAAAATCCACGATAAATGAAGTTATTTTTTGTGAATGTCTAACAGAAAACAACTACTTCCCCGGCTAAATCCACGCTGGACATTGAACTACATCTGATAGATATTCTGGAAAGACCCTCAAAAGAAAAAAATCTGTAATTGAAAATTTGCATTTTTATTCAGATAGTTATTTGATTTTTTATTCCAGTCTTAATTAGGAACTCATAAAGATGAATGAGGCAAAGAAAAATGTTTTCCAAAAGAAAGTACCCACCAGAAATCATTCGTAACATTGACGCAAGAGAGGCAGCGCATTCACTAGGTCTTCAATATATTTTTGTCGATTAAAATCTATTTCACGCTCCCACGATCATCAGGAAGACCGGAAGAAATGGGAAACACATTTTCAAGAAGCAATCTCACTTTGCGAAAATGAAAAAAGTTAGAATCATTTCTTTTGGAGAGACAAGTGGAACCGGGGGGCACCAGATACCCCGCAGTTCGCATATTCGCAACTAGTCCACCCACTAGTCATGCAGTCTTCGGTTTATGCTGTTCCACCTTGTACGTGGGGAAATTTAAAAAATAAGTTTTCGTCTACTTGGCTCGCCGGCAGGTTTCCGTGGATGGTTCCAGTTCTCACATCGGAATTCCATCCTCCACGATGTAGTTCCTGATACCTTCGTTGGAGTGGAGTTCAGCTATTTTCGTATCCAGCGGTGCTACATGGATGAAAATACCCGATGCATGAGTTTACACATCATTCCACAGTTAGAACATGCGTACATGCAGTAAGTGACAAGCAGAAAGCTAAGCAGTGAGACAATGGCCAAAAGCAACCAACCCCACCATGTTTTCTGGTTGGATGGAAGTGCAAGTTCTGGCTTTACCTGTCGAGACTTAGTCAGAGATTGAATCCTGCCCTTTGATATGATCTCTATTTTTTACACATTTTCACCATTTTTTATATAAGTATTTTCTCCTTTCAATAAAATATATTATTATTTTTTTTATTATATTTAAATCGAGTTTAGGTAATTTTACGGCATTTGAAAATGTCTCCCAACATTACGCAAAATATACAAAGATAAATATGGTCGGTAAAGATGAGCACTAGCGTGGAGAGAGCGCGCTACGTCATCGTGTGTTTCCTAACGAATATGTCGTGTCTGCCGATTCCAGCTAGAGATGGCACTGAACAGGTATATTTGCTGAACAGGTTGGAACATTTCTTGTTCTAATCAAAAACCTGTTCTTTTTACCTATTCCCGTTCTTCACCCGTTCTTGACTGACGATTCATTTCACGACATGGTCATCTGTTCTTCGTTTTTCCACATCGCTCGATTCCGTACGCGATTTCCATTCGTCTTCAAACTAGTTCAAACCATTCAAAACAGTTCTTCGGAAAATCTACGGTTATTTTTTGCATTCGTTTTGATTAATTTGTTAGTTACCGGCAGAATTCAAGTAGAAAATGAATAGAAGAACCAGCCCTAATTGAATTTTTTTCAATCACAGAAAAGGATAATCAATTAGCAAAACGTGACATATGCGAACATATTCTTTCTTATAAATTTTCATGGCAATGCAAAAAGCGGTTATCACTGTTCAACCATATCTCCCAACGACAAACGACGACAAAACGCAAACGCAGTTTGTGTTGGTTGTTTTCCGCACGTCGCTCCCGAGACGTTCGGTACCCGACCCGACCGAGTTGTCGAATAGCCGCTCACTGCTCACCGTCTGAAGAACTAGTTCAGTTCATTCAAAAGAACAGGTTCATTGAACAGTCGACTGATCACTATTCCGAAGAGCTGGTTCAGTTCTTCTAGATCCATCCCTAATTCCAGCACATCTAATCATGTCAACATTCAAAATATACATTTGTCTCTGAATGGTGAATATTGGCCCAACAAATGTTTACACTTGAATTTCATCAATAATCAATATACCTAGGCGCATTTCAATCCTATGGAATTCTTCGCCAGCTATAAGAATACATTGAAAAAGTGCACCTCTTTGGATAACCTTGAATTAAAAAACGCGCCTTATTCTCATCGATTGTGTGAAGCAGGAGGAGACCATGAAATCGGGTACGATCGACATGAGGTTAGATATTGAGGCAAACGTGGGATTCCCCAACATAACTCACGTATATTGTATTATCATTCACGATTGTTTGATGGAATACCATCCCCTCTCTGAAACGATGAGAAGCCTCACATGATCACTCAGTTGCGTTTATTCTTGATGCAACCACAATGCGTATCGTACTCGTCGACATATAAGCGTTCAACGTGAAGAACATGTTCAACCCGGAGGAAATTTCCTTTATGATCGGCTGTCAGTGGCATAATTTTTTGTTCAAATCACCGTATGCCAACGTGGAGCATAAGGTATTCGGAAAAGTCTGTGCACAGCATTCCATAACAAAATACCGGCTATATCGACTACCAGGAAATGGACAACATTCTCCTGCAACACATTTTCTATAGGACGGAAATGGTGTATGTGCGAAGAAACCAAAAATACGATTTTTTTAAGAGATTTTCCAGCGGTGGTATTGATGTTGTCATCGCTGGGACACTTCGCCATGGCAGAAATTCCGTGGTGAGCTTGTAATTTTAAATTATTTTCGGCAGGTCTCTGGTGAAGGAAAGTCGTCTTGTTTGATTCAATAATACCCAGGGTTCGCCATCTTCGGAAAATACTGCCACACGTTGTACATCATTCCGTACATCCGTGAAAACGTTATTGTTCAGAATGGTCGCTAATATCACCTACATTTTTTTCGAATATCCTGAAACCGTTCCCAGACAATCGTAATCTACACAGATGTGAAAACATCCGCTGTTACCCCCCTGAAATCACTCCACCGTTGACCTCAGAAAATACCCCAATAACGAGGGACTCCATCAAGCCTCTCGCCTACCCGTTTCAACTCATCCCACCATCTCACCCACACCTTCCTCAGAACCCTTCAACTAAAGCCGAGGAACGGCAACGGACCTCGACAGTAATGCCTAATTCACAGAATGGACAAGGGTCAACAAGATCTCAAAAGAATGGCTCGCCAGGAATCCTGAAAACATTGAGCCCTCGAAAGATGTCACTCTGGTGGTCATGGATCCAGCAAGGATTTGCCAGGCTCTGGATACCGGGAAAAATATTTCTGCATAACCAGGACATCACGAAGAGACTGGAAATGCAGGATCCAGGACTCTCAGGCTCCTCTTGGAGGGTATTGGAGATAAGAGAGGAGAAGCATGGCATTCGACTCGTTATGTGATATCGAATGGTGAATCCATGAACCCACTAAGCTAAGGTGAACTTCCAACCATAGTTACAGCGCCTCACAAGCGACTGTAACAGTTGTTTGAGGGTCAACAGAACATCCAGGGTAACCAAACCAGGGGCCTCTGGAGTCTAACCCAGGGGTATCAGGCCAGCCGCTCCGAGCGCTCAAACCACAGGAACCTCGGAAGGTGCCGTCATACAACTTATGTTGAAAGCTTCACCGATGGGTAATGATAATATTGCTCTTTGTTCAAAAACTCCTACCCTCTGTTCAATTATTGAAGAATTGATTCTCTTCAAATCCACAACTTTTGGAAGAAAAGACATAGTAAGACTGTATGAAAAAATATAGATTATTTCCACTTATAAAAAATACACTCACTGAATTGATACACCACTTCTCGTACTCTGTATTCACTCTAATGCTATTATCAAACATCTGATTTCTCAACAACGACTTCACACATTTTTATAAGAGACATCCCCACCCCATTTTAAGTAGATGGGAGTGTGAAGGTAATTGACCACTTGACCATCAATACACTCATCAAGGATTCATGAAGGTCATGACCACACACAGAATATGTATGCCTACGCCACAATTTTAGTTAAGGTCAAATAAAAACAAAAACTCAAGATCAAATCTCAATGTTGCCGAAACAATCCCAACATCAAAACTCAAGGTCAAATCTCAAAGTCAAAACTTAATGTGATGAAGCTGAAGGTCAAATTCAAGGTCAAAACTGAAGGTCGATCTCAAAGTCGCCGAAACCCAATGTCAAAACTCAATGACAAATCTCAAAGTCAAAACTCAAGGTCAAACAGACACACATTGCACACCTGCAAGCATTCAAGGTCACACGTGACGTCATAGTGGTGGGGGGAGACCCAGAACCGGCTTGAATCTCCTACTAAAGGCATAACGGGATAACAAGAAAACGGGATAACGGCATACCGGAAAACGAGATACAGTATAACGGGATGAGGGGAAAACGGGATAACGGGAATAACGGGATAAAGGGATAAGGGGATAACGATAAAAAAATATTTTCGAGCTACGAGAAAAATAAAATTATTCAGAAAGGTGTAACTACCATTCTGCTAACAAGAATTGCAACGTAGATAGACAGGGCTAGCACGTGTAATTCACCAAAGTGAATGTCAACAATATATATTGCCATTCAAGTGAAACAAACTGGAAGGGGTATGAAATTCATCGTTTTCCAATAAAATTGAAAAAATTTAATGATTGATTGCCACAAAACTTTGTTGTCAAAATGTCAAATGAATATTTTAACTTCATATGTTTATATCATGTGACGGAATTCAAAATTTGTGCATTTAATGGTTTTCGGGCGCCCGTTTGAAAAAGGACAGACTGAATTTTGTGAACACACTTTATTTACATAGGGTCTTATTCAAGTCAATATTGTTAGCTAACAAATATATGATACATTTCGAATTGGAATTTAATTCTTGAACTTCAGTAGAAGTGGTCATTTCCTAAGAATTGTTTCTATACTTACACTTGGTTTTAATTATGTTTAATTATTATAAATGTTCATATCTACAAATGTATGTATGTATGTAATATTTTAGTTTCGGCAAATGATAATATTGTTTTCAGAAAATCGATCAGAAATATTGACATTTAAAAAAAAAACAATATTTTCTTACACTGAGTCGTTGCTGGGCAACGGAAAATAACTGTTAGGAAATATTTATTTTTGTACTGCAAATAAATATTATTTACTTACAGTACAACTAAAAAAATGATTGAGAAATTTCGGAACCAAGCTCCAAGAAGTATGCCATTACAACATTTTCTGAGGAGATGATTTTATTCTTACGATATTCCATGAATCGCTGGTATGCATAATTATATTTTTTTCTGGATTTTGATAGCAATATATCCAAGGTAGCAGTATTTATTGGTGAGTTCTGGGGGGGTTCCAGAAATGGAACAGTCATCATCACTCATCATTTCACTTTGGATTTTCAGAATGCTCGAAAAAAAATGCGTCAAGTTTGACAATTCAATATTACTGTGTTTCCATAGTTACCGAAACAAATATTTCGTGCATCCTTCATTTGTGAATAAAAATAATAATGCCTTTTATAAATTTTAATGAATTGATTGTAATAATTTATGTCCTTTGAATAATTTTTATTTTCGGAAAAATAGTATGTATAAATCGTAGGGAAAACCAGCTCTGTATTGCCAGTCTCGGCTTGCGCCTCGACAGGCAATCTTTACGGTCGTCCGGCAATGTTCAGTTTTCCCAACTAGATATAAGATAATGAACTACCATGTTTTAATCTGGAAACATTCAGTTCATAGAAGTGACGAAAATATCTTTCGATTGTAGTTTTTTAAATAAAGTTCCCCTAACATTTACACAATGATTTTACATGTTATATAATTCTACACTACTCTCCTTCCTAGCTATCATTGAACTCCCATCTTCCCCTTCATCCTTTTTCTATCATATCATACAAGTATATTTGGGATTTCCAAGGGCATTGCAATCTAAATACTGGCAAATGCCGCTAAGAAACCCCAAAATTGCTCGTTTTGTTTATCCGTGGAAAATGTGGCGTTCCATCGTTGTTTCTGTTGTTCCATCGAGCAACAACTTGGGACTTAACAGGCCAGTAGATCGAATAAAAGTCAACTGAACCTATAAGGCCCAAACCGTAACCCGATCTCTCATGATCTTCATAGTTAGAGCAAGTGGAAAACCATTGAGAAATCCTTTTGGAGCTCAGCAGCAGACCTGTAATTGAAAATATCGAAAATTCGATATCTCCTTATCGAACAAATAAATTATTGATTTGTTGAAAATATGAACAGGATGTTCATAAAATCAGATGTGGAATCATCTGCGACTGAAAGATAAACTTTAGTCACTATCTTCCATCGTCAAGATAACCTCTTTGGGGTATTCATGTTGAAAAGGGAACATTCTCAATTGGATATTGATAAAAATATTTTTCTGTGAATTGAAAAATCCACGATAAAAATGAAGTTATTCTTTGTGAATGTCTAACAGAAAACAACTACTTCCCCCGCTAAAGCCACGCTGGACATTGAACTACATCTGATTGATATTCTGAAAAGACTCAAAAGAAAAAATCTGAAATTGAAAATTTGCATTTTTGTTCAGATAGTTATTTTATTTTCTATTCACAGATTTTTTTTTTTATCAATATCCAATTGAAAATGTTTCAACAAAAAAAAATAAATATGTTATGCTAACAAATACACTACGCCACTGCATAATTGTCGGACCTGTCGGGGTCTCGAGAAGCAGCCGACGAATACTCTAGGGATGAATGATCTTCATAAGGAGCAGCGCATCACTAATGGATGCAGTCTAAGTTAGTCAAATTCAGATTCAAACAAGTTAGAACACAATCTCGAGTTCAGTTTTGTTTTGCGTTATGAAGTTTGAGGAAACGGAGAATAATTAATCCAGTATTTAAATAGCCACGAATCCCAAATTCCGAACAATTGAGTAGGTGAGGTAAAAGCACTTGAAACTCTGAACTCCAATATATTATCCCAGATAGTGATTTCTTTATTGGGCAAGGGATTGTGAGCAATTAAAATCACTAACGTACTGGACACAACTAAAAAAAATGTATATAGTATATTCAATCATTTACTATTCCAGCAACAAAAGTACATTTCAGAGATACATGTCAAAACTAAATAATAACTTTACCGTGGTTCACAGTCCAGACCACGACTGTCCCCGAAACCCTTCGAGCACTTCCCAGTTGTCACTCTCGTTGACATAGTAACCATAGGCGTACGGATACAAAGGGTTGAACCACTCCACAATATATTGTGTTTTCGGACCGGACGTCGAGAAGTTCATCGACACAGTTCCGAAAGTGCTTAGGTCCAAAAATATCATAACAATAGAAATTCCGGCTATGTTGTTCTTACTCTTCTTCAAACACCATTTTACCTTTCCTTTGTTACCTTATTCCATCTCAGTCGGTACGCCTATCATCCTGCAGCTCAGCTGAGTTCAGTTGCGCCATCTAGTTGCTTTGTTATTTTTTCATGAAAATATAGTTCGTGATATGATCAAATGATGAATAACGAAACAGAAAATAGTCAAATTTGTTTTTCCTTTTATTGAAATGAATTTCCAAAGGTTTAAAAAACCTACTCCTGCGATATCTAGCTTATATTGAATATAATTGAATCTATGAACTTGAAGAATCATCACATGACTTGCCTATGCGCAATAGAATGAATGAGCAAATAAATATTAACAGGTTACATCGACAAAGTGGTTATGAGTATGAAATAAAGTTCACCACTGTGGATAAATATTACCAAAGACCCCAAAAAGTGTCTAATACCAATGATAACACTTCATTTATTTGTGTTTAAAAAAAATACCTGTAGTTCGTTGCATTTGTGCACTCACTTTGGAAAGTGAACCTGTCCGATGTTGGCTCCCTTTTATTGTTGGTTATATCCTGTGTGGAATGTGATCTGGATAGCAGGTAAGTGGTTTCTTGCTCAAATAGTTATAGGCTGTTTCTTGGTTTGGATTATTGATTGGGATTGCTCTCACAGTTGTGTTTTATGCCCATTTGGATTCATTCATTCATTCATTTGATGAAAACTTTTCTAACGCTTCCTTCAAAATTATTTTTTCTCGAACCTGTTTTCTTCCTTCCGTAGCAACCATCAATTTTCATTTTTTGGCACGAAATTTTAGCTTTCGCACACTTTTAGAAGCAACTTTCTTATTTTACACTATGAAACTTATTTTATATACAGCTTATATTTCTATCTTAATATTATTTATACAAAGTGGTTATAATTATTATTCAACCTTTTTTGTTCTCAGATTTGATATTTATCATTTTTTCATGGGAAATTATTTGACATGTCCCTGTCATGTTCTCTTGAGTTTCTAAGTTAGCATACAGGATGTTCTTGCTTATATATAATTTTTATCTGTTTGAATTCTAAGATTTTGTGTGTAGATTTTGATGTCTATTCTTCTTATAGGTTGTGCAATCTAAATGGATAGTTGGAAACCTATTGATGTCAATAGAAAAGCTCCACTGCTAAACTCTCTGATGATCTGCGTGGAACATAAGATGGTAAAAGGTTTCAGCAATGCAAAGTGCACAGAAAAATTGTAAAACCACCATGTATAAGTATCATTTTATCAAAATTTTATTCTTTTAATAGTTAACAGATATTTGATATCATAATATGTGTGTTCAGATAGTTTATCGGGTTTCTGTCCTCGTTCTATGTTCTTGGTTTTCAAATCTCCAATTCACATTTGCCATCTTTAGGTGATGTCTAGAAATTCGATTGTTTCGAAGTCGACCGAAGATGGCAAATGTGAATTCACCGACACGTCGTGAATCCGGACCTTTCGAGGACCAGGAACACTAACGCGGACAGAAACCCGAGAAACTATACCAACACATTATACCCGCGGAAATCTACGAAGAAACATATCAATTTCCATTTTATTTGACTATAATACATATCGAGGATTGAATAACAGCATTTTTTATAAATTTTCCAGTAATAATAGCTAAGCATCATTGAGAAATAATGAGCTACTGCCCAAAAGAAGGTAAACCTTGAACATGGGCTTTTGATGGTCATTATTTGATTGCGATGGTACGAAAACATAACAAGGTATTTATAATGCGACTAAATTATTTGATTAGGAGTATACCGTATTTTTTATGTCGTACCACTATTGGCATCTCGAAAACGGTAAATGATACGAGTTGGTTGAATTAGACCAAAGTTGCCTATTTTAGTGAACAATGAAACGAAGTTTTCAAATCGAAAATATCATTAACCGTTTTCAAAATATACTGGAAAAACCGAAATGGCCCGTTTCTCTGCGCTAGCGCCTTTATTTTTAGAAATATAGAAATGTGTTCAAGAACTTCTCTGTTTTGAATTTGCTTCGATATGCTGTACTTTGATTTTCAATACGACGTTTCGTTCTTCGGGGAGCACCCCCAACACAATTTTTTTCGAATACGGACCTGTATTTTTTTTAAATGAATTCAAATAGTTCTTATCTTACCGAGTTCAGATATGTATCTTACCTGATGTTTTGTTTCTACATTTCTGCCCATAAATTCCATCAACAAGATCCGAACAATGAAAATTCCAAAATGTATTTTCTACTGATTCGCAGGCAAAAGGCGATACTCCACTTTGAATTACACATTGAACTTGAAACTAAATAAAATTAACACAAAAAAAACCATAAAAATAACAAAGAACAACAATTGATATCTCAAGTACAAGGTGTTCAAATTGACGCCCACCATTCCTCAAACACATTTTCGCTCTGAAAATGGTATGTTTGTGGCAATTTTGAAGCATTCGGGAAGTTATAGCCATGCATGCTCGTCTTATTGAAGCTTACAACTTTTCCACATTCTCAAAAGTTGAACTGAACACTTTGTCCTGATGATGATGCGGTGGTGCTCCGTCATATTGGAAATATTCATATTTCCTTAGGACATTCAGAGGAAAATCTTCCAAAAAATCGCCTAGAATCTCCGATAGGAACTCAAGATATAACTCCCCCGTCAATGGAGTATCGAAAAAGTAGAGACCAATGATTCTGGTATCAAAAACACCAACCCAGACATCAATGCCGAACCTATCTTGAAAATTAGGGCTCTATGTAAATTATTTGTAAACCGACTTTCGTCGCACCATAAAATTTCACTACCAATTCCATTATCTTGCCGAAAATTCTCAGTAGCCATGTACAAAATTCTGCCCTTCTATTGTAGTCTGTTAAACCCAAATAATGTACTTCTCTCACTCTGTAGGGCTTGAATTTGTTTCTTCAAAAAAAAATTTGTTGGTGAATGCCATATACTTGCTATCTCTCTAAGAGATACTTCCTCATTCTTATTTTTCTGTTATTCCACGAATCCTGATTCAAATTATCATTTTACTATGTGTAACATGAAACTTTAAAAATACTTACCTAAAACGTCGATTTCATTATCACCACCATTTTCAGTAATAGGGCAACTTTTATTCTTATATTTCACGAATGAACCATGCTTTCGTAAACTTCTTTCAATACGTTGAAAAATTCTGGCATAGGGTTGACGACGTTCGGGATACATTTCTTGATACATAGCCAGAGATCTGGTGCTATTTCTCAAACACCTCGAATACACGAACAACATATCCACTTTCTAATCATTAGAAAACTCCATAGTTTTTGGTTTAACGTGTAAATAATCCACCCTTCAGATTTGAATTCGTTAATTTGTAATCTGTCATTCACTTTCTTTTATTCCTTGGCACTCACCATACTTCATGAAGTTGAAACTTTCCGTTTTCATTTGAAATAGGTTCGTTTGGGAATACGTTTAGCACTCAAACACAGACAGAAAAATTTCCTAGTGCCTAAGAATGGACAGAAGAAAAATGCTTCTCGGCTCTTTGACATGAAAAAAATGCATAAAGTAAATGTATCAATCGTTGTCCCAAGTTATTCCTCTGCTTTTTCCTTTTCATCACATTGGATTTGATCTCGATTTGATTTCGAATTTGAGTATTACCATTAACCAGGTAAGATACATATCTGAATTCGGTAAGATAGAAACTACTTAAATTCATTAAAAAAATACAGGTCCGTATTAAAAAAAAGTTCGTTGAGGGTGGCCCCCGAAGAACGAAACGTAGTATTGAAAATCAAAACAAAGCACATCGAAGCAAATTCAAAAGAGAGACCAAAGTTTTTTCAACACATTTCCGTATTCCCAGGAATAGAGGCAACAGCGCAAAGAAAAGAAAACGGGACATTTCGGTTTTCCCGTATATTTTAAAAACTATACGTGATATTTTCGATTTGGAAACATGGTTCCATTGTTCACTAAATAGGCAACTTTTCACTGATTTAACCAACGTCGTATCATTTATCGTTTTCGAGATGCCAATAGTGGTACGACATAAAAAATACTGTATATAAACAAATGTATTTATAATACGAATGGGTTATTTGATTATGACAATATGGAGACAGCAGATATAAATAATATTAATTGAATAAAGACAAAAGTATATCATTTCTTGTGATAATTTTTGTTTCAATGTCGAGTTCATTTAAGAGTTTCTGTTGATAAGTAAATGTACAATTTTCTCGGGGTATCTCATGGATCCATATCTTGAACTTTTTTGAAAGCTTTATGGGGATCTTTTATTTTTTGTGAGTACCCCATTAACGAATGATTAGTCATCAGTGTTAACAATTTATTGAGAACATGTGAAATTGATTTCATGAATATTTCTAAGACCTCACTAGTCCCCCCAAAATAGGATGAGTGCTTGGGATATTTGATTATTATTGTTAGTATTCGAATAAATTTTTTATATGTACGTATATGTAAGATAACGGGTAAATATTTTTTTCTGTATGTTTTTATTATTTCGACTGATACATATCATTAGACATGGTCTATTTATAATCAGTATAAATAAATTAATAAAATAAATAAAAATTAGGTTTTCTATAACGAATCAAATAATTGTATTTTGATCTATCAATAGCAACATGACGTTGGGAAAGTAACTGTCAGTCTGAACATACCGTAGGGGAAGATGAATATGAATTGAGTTACTCCTAGTCGTAATTGAACTTGCGATACAATCTTGATAATGTTGATTTTTATTCGTGTAAAACATGTCTGACCCTCAGAAGATTTGATTTACAGATCAAAAATCTAATTAAATTCCGTTCATTCTATGAACCTCCTTCACCAAAAACACTCCGTAGAATTGTTTTAAAGGTGGGGCATGTTCCCATATGTCTCATTTATGTATTTTTTATGTGTGCCCATTGGGATGTTGTCGTTTTATGGAAATTAAAGAGTTCAATGGCGGAAACGGTTCAAACAAATACGGAATCGGTTTCGTGATGGACCGGAGTTGATGAAACATCTGCAAATTTCTTTTTGACTTGTATAAAAATGGGCGAAAAGAGTACATATTCAACCTATTTACCGCCTTCTCTATTCACTAACTAAAACGTATTTGAGTTATTATTAGGTCAATATTTACTTACAAATTTTCTTTGGTAGGACCTTGAAGTCATTTTGCTGCTGATTTTGAGTTTAAACATTACCTTATATATGAAGTTGAGAATGAAATATTTTCCACCATACATTTTCTCTATGGAGTTGATAAATTATGACTTGACTTATAGTGAGTAAAAATATTTGTTAGAAATGAGTAAATATGGACTTTTTGAAGATATTTTGCCTTTCTGCTCGATATAATATTTCAATAATATCAGTTGGATATTCTGAAGTAGTTTCTACATTAATAAAACCGATTATTTCAACAAAAAATTGTCATAATCGGCAGAATAATAAAAAGGGGAAGACTACAATTGATATATAGAGGCTAGTGCCAGGAAAATAAACATCAGGTAAAGATAAGTGATTGGATTCGTTAAAATTGTAATTCAGACAATTAAGGGAATCAATCTTCATTGTAGATCTAATGTCTGTTAGTTTATGTTAAACTACGGTGAATATTATATAGAATCCGCATCATTCAAGTTTTTCGTAATTGCACGAAATTCAAAGAATCGAATGAGCAATTATGTGAAATATGCTTATTTTCGAAAAAAAAAGGGAATTCTCCCGCTTTGAATTGGACAGATTTAATTATTCAGAACAGCAATGAGTATTGAAAAGGGAAACATTCTCAGTTGAATATTGAATAGAAAGATTTTTCTGTGAATTGTTAGGGTCCTTTCAGAATATTTATCAGATGTAGTTCAATGTCCAGCGTGGCTTTAGCCGGGGAAGTAGTTGTTTTCTGTTAGACATTCACAAAATATAACTTAATTTTTATCGTGGATTTTCAATTCATAGAAAAATATTTCTATTCAATATTCAATTGAGAATGTTTCCCTTTTCAACATGAATACCCCACAAGAGGTTATCTTGAACGATGGAAGATAGTGACTAAAGTTTATCTTTCAGTCGCAAATATAAATAAATTGATATTTCCCATTATCATCAGTTTTATGTCTGACTAAGACATTTTACAATGATTACAAAAAAAATACCAATTTGTTTATAAAATATTCATAAACAAATTAATAAGTTGAATATTTTCAAAAATTGTTTATCTGCATTCATCTGATTTTATGAACATCCTGTTCATATTTTCGAACAAATCAAGTAATGAGTAATTTGAATGACTTATACTAGAAGACCAATAATTCTGCGAATACAGCATAGCCGGGTTGAAATAAATAATAGAAATTGATTCATTATGTTCGATAAATTGTTTTTAAGTTTAACAAATTCAAGAGCGATCGAAGGCAATCAAACCCGATGATTTTTTTAAAGCCAACCAATTATCAAATGAACGTTTTTCTAGGAAAATGATTCATCTACTCGATAATTGGAAAATCGTTCTAATGGCGTCCAATGGTAGCTGTCATATAAAACAGAAGCTAAACGATCCGATCGTAACAAGTTATAGGTACCTTATCCACGGAAAGCATATAGAATGAGTTTGATTTATCATAGTTTATTTCCCACGGGAGCCGACAGTAGTCACACGATGCGGCTTGGTTATGATATAGGATTCGAACATTCCTTGTGCGTTTTATACGTCTCCACAAACTGGAATGTAGGTATCGGAGATAGAAATCGCATTATATTGTCCCAGTATGACCATCAACTATGCGATCTGTGTGCTCTATGGATCAATCGTGAGCCGTTATTATTTATATTTTATTCTTAAAACGACGTATGCATGAACGCCGAGATATTTTATAACACGAGTTATGATGCAGCAGGGAGAAAAGTGAAAAATGTACGTCCTACATTGAACTTTCTTGTTTGTGAAATAAAGGACCCCGCGCCATTCGGAAAATTACTTTCGTTGGTTTCTGAATTTCCGGCCTCATTAATATTTCGATTTTCCCAGAAAGTGTCAAAGGGCATAATATAAAATCGGTCTACCATCAATTTCCGAAATTCATCACGGCACTGAGGTGGAAAATTATGTTTCCTTCAATGTTTTGTATAATTTAATGAAATATCCTATATACAGTGTGACCCACTTAAGACCGGAGCACCCTTATAAAATCTACATTTTCCGACCGATTAAATTTTTTCTTTTTTCAGCAAGAAGAGTATCAAAAAGTCTACGTTTGCACCAAATTTGCAAAATATAATTCCAAATTTCAAGGCAAACTATGATTTTTTTATGTTCTAAATTGCTAAATTTCATTAGCGATTTTTTTCGTGAAATTTAGACTCCACCACTGGATTTAGCATCCTTCTTTCAGGTAAATCCTCGAATTCCATTTGAAAATATTCATTGGCAACAAAGTTATAACAATATTAATTTTGATAACATACCATTATTTATGAATATTTCAGACAAATTCTGAGAATCGGCAACACTGTCAACACAAACGTAGAAGATCGTTGGAATTTCTGGTAGAAATTCGAATTCATAACACAAATTGTTCTCGAGTTATAACATATTGTAGAATGGTATTTTTGGAAAAAAATTAATATCCATAACGTCGAGAAATTGGCTCCTTATGATATCCATTATTGTATCAACCAAAAAATTTTCGAATGAAATGAAAACTTTATTCTGATTTTAATTTCAAATTTTACGATGGCTAACAAATGACTTCGATAATACAACATTGAGTAATCTTGGTCCATAATCGATACATTTCGAATTTTTGTTGCTTCCACCAAACCACCATTCAATTCTATACATTTTTCATATCTCTTTCGAATATTTTTTACAGTATTTTTGAGTCCTTCGGGTGTTATTTCTCTACAAGCTTGACGTATTCTTTCACACAACTCCTGTCTAGTTCTTGGGCGGGATTTATAAACTTTTTGTACAAGAAGACCCCACAAGAAGAAGTCAAGTGTGGTCAAATCGGGGGACCTGGGTGGCCATCCAATCACTTCACTTCCTCGACCAATCCAGTGATGAGGAAACTGTTCATTCAGCCATTGTTTAATAATTCCAGCATTATGCACAGAGCATCCATCTAATTGAAAATGTAAGTTTATTCGCTCAACAATAGGAAGATCATGAATAGCATTCCATAGTTCAGTTCTGAAAAATTCTAGTAATTTCATGGATTTTATATTTTCTTCGAAAAAAAAGGGCCTATGATTCGTTCATTCAATATTCCGCACCATACATTCACTTTTTCCGAATATTGTCTTTTGCAGTTTATAACCCAATTAGGGTTTTCGGTTGTTTTGAGATGAAACAACACCGTTGGTCGTGAAAGTGGCTTCATCGCTGAATAAAATACACTCTAAAAAACGTCTGTTTCTCAGATATTCTCCTTGTGCCCACAAACAAAATTCTAGTCGTTTTTCTTGATCTCCTTCTTCCAGGGTATGCAAAAACTTGGGTTTGAATGATTTCGTTTTGTATTTTCTTAGGCATCTCCGTATGTTTTCCCTTGGTGAATTCAAATCTAGGCTTGCCACTATTAAACTGGCATTGGGATTATTCCTAAAGTAATCCAATATAACCTGTTCGTGTCCAATCCTTTTCTCACATTATTTCTCAAAATATTCTTCGATACAGCTCCTGTTCATTGAAATTATTATTCTGTGCACTGTACTATTACTGATAGGGGGATCTGGATGTCGATCATTGAATATTTTGCATACCTCTCTTTCACTTCTATCATTGTATCCAGAAAGATGCACAATTTCAATTTTTTCTTGTAAAGTCATAACGTAATATCGTCCTATTGTAATTGAATAATAATCAATACCTTTCTCACATTCGAATTATGAGACTCAATCTGTCATTGTCAGGGCTTACTTTTGTTTTACTCATATAACTATTAAAAATAGTAACGTCATCACAGCCTACCTTTCTCGAGTTAGATACATTTTTAAATTTTCAATTCAATAATAATATTTTGACACTAGCGAACGAAGAAGGAAACAAAATGACTTTGCGGAAGAAGTCGGATAGCCATAAGGAGATAATACCAGAACCAAAAAACTCTGACAGTATCTTTCAAAAATTGTTTTAATTAACTGATTATGATAAGCTGTTTTTCGACTTCATAAATTCATTCCAAATGTGTACCCCTTTCTAGATGTTATAGAGAACAATTTGTTTTATGAATTTCTACCAGAAACCTCAAAGATCTCCTACGTTTGTGTTGACAGTGTTGCCGATTCTCAGATGTTATCAAAACTCATATTGAAAGATAAGTGCCATGTGAAGTGGAATGAATAGAAAAATCGAATTAAACGGTTTTCTTCACATAAAGGATTCAATATAAAATTGAACCAGAAAATGGTAGATCTCAGGTGAAAAACAACTACTTTCCTGGCAAATACCACGAAGAACGTTGAATGATATTCACCTGAAAATCCATGCATACTTCCATTTGAAATCAATGGACTGATGAATGTTTTTCTGATAAGCTGATTATGTTTATATGTCGTGTTTAACACGCTAGTTCGACTTGGCCTCATCAGTATGGAGATAACAGCCAGGTCAAGAACTTGGCTGAGTGAGACAACGTAACAATCCATCATCGAGCTTGTAACCTTAGGTAGCGGAAAGATAACTTTAACTGGCGTGTCCTAGTGACAGAAAAAACACTCCGAAAAGAAACCTATCGAGGTGGGAGATTTTCGGAGTGTTTCTTTCTGTCACTAGGTACCGCCAGTTAAAGTTTATCATTTCCGGCGTACCTATAGGTGTTACAAGCTCGATGATGGATTGTTTACGTTGTGTCTCACTTCAGCCAGAGTTCTTTGGACCTTTGGCTGGTTGACTACTCCGTACTGATGAGGGCCAAGAAGCCTGAAACCGGTATGCGGATTGTTAGGTGAACACGACATAAATTAAACATAATCGAGCTTATCAGAAAGAAACATTTGCATTCAATGTCCATTGATTCACCTGAGATCTACCATTTTCTGGTTCAATTTTTTATTGAATCCTTTATGTGAAGAAAACCGTTTAATTCGATTTTTCTAAAACTCATATTGTTATAACTTTGTTGCCAATGAATATTTTCAAATTAAATTCTGGGATTTACCTAAATGAAGGATGCTGAATCCAGTGGTCGAAATCTCACGAAAAAAATCCCTAATGAAATTTACCAATTTAGAACATGTATGCCCTGAAATTTGGAATTATATTTTGCAAATTTGGTGCAAACGTAGAATTTTCAATACTCTTCCTGCTGAAAAAATAAAAAAATCAAGCGGTCGGAAAATGTAGATTTTATAAGGGTGCTCCGGTCTTAAGTGGGTCACACTGTATAATATTTTTTCGAGAATAGCATAACTCACTGATAGTGGATTGCCGTCTACTCCATTTACTCCTAACATAATGAACAAAAAAAAGCGCCGTCGCGGCCACGATTATTTGTTGTAAAATTGGTGACTTGTGACATAATTCTTATTATCTGTAAACTTGACATACAAGGGTTATTTGTTCCAGAATTAAAAAAGAAAGAGATTAATAAGTTGAATAAATGAATCAATCGAATGAACCTCATATTTGTCACAACATGCACTGCAGAAAAATGCATTCACTGAAAAATATCAACACTAAAATATAACAGCGATATTATGTTATTGTTAACATTTTGAAGAAAATCTCTCTAAATAAAAGTTGTAGGGCTTAAAAAGTTTTATCAAACATAATTTCCCGGTATGATAATAGAAATTAGGGAATTTTATTCGATGTTTCGAAAGCTGCCCTTTTGTAACTACTTGGCCGATTAAGCCCATCTCCGGATTGCTGACTTGTATTCAAATTCGTTGAGAAATATGGCCTACAGTTCATGAATAGTTCACCCAAATTTTTTTATGGTTTTGAAGATGGAAGTTTGAAATTTGATGGTACTCAAAAATGCCTATTTTAGTATTATAACAAAAATTTTTTAGTTATATTCCAAAATCGAAAATCCGTTCGAAAGTGGTGGATATATTAATTTGCTCAATTGAACTAGGTTGGTCATGAAAAGCAAACGTTTATCATTTCATCTAACAAACTGGGTTCAAAGTTATCAAAGAGGCCTCTAGATAACATCGATTTGAAAACAGGACCACCATGAAATTACATTAATAGCTTAAACTGACCTCAGGAGGGATACTTTACTCTCAAAGACACGCCCCCAAATACCTACTATTTCTTATATAAGTATTTGCAATATTCATTTGCATTTTTTTTTTAAATGTTCAATAAAGCTACTAGTTGTGTCATGATTTTGAAAAATTCATAGGGACTCGAAGGCACAAGTTGGTTTCCTATTCTTGTTGTTGGCTTTGTTCAATTGAATAGAAAATCTAATGCTTTACAAATTGAAAGCTATTTTGGATAACATTGGAGTACAAGATATGTAAAAAACATAATTTGGGGTTTGAATTTTGTGATGGAGAGTGATTTGAAAATACCGTCAATATAGGAAGAAATCCAGAAACGTAGTGAAAAGTATAGTGAATGTGTAAACGAACTGATGAACGACATGCCATAAGCTGAGCGACCAAAACAGGTTTAAGTAAACAATATTCTGATGTACAATTACTGTACCGTCAACAAGCACGGTGAGCTAGTTTTTCAATGGGACAATTTTTATTGTAATTCTACCATGTTATTAACACTATAAGCAAGTCGTTCTTATTTTGCAACGAAAACTACACTAACCCAAAATGATAAGGTCCTCTTCAGACTTGGACCAGGAGTTTGTTGTCCAGTAACTGAAGAGCCTCTTCGTATTGGAGTGAATATGTAGTATGTCTTCATGTTTGCCAGCCATCTTCTTGATTTTGTTACCTGAAAAAACAGTTTTTGTACCATACAATGAAATTCACACTAAACAACGCAATTCGAACATGAATGAATTCGGAATGAACTTCTCCAAATCATGTCATAAACAATTCATATCTCAGTTCTTTACACAGTTTACACAGAGAGGTGCAATTTTATATATGAACCATCAGATTTTCATTGCAGGAAACGCCATTTCGTTGGATTTTGCATACTGGGTGACTTAAAAAATATAACGAAAAACCCTGCACTGGGTGGTTACAGACAATAGTCTAATATACGACTTTAATCAATCTCATATATCACATAATAATGGGAAAATAAAGGCTTCTGGAAGTTCGTTTTTTATAGGATTGGTATCTTTTAACATTTGGATTTCCTGGAAATCATATGCAATAGGTACGAATTGTTCACTTGCATAAATGAATTGGATTTCATTTAACTCTGGAAAGTTCACAAAGTCGCTCGAGTATGCCAATAAATGATTTGAAAGAATGAAGAACTTCTACCAACATTGTATAAGTGAAAATTATACCAAAGTCAATTGAAAAAACGTTAAACACGTCTATTTTCTGAATGAAAAAAGTTCCAGAATCACAGCATTCATTATAAGACCACAGTACTTAATACTGCAGCTTTTACCTAGACACGTTTAACGGCTGTATGGGTACTACTATAAATCAGCCCCGCAATTCAAAGAAAGTATGTTAAGTAATAGAAGAGAGCTTTATTGGTACATATTTCAAGTTTCAAGTTTGTATCGGTTGAATTATCAAAATATTGAATTCAGAAATCTAGTTCGTAGCTGCCTCACTGACTGACAAATCATCAAAACCAATAGAAGTACTGGGAACTGAAGGACAAATTGAAACTTGAGCTCGAAAATTTATTGGGTTTTCAATTTATTTGTGAATAAGCAATGCGCCGATCTATTGCCGAAATTCAATCTGCTGAGCCCGAAAAGAAAAAAAGGAACAAATTAAAAAGTTAGGTAGAATGATAGAAGCTATAAGCAGTTGTCAGTCTCCATAAAACTTAATGAAAATGTCGGATCCAATCGAAAATTTCCTCCATATCATATATTCCCAGTCGAGAAAAACACTTCAGAAAGTTTATTCTAATGTGATAACGTTGAAAGTTTTGAAAAATAAAAAACACACCTATATAAAAATACAGTGAGTACTCAACGTGTACCGGACGTTATTTTCATCAATTTATATTAAATATAGAACTTGAGTTGGCTTCTTGGCCCGATCCACCGCATCCATTACAGGTTTATTGTAGAACTTCTTGTGTGTTTCAGAGAACACTGTTTAGCTTGGTCTCCCTTACGAGACCCCACAGCTTCGGAAGCAGTTCTTTCGTATAACTTTGAAGCATCTTCCTTTTATATTTTGCATGTACCCTGGACATTTAAGGAATTCACAGTGACTCACCACATGCAGTCTCCCCATATTCCTGACATAACCTACCAGACCTAGTGAGTTATATGTCTTTCGAGCCCTCAATGCTCCTTGGCAGACCCACCACTATTCATGGGATGGTAGCTTAGGAGATTTGCTGCTAGTGTTCCTCTCTTTCGCTTGCCTAATTCCGGGATGTTGAAACCACCATACTTATGATTTGGCTTGCACCCACTTATTTATGCATATCCTTGTACTCGCTTCACATATTCCATAGAAGGATTCGAGGTACACTGAGGCTTTTACTGCTCCTTCCCGCGCTCGAACGTCGCCTCTTTATTGATTGCCACAGTGGCATTCGTGTATTGCATCCAGGCCAGTGTAACTCTAGTGTGGCTACCTAACTTCTCGATGCGATGAGGCAGTCCCGCACTGGTCTAGAATTCTTTAGACACTCAGCGTCTTCATGACTGCTTGGCTGTTGGAGAATATGGTTTGTTTTCGACCTTCTGCCTTAGTATCTCCCCAGCGTAGTGTTCTATGACCATTATCTCGGCTTGTATATTATCGCACGCTTATCGGAATTTTGTACTGTGTATACCGGCTCCAACGCTTTCGTTTAAACTAGTTACATTTCATATATTCTCAGATACTGTGAATCAAATGACAATCGTTTCGCAGTCTGATCTGATCCCGTGTTTAGCTCTTCTCTGCTCAAAATGCTTGCGATGCTCAATATTTATATTGTCCAGTCTGAAGGCACCTACTCTTGTCTCACCTTGTACCACCAAGTGAAGCCGAGGCAATCCCAGTAGTGTCTCCGTGGCTGCAGTGGGCACTGATCTAATTGCCCCTGTGATACATAGGTAGACAAGTCTTCGTACCCAATTTTATTATAGCGCTTATTTGTTGTGTCTCTGGTCACCACTCCAACAAAGCGTGCGCTTCATTTTTCAACCATGTTGTATAGTCAGTGTAGCATGTGTGGTCTTAGTCCCTATTTTTCCCCAAAGGAACGTCACAGTTAGTGTGGTCTTCGCTTTCGTCAGATGTTGGTTCCAGGTCAGTTTTGAGTCCAGTATAATCCCGAGATATTTAACCTCTACCATATTCTCCTTGCAGTTTTATGGGCCCTAGGCCTTCTAGTTTCGTCTTCGAGTGAATACTTTTTGAGGGTTGATGTTCAATCCCACCAAGTTACTTATTACCTAGTTACTAAGTTCAGGGCTTCTGGCATACGATTCCTAAACCTTTTTTTAGGACAACTATTTCGTCGCCGTAGCCAAGGGCTTTGTGATCAATTTTTTTCAGAGACTGGGTAGTTCGTCCATGACCGGATGAAACAGTATTGGAGAAGGAACTCCCCCTGAGAGTATCCTTTGACCGTCCGGACTTTAGTCTTCTCCATTAAGGTTGTATGAATCATCCTGTTTCTTAGCATTGACTCTATCCAGGCCCCACAAGGTTTCTCGACCGCTATCTGTCTAAGAGACCTTTGATTTACCTAAATATATTGAGAAGCAAGTTGGATAATCTTACGTTCTATAACATCTTCTGTGATGAACTTTCAATTGTCCCTTATATATATTCAATTACTTACCCTTGATTTTTATAACAGAACATTGCAATTGTAATTCAAATTGACTACACTAGATTACGCTTTGTATAGATAATACGTATTGTGGTTATGTTTTTACTTCAAAAATATAAATACGTAAACAAAAATTGAGTAATCTGCACTGTTCATGAGGCCTATGGAAACTATCATGCAGCAGAAAGGATTTTTGATAAACAAGTTTTTCATTTCATAGAACAAAAATATTTGAGAGAACTAGATGAATTTAACAGAACTTGTAGTGTTCAAAGCACCAGTGATGGCGAAAAAGGTATTTCAGAGAAAAAACAGATTTCGGTGAATACTGACAAAATACTTCACATATATCGAATATGTGTGATGTCTCATTGGATGAAAACTTTTATATAATCATTGAAATTCTAATTCATTTGGAGATAACATGTGATTTTCTCTTCGTATTTTCATGTTTTGACATTTCCAAAAAGTCCTTTAACATGATACCATTCGTTATGGTTTTTGTCGAATTGTTCTACGTTAATCCGTTCAGAAGATAATTACCAATAGTCTGAGAGCTCGTGAACGGTCTTTTCTGTAAGGTTAGAAATCCTTTTAGTGATGAGTCATAGCATGGCTAAGTACGGCAATCACCACCTGGCAGGCATCAGCCCTGCACGTCATCAGCCCTCATATTTTTTGAAGTGTAAATAAAAAAATTTTAAAAACTTGTCGCTGTAAGTATCTGACAGGTGAATCGAAAAGTGTGCAGTATATGAGTTAAAATAAACTTTGTTCTGTAAAGTTGAAATTTATATATATATATATATATATATATATATATATATATATCTATATGTTTGAGTAAGCGATTTAGAAAAAGTGGGTACAATGTCATGTGGTTCTGGCTAGCTTGACAGGCGAGAGGAAAGATGCTATGGGAGCGCGAGTGAGAGAAGTAACGTGAACTCAGTGGTGCAAATAACATTACTTGGAGATAAAAATCATGAGTAGAATATATTTTATTGATTTTAATGCAATCTACATATGTTTTCAGATTGATTCTCTTCATCATATCAGACACGTCACTACTAGTTTCTTCATCATCATCTGACTCTCTACTAATTTCGTCCTATGAAAAAAAAAGTTTTGGGAAAACGCCCCAATTTTCAACCGACGAAACCAAAAAGAAGGAGGTTCTCTAGTCGACGCGTATATTTTTTTTTTCAACCGATGAAACCGGAAGAGGTTTTCTAGTCGACGCGTATATTTTTTTTTATGTTCGATCACGCATAACTTTTTGCTGAGACGTCCGATTCCGATAATTCTTTTTTCAGTGGATAGGGGTACTTCGAAGTTGGTCCCATTTGAATTTAAAAAGACGAAATCCACCCCTAAGGGTAACGAAATGAAGGATATTAATCACTCACCCTCTGAATTCTGGTCCGTTAACCGATTCTATCAGGCATAACTTTGTACTGGGTCTTCGATTTGGATGATTCTTTTTTCATTAGATAGGGTATACCTCATAGTTGATCATATTTGGATTTAGAATGGAATTATCCACCCTTACGGGTAGAAAAATGAGAGAGGATGGATTGATATACAAAGTAATGGAATAAACTAACCAGAACAACAAATAGTAAAAGTAGATAATCATATTATTTAACTGGTAATAGTTGAAGTAAGGTGGGTAAGTAAGTATTTTGGAAGTAATCAAAAAACGAAAAGGTAGTAATTAGTAGATTTCAGCCACAAAAAATTGAAAAATAAAAACTTTTTAACAAAAATTAAACCGACATGATACGGAACTGAAAAGTAAAAATAAAATAACCTTCTTATTCTAATAACTAAGCTCCTAAACTACTGTAAGTAACTTATTTTGAGTAGGCGCCAAACGAACAATCGACGAAGATCATTAAATTTCTTCAATAAAATTATCAGAATGTCACCGCGCAACTACATGCCATCATTTTACGCCTTATCTAATTCATTTGCTAGTTTGTTTGGCGCCGACTCAAAATTAGTTACTTACAGTAGTTTAGGAGCTTAGTTATTGAGAGTAAGAAGGTTTATTTTATTTTTTACTTTTCAGTTCCGTCAGTTTTGTCGGTTTAATTTTTTGTTAATATTTTATTTATATGGATCTTTTCATTATTATCAGTTACTGAGTCGGAGCATAAGGACTGGCGACTTTTTTATATGAATATATTTTATTAAAAATAGCAAGTATATTCTTTGTTACTAATCAACCCAATTATTCGCGATGGTTGGTAAAATATCATGAAAATTTGAACTTACACATCCATTTTTGCAAAAATTCATGCAGAAGCATACCTTGAAATCAAACGCACTGATAAATCTTTTTCTAGACAGCCAATAGATTTAGTACTAGAACACACCATTATGCCGGTACAGGAAAGAGATTAACAGGTGTGATTCAATTAACAAATTCTATTTCTGCCGTCAGCGATCGGTTAGAAGTCACGATATAAGAATATACAATGGTCACTACAGGTTTAGGAAGAAAAAACGATGTGTTAGCTGACCTAGAAGAACATGCAATGAAAAGAGATTCTGCACTGTTAGGAAACTTCATAAATACCTTCGAAAATTTTTTGAATCCATTTCAATTGAATGTAGATCAAAATTGTTATATAATAATATAGATATGGTACAGTAGTTCCGAGCGCAGTACATGATTACTGTAATTTTTTTAAATCATGCTAAAAGTTAAAAGAAGAGTTCTTACCGAAAATACACTTAATGGAAATCTATTTGAAGAAAAAATTACACAGGTAAAAATAACTGAGTGTGCCTCTGGAAAAAAATAATAATTAAAGTTGGTGATAAGGTTCGTGAAATCCGTGTCCAAAGTGATTTATTCGGTTGCCTGTTAGCTCTGTAAATGCGATATAACATCGATTTAGAAAAACATCACACCCTATTACAATCGCTCCAATGTCACTGTGTCATAAAACTAAAAAATCAGCAATGATTGGGATTTTAAAAGCAAATATCACCAATGACGAAGTACCAGGACGGTTCGATGCTGTCACTTTTGATGTATTCTTTTTACTGCATAAAAAGAAAAATATTCCAAAAACATTCGGGGATATTTCAAAAAAAAATATAGTCGTTACAAACAGCAACACATGCTCCATGACATGAAATACGATACATAAAATACTTAATCACGTTTTAATAAAAACGTCTGACACAGACATTTTAATAGTGCTGCTAGAGAACATAGACACCTCTGAAAAAATAATTTGAAGATATATGTGGAATATGGCACTATGAATTCAAAGAGAAGGATAAATATTCGGAGTTACATATAAATTTAGGACCTCTTTTACGTTAAAGCTTACCGGGTTTTCATGCATCAACCGGTTGTGATTTCAACCCATCATTCCTAAGAAGAGGAAATAAACCTTACCAATTAATCAAAAAATATTCACTATCAAAAGGCATTCGCAGCATTAGGAAATGCTGAAATAGTAGAACCTGTCAAGGACTTATGCTAGCCAGAACCGTCTGTCATTGTACCCCTTTTTCTAAATCGCTTATCAAATATATATATATATATATATATATATATATATATATATATATATATATATATATATATATATATATATATATATCCTAACTACGGTACGAAACTTCAGGGGGTGATTTTTGTTAGGTCATTTGACAAAAAAAAGTTCCTATGAACATATGTCCGGAGTTGCTTCGTTTCTGAGATACAGGGCGTTGAAGTATTAAAAAAAAGGTATTTATAAAATATCCTGAATATCCTGAAACCGATGTGGTTGAGATGTGGTACAGCTATTTGAAGTAATAAGGCAATTATTTGGCCCCAAGTAGGTCCAGGGGCGTCTCAGTGGGCCCCACAGCCAACAATACTGAGAAAAAAAAGTACTTTTTTTTTGTAGTATTTTATTTTTTCAGATTAAACAACGGAAAATACAACTCGTTGGTCCCTTGTGTTCAATTCATATCAAGCTTCGTTTTCGAGAAAAAAATACTTCAACTTATTCTACAAATTATCCATGGACAACATAAAATACAAACCAAAAGTAAAAAATAAACAACCTTAAAGTGAATGAGCAAAATGTCCACCGTCTGATAAAATACACGACTGCAATCGATGTGTCATTGATTGTCTGACACGTTCAAAAATACCTGGAGTATTCCTTATGACATTGCAATTGTCACTTATTCGATTCCTCAAGTCATTCACATCTAGTATAGGGGTTTCATAAAGGAGAGCCTTCAGATGACCCCATGAATAGAAATCTAGAGGATTCATATCAGGACTGCGAGCGGGCCAATGTTGAGGTCCTGCACGTCCAATCCAGCGATTAGGGTAGGTGATGTCGAGATGCTAACGAGCAAGAACACTTAAATGAGCTGGAGCTCCGTCGTGCATAAACCACATGTTGCCTCTTACAAGTACGGGTACTTCTTCCAACAAAATGGGTAGATGATTTCGCAAAGAAGCCGTGTAGGATGGACCTGATAATCTTGCTGGTAAAAAAAGGGTCCAATTAGGTAGTCACCAATAATTCCTACCCAAACGTTCAGCGGAAATCGATGCTGAAAATGACTTTCTCTAATAATGTGGGGATTTTGTCGGCCCAGGAATGGTTATTGTGAAAGTTCATAATAGAATCTCGTGAAAAATTTGCCTCGTCCGTAAATAAAATATTCGGTAAAAATTATTATTGTCTGCCATCGTATGAATCAACCACCTGCAAAACATTAATCTTGGGTGAAAATTCCTAGGCAGTAGAGCTTGGACCTGCTGTATGTGATATGGGTATAGGAGGTTTCTTTTTAGAACTTTCCAAACTGTTTTTGGGCTTACTTCAAGCTGCAGTGCAATCTTCCTGGTACTATTTGAAGGATCTTCTTCTATCGCATCAAGTATAGCTTCTTCTAGTTCAGGTGTTGTTACAGTTTCTGGTCTTCCACCAATTACATTTTTATTAAAACTTCCAGTTTCACATAATCTTGCATGTAGCGTTCTGAATGTTTTAGCACATGGAATTACTCTGTTAAGATATCTATCCTGGTAGATTCCCTTTCCGCATTTCCATTTGCTAATCCATAAATAAAGTGCATGTCAGCCATTTCAGCGTAAGTAAAAGTATTCATGATGGAATCACTGCTGATTGACAACTCTGACTTTTATTGATATGACAATACTATCACTGTCGGCTGGTCTCCATAGCAGTAATCATGATTGTAGAGTGCCTTCATTTTTTTTGTTCTCGAAAACTAAGCTAAATATGAAAAAAAACACAGGAGGCCAAAAAGTTGTATTTTTACCACGCTTATAAAAAACTTTTCAGAACCCACGCTTATATTCAAATGCACTGAAAAGGAGAAAATAATTTTTTTCTCAGTATTGTTGGCTGTGATGCCTACTGAGACGCCACTGGACCTACTTAGGGCCAAATAATTGCCTTATTACTTCAAATAGCTGTACCACATTTCAACCACATCGGTTTCAGGATATTTTATAAATACCTTTTTTTTATACTTCAACGCCATGTATCTCAGAAACGAAGCAACTCCGGACATATGTTTATAGGAACTTTTTTTTGTCGAATGACCTAACGAAACACCCCCTGAAGTTTCGTACCGTAGTTAGGAAACACCCTGTATATATATATATATATATATATATATATATACATTTCAACTTTACAGACAAAGCTTATTCAACTAATATAGTGCACACCTTCACCTGTGCTACCGAAATCGCCTGTCAATTTTTTTTCCTACTTTACAATGAATGAACTAGATCGAATTAAAAATTTCAAGCTTTGAGTGACAAGTTTAAAAAAAATATTATTTACACTCTGAAAAATATCAGGGCTGATGCCTGCCAGGTGGTGGTTACGTACTCATCACTAAAATTATTTTCTAGCCTTACAGTTACCCAGAGGGTTCAGGAGCTCTTGAACTACAAGGGGGTTATTTGGGTCGGCACTGTATACCGACACCCTTTCCGCCTGGAAAGCATTTTAATTTCATTTCATAAGGCGCCACCAATCCTAGGTACCTCACATTTTCCACGCCCAGATTGGATCTGATCAGGTCGATTCCATTCCCACTCATTAGAATTTTTGAAGAGTGGAATTCACACATGTTTCTACATATCTCTTCGACGCAAAACTTTGACACTGAATGAATCATAGGTTGCATAAAAAATAATTTCAAAATTAATATGGAGTGTCTCGAAGCTGCTTGTTCCACTACTTGTTATTCTTCTGAATACTACATAGAAACGTGAAAGAGAGAGACAGAATTCGTATGGGTGTAAACAAGCATACTGAAACGTATAATAATGGATCTGTTTTACATAATTCCTTGTCACTGCAACCACCAATTGCGTGTCAGAACAGCCTTCTCTAATAAATAATTTTCTTGAATACCTTAACATTTACCAATTAAAAATAGAATATTGATCGAATGTGGCGCAATCTCACGTAATTCTTGATAAGGTGGCTATTCCGATCGTTTCATTCTTTATTAAAACAAACATAGTCAAGGTTTTCAATAATTTATTATTGGATTCAATCGATTAGTTATGCAGAAATGTTCAGTTAGTTACTTATTTTTAAATCTCTATCTATCATAAACTCAAGTCCAAATCTCGCTAATTGTTTGAAAAATAAACATCTAATTACTCACTGTTATTTCTTCGACTACATTCAGAAATATTATGTGCTATAAAATGATACAAGTGTATGCTTGGGTTGCCGTACAATTTATTTAATATCATTTTGTCTCAGTGAAAAGGTTCTTGGCCAAATAGGAGCAGAACATTTTGCTACAACAACGGATGTTTGGCGTTTGCATTATCTACAGTTATTGAAGTTAAATCAACTGGTCCTTGGATGCATATAATTGTGAGCTTACACATATGTTCAGAGATATATTTGTAAATATAACTTTTCCGTTTCATCTTTCATTGGTATTTTATTATTAAATAGAAGAAATCTCATTCATGAGTGCATGGTTTTCCCTTACATAGATTCTGAAATGTAAAAAAAAATCTATACGCTTTTTTTTGTAGTCAGTTTTGTGAATGCCATTTGAAAAACTATTTCCAAATAATTTTGTGATTGCTAGTTCTGAAAATTGCATTAAATCATATTGCCCCTCTATCTCCGAAACTATTAAATTAAAAATTGATAAAAACCTGAATTTCTGGAAGTTCAGAGAGAAATTATAACGAAGATTCTAAGTATTATGGTTTTTGGGAAATCCATAATACTTTCTATCCAAACCATTATTGAACCTGTGAAAAAGTAGCCAATTTCTAATAATAAGTGGCTATGATGAAATTTGAAATAATCTTTTTGAAAAAAATCTGCTCATCTTTTAAAACGTATGTCATGAATTTGTTCGAAAAATAAGATTTTTTTCTCTGTACATTGAAATCTATACTAATCTGCTCATCTTTTAAAAATCATGTGCGGTCTGGTTTTCCCAACAGGATCGAAGTTCTCTATACGCTTTTCTTCAACTCCGAATGTAATTCGATGTGGAGATTTAGATTGTTTATATTTGCATATTTTCGTCACGTAAGGAAAAAGCGTTATGCTTGCTCCATGTTTCCAAACGATCCAATAAATCAATTAATGTCGAGGTAGCAAAATATGTTGACATGAATCTCATGTATCCACCATTTTGTGTTTGTTTTTTCTCAATATTTTTCCGATTGAAAGTTGACGTTTTCCATTCCATCACATTAAATTGTCATTATACCAAGTCATATTTGGAAGGCAGGGTAGTGATTCGGAATCCCGTAAGCCAATGGCGAGGGGTGTCCCTCAAGGCTCCATACTTGGTGCTTTACTGATGATTTTATATGCTAATGATGTGATGGAATATTCTATTTATTTTTCAGCACTCCATGTGATCAATTATGCAGAGTGAGGCAGCTCTCACACAAGTAACACAAACTCTTCATAAGAGGTGGTGAATTGGGGGAATGAAAATAATTGTACCCTTGACATATCCACGAAAGAGGTGATGGAATTCACTCTAAATAATGAACATTATTATTAAAAAGGAAAAACATTCTCAAATAAAATGGAAAAAACAGTGTTTCTTGGAAATATAAAAAAATTAAATTACATTTCAAGGTATAGCTTTGAAAGGAGACACATTTTCAATTGGGAGAAAGTTTTCTTTTGGAAAAAGGAAAATGTAGGTTACATTTTGAATAACAGCATGTGCACGATGCCGGAGATGTTGTTTTTTCTTTTGTATTCCAAAAAAGCTTTCACTGTACATTTTTCCATTTAAAAAAATAATCCAATTTTCCAAGAGATTATTTTAAACGATGGAAGATGGTGACTGCTCATATTAAAAGAAAATCACTCCAAAAAATGTTAGTATGAAATTGCAAGCTGAAATAAAATACTGGATCTCACATTAGATCATAAAATCGCATGCACTCCTCATATTGAAATTATTCACGCTATATTACCTAAAAATTGTTTGGCATTGAGGTTCATGTCAACGCACTGTGTGAAGATGGTTTGTTATTTTGTATTCGTTCTACAAAAATTTGCATTGAGAATCACTGCTCAAATATGGTGTATTCAAAGATCTCAAGATAAAATTGGATGCGGACATTTATATCTTCGAATTATGCTTTTACGTATATAAAAACTGGCTGAATTTTCAACTTAACACCATCCGTACTCAACTTGTTCTAGAGATTTACTGATACCTAATACACACCTTTACCATAAAAAACGTCAATATTGGCAAAGCATCAATAAAATTATCTCAATATTGATGTTTTTGAATAAAAATTAAGACTGCTCTTTTCGAAAAAAAAATTGATCGTTATCGACAAACTTTCTTTTCAATTTCAATGACTACCCTGGTGATTTTTTTTGTGGGTGATTTTTACATAAACAAAGAGGAGATAATAGGCTTATCGAAAAAGTATTATTTATAAGTAGGATGATACTCCACATATAATTATTCAAACAAAATACCAACTTAGATTCCAGACCAATGTTTAGGTGGGAAATATTGGAAATTATTTTATAGTATCACTTTTGAAGAAAAATCTCTTAACACGAGGCTGAATTGTGGTACATGGAAAGGGGTTCGGAAAATTCACGGAAAAAAACAATATGTCAAATTTCCTTTAGTTCAGGTGCAAATTGCTTCAAAGATTAGACCGGCAAATCCAGACACTCTCCCAAAATCGCTGTTAAGTCAAAATAACTTGCATTATGATATATATTGTCAATTACCATCAGGCTGAAGCAAGCGATTGTTTATCAATGACGAATTTGTCAAATATTTGAAATATTAGTGTTTATTGTTCCTGAAATAAGTATTTCAAGAGAATGTTTCGAATAATATATATATATATATATATATATATATATATATAGTAATAATATTGGGAAACTTACTCACAAAGAGTCTGAACGATAAAAACAAGGTTTTTGTTTTTGATGGTATCCACACATATTAATTTCGATATTTATCAAAATACATGAAGAAAAGTTAGATAGTCCTTATGATGTGAAGTGAATGGGGTGATTGAATCGTCTACTTGGAAGTTCTCTCGAATCCATATAGATGAGAGTTTCTCGAAACAAACCAAAAGAATAACAAAATTATTTATTAAAAAACTTTTTAATTCAATTGCACTGAAAAGTGAAGAATATAATGTGTGACGTAGGTTATACCGTGAGTTATAGATTCAAAAGCTTTTGTATTCGAACTGGAAACCTTACGCGACATGCTTTTGAATCTCTAACTCACGGAACGTCACTCATTTAAAGCAATTATATTCCACTTTTTAGTGCATTTGAATAAAAACTTTGCTTTAAAAAGGTTTTTTATTATTTTTTGTGTGCTTTTGCTACTTAAGTACGCCTTAATCTAAGCATTTTTGTTAGAGCATCGTTTTTGTGAAGCCTTTTTCCTGTATGTTCTGAGCTGTCTAGGTCCTTCAATGACGCGACCATCTGAATATTAACTCATCCGCCATCTTGGAGTTGCCATCTTGAATTTATGAATTTTAACTAATAATCAATAATCTTCGACTAAATTCATGATCACGACCCCAAAAACCAATTTTGAATCGAATCGGGTCATAATTACAAAACTCGTCCGTCATCTTAAATTTGTGACTTTCGATATAAAAAAATGATAATATCTGACCCCGAAAACCCCCACATACCAATTTTGAATGAATCGGACCATGAAACAGAGATCATCAGCCATCTTGGAGCCGTCATTTTAATTTCATGAATTTCATAAACCTAAATCTCGTCCACCATCTTGGAGCGCCATTTTATTTTTTCCATAAAAAAATTCCATAAGCTGCCATTCCAATTTCATAAATTCAATTCGACAACATTCAACAATTTTGAATAGAATGCATAATCATAAAACTCCTTCAGCCATTTTGGAACCGCCATCTTGAATTTATAAATTTTGACAAAAAATTCATAATCTTCGACCCCGAGAACCCCCACATACCAATTTTGAATCGAATCGGACCATAATCACAAAACTTCTCCGCCATCTTGGAGCCGCCATCTTAAATTTTTGAATTTCGACCCAAATTCACAATTCTCGTCCCCAAAAACCCCCACATACCAATTTTGAATCGAATCGTACCATAATCACAAAACTCGTCCGCCATCTTGGAGCCGCCATTTGGTTTTTTCTCTAACAAAAATTTCCTAATGCATTGTCACCGGAATTATGAACATCCGCCAAATTTCAGCTCAATCGGATGTCGACAAGCGCTTCAAAAATGGATTACAAATTTGGAACCGGAAACAATGACAGAATGACATACGAACGAAGCAAGTTAAATACAAGCTTGTAAAAAACTTGGAATCCCCTTCACCACTACTCCTGGATTACATACCCGTAAAAATCAACTACTGCTCCCATCCTATTCAACTGTGAGCATAAGTTGAATGAAATAAGGATGAAATTTTGTTCCTTCAAAATACTTGAACTTTTTTTCGAGTATGCTCCTAGAAAATAAAACATTATTTATGTTTTGATATTTCAATCTCCACTTCTAGATTCCAATTACGCAATCCAAAAGGCAGGAAATATTAATTAATTATGGAATCATTACTGCGTAACATATGGTAGTCTATGCCTTCAGACTGGTATATAAAATATCGATTCCCATATGAAGCATAAATATGTCCATAAAATACTCGTTTCCAATTTGCGAAGAAATATTTTCCACTTACCTTCAGAAGTAGCAACAACAACTCGGCCTTTACTTCACCTCATAAATCTCCAGCTTCTGATTGTTTTAAATTAAAATCAGACCGTATAAAATCGAATCCCAATGGTGGTCATTCAAAAGTGACAAGGAACAACCGTACAGAAATCTTAGATTGCTATGCCTAGATATGTATCAACCACAACAAATTGCTTTCTTGTTCGGTCTACATATATACATGAGTGATTTGCCGGCCGCTGGTCGTTATCAAGATTCTCAAACTGTCATCTTATTCTTGAACTGTGGCTCTAGCTGTAATGGATTTTTTTGGGATTCAGTGAGTACGTCTTTTCTCGAATTGAACTGAGTTGGCTATAGAATCGTTCAAAGGACTCTGGAATGTTTGTAACAATTGAGGAACTACTTTGATACGTTGAATGGTTGGTGTCTAGATTAATCTTTTGCATGATTCATTGCCTTTATTGTCACGGAACCAATCTTTGAGTTCATCTTATACAGGGTATCCTAAACTCTTGAATTTGGTAGAAACTACAGACGACATATAAAATATATACCGTGGAATATATTTTTTCATCACAATCTGTCCGTTCGTTGCTAGCAAACCATCCAGTGTGTGAGGTCTCATAAAAATTTCAAAGCAATTTGTCACACTGTAGATTTGACCTGCCTATATGAATACGGGATACGACTTATATCATTACAACTTCTAAACACCAAAACAGCTTTGATTTTGTCTATTGTTTTAAAACGTTTGTTTTTTTGAATTATTCAAAATCAGGAGCAGAAGTGATAGGACAGCAATTTTTCGAATTTTAACCCTAGACTTAGGAGTTTTTGGAGCCACTGAAACGAATACAGGTTTCTTTATATGTTTAGTATATTTATTGATATATTTCATATTGATGTCAGCAGAGTTATTTCTTGAAAAAAAATATTGTTTTTTTTTGAAATTGTAAATGTTTTTTTCAAAACAATTGGGATTAGTGAGTTTTTGAGGTCGCTGATTACGAATTCCGTTTTTAAAATTGAGGTGTTATTGATAGTAAAATAATTCAAGAAATGTAAAAGTCTTCAAGAAAAGAGGATTTACCTAACATTTAAAATAATTCAATTGGAAACAATTTGGTTTCAATATTCATTGGAATATGTGATATTGTCATTGTCGTCTACCGGTGAAAAATTGCTGCAGTTGTTTACATTGTGAACAATACACAGCCACAAGCTGGACCGTATCCAGTTTTGCAAGAGCTACTTGGCGATAAAAAAATATCTTTCTTTCATCTCCATACCACTGTTGAGAAAATTCAATTCTACAGGAACTGCTTTCAGGTTGGGAACCCTCTTCCAAATCCGTGAGTTTATTCATACTTTAAGAGCCTGCACACACTGGTGGTGTATGTCAAACCACTTCTAATGAAAAGCTCTCTTGTTTTCATAATGAATCCTGTACATAAGAAATTTTGTTACAGTGTTACAGTATTATTTCCAGAATTATTCCTTATTTTCCATAGTGGGGAAATTATTGATACAAACGAAGGTAGAAGTCCATTCTGGTCAAGATGGAGTGGATGTATGATGAAATTAAATACTCGAAGTCATCTCCACGAAATTTATTGAAATAAGGACATGTTTGGGAGCTGATACTTAAAATCTAAAAAGGAGGTCTTTTTTAGATTTTAAGTATCAGTTGAAGATGGAGCTTTAAAGCTCCGAAACATGTCCTTATTTCAATAAATTTCGTGGAGATGATTTTGAGTATATATATATATAATGTCGGATGTGACCACTTTTGGCTGTTTTTTGACGAAACAAAATATATGTGCGACGGTCCATGAACCCTCGAGATCCATCTTGACGAATGACGAATAAATTGCCTGACTGTCACAGTAAGTGCGCGCAGTCAAGAAATATTCGAAGACGTGACAGTGACAATGAATTAGTTGTCACCCTGACAAAAATATTGTTCTATGCAAATATTTAGAGTAGAGTGTTCAGTATATTATTGCTTTTCGTGTAATATACAGAAAACATTTCTTTACATATATGATCTCAAATATGAGATTAATAAATTTCGAATAAGCATTACATTCGAAGAAAAATTAGTGAGAACAGTTCTGTAAAATTATAAATACTTCAAATAGTTCGTGGGTTGCACGACATGTACAAGATAATAACGCAATTTTATACCGACGTTTCGTCTATATATTGAGACTTCTTCAAGGCAAAAGTTAAACCAGTTGTCGACCCCAATAAAAGATGTAATCTTAATTGAGGGCTATCAGGCTATATCTAGTATACAATGAGAGGAGATGCACATTAGCTGTTGGTAATATTCTAATTCCCTTAGCTGGACTAGATGGTGTCGCCACTCACTAAAGACTATTTCGATAATGTTCATGACCTGATCAGACAGGCAACATTTCTTTCATTTTTCTTCATCTTGTAGAATTAGAAAAATACTCATAGAGTGGATTGTAAAAAAGGGATCTGCAAGAAAATCGGATAAATTCTATTAAAGTTCTACAATCGTTTATAATTTTTTACCAACTCTCTGGCGAGTCTTCATGATGCTCCTCACCAACAATAATTTCGTTGGCGTTTTTTTTCCATTTATCACACACTTTCAAATATAGTTCTCATCTTCCACAGTTGAGCGGAATATAAATTTTGTTGAACTTTCTTACACGAATTGAATATTTCAACATCACGACTTTTATAATTATTGTTATAATTTTTCTGCCCGGCACCCAACATTCTTGAGACGTCCATTTTATGTCCAATTCATATATTCATATTGAAACCTCCAGGTCCTTTTTTGTACATCGATATAGGTAACATCCATAAACGACATAAATTTGTTAAAATTAAGTCCAACGTACGTGATATGTACTACTTACGGATTCATGGATATCGATAAAACGTCCTGTTTATTTTCATCATCCCTGGGTGTTGGTCAATATGTGTAATTGAAACCAATTGAAAAACGTCATATCTTGGACAATAATATAACATCCACAAATAACATCCATCATTATTTCGGTTTATATCAAATACAAGTATTGTCCCAAAGGATACTCAACAGAATGTATATGAACCATATAGAAATATGTCCGAAAGGACATACTATGAAAACATAGAAACAATTAATAGATATCTACGAGTACTTCAGTCAGTATAATATGGACTGAAGTTTCCAAGAGCTGTCACAATGGATGATAAAATAATGAGGACAATTTCGGAAGATTCCTAGGAATGTTTTTTCACAGCAGAAGACGTGCTATCCATGTAGCACTGTAGATTTGTTTAAAAGCATCTAAGATATACTAAACATACGAGATGCCTTCGATATGCGTTATATTCAATTTGAATGGGTTTTGGATCTGAATAGAATTTATTCACCGTTCACAGAATACGATTTTTGCCGGTTTTTGACGACAGCATCAGACGCCAAATATTTACTTATCAAGGCGGTGGTGGCAGTTGGACTCTCTGGAGCATGTCGAAGAGAAAAAGTATGTTATCTCAAAAAAGAAGACACGAAAGATTTCGGCAGTGCTCTGCTGATCAAACTGGAGAATACAAAAACGAAGATACCAAGGTCCTTTACAGTTTCAGGAAACTTTACACCGTCCTGAAGAAGTACTGTGCTCTTCGCCCTCCCAATCTGAAAACAGGCAGGTTTTTTTAAAATCTTATCAAAACGGAAAATGTACAAGCCAAAACGTTGGCATCAACAAAATTAGCAACATGGCTAGAGAAATTGACAAGTTTCTGATGTAAAAAAAAACCAGAATCTTACACGGGACACTGTTTTCGGCGTTCATCGGCCACAATGTTAGTGAATTCTGGCTCAGATCTGCTAGTCCTCAAACGACATGCCTTCGGCTCAGTCCACCAGTTTGTCTCGCTCGTGAGCAAATAATCGTTTTCAAACCTTGTTGTTTAATGTACTATTGTAGGCAGCACCAACAGAAGGCCGTGTGAAATATCGAATCAGACTAGTCAATAACATTTGCGTTTGCTGTTATGTTCTCGAGTTGTGTTTTCAGTCATTTTTTCCAGGATCCAACGTATTATGGGGATCTAGATAGTTGAATATAATGAACTTGTAAGTACATATGACCATTCAGAAAGATACTCCAAATTTGAAAGTAAATTGTAAATGTATTCAGTATACAGCAACATCCGGTTTTTCCCTAGTTTGACATTCGAATCGTGAATGGTAGATGTCGCCCACTTCGTGAAACTCCTGAATAGTAAGTGACATTTGGAATAAATGAAATATAAATTGTTATCATTCAATAAATGTATGTAGGTTTAGGTGTGAAAATGAAACTTGATTTGAACCCAAACTAAACCATTATTCGTATATTCTTGTAAGTGGATTTACTATCATTTTGTTTGCGACTGTGAAAGTCATCATGTTTGAACTTACCGCAACAATAACCATTGACAATTTTATTCTGAAAGAATCAAAATTCCTAGTTTTTCTGCGGCAAAATGTTATCGGAATAAAATTCTGTTCATAAGGTGATGCCATGACGACATTTCACGAACAAGTAGCATTTTACGGATTTTTTTAAAACCCAAAGTTGCCGTTTTGGGGAGCGTATAGAAAAAACAGTTTTTCCTTTTCTTGGAGCCGATTTCTCCTTTGTACTTTGTCAGGTAGATACAATTATGTGCTTGTTTTAAGACACCCCCTTGAAAGGAACATTCCTACAATAAACTTATTCTAACACAAAAGCAGTTCTTCCGAAAGGTTGTAGAAGAATAATGTATTCGATTAGAATTCGAGGTGCCCCACTTCGACCTATCGATATTTTATAGAGAGCCATTACAAACGTATTGCTATCAGTCCCATTCATTTCCCTTTCGAATTGAATGAGATAGCAAAATGACAATTTTATATTGCTCCGTTATGGGCACATGAGCAACTTCAATAAACTAAACTTCGAGTGGTCATTACTCTCCACAATACGCCACAAGTCCAGCAATACACGTATTCGATTTTAACATCTTTGTCTAATAGCTCCCTTTATAGATCTCTCCATCATTCAGCCTCTGCTTGACAATGAGCCATTGTGTGATATAAATCTGGTTTGGCGGTGGAACTGAAATACGTCCACTGGATAGTTTGTAAATCTGCGAGCAGGCAGATATATCAAGCGTGCGCTGGTCGAACACGGAGATACTTATGGTCTATTATTTTGCACATGGTTTATGCACTGAAAATAAGCAACCCACGCTGTCCATAGTCATGTCAGGGAGGGCCCCTGGCTTACTTCGATCTTTACGATCCTACTCATCGGCCGCCGGACATAAAAATCAACGCTCTCACTCTCTATGAATAACTTCTTAAGTCACTTCAGTTTTGGTTCAGTACACATTATATTCAGAGACTCCGACATTTCAGATCAGTTCCTGAATGGTCGAGAATATTGAGTTTACAAAGAGGCATTCAAAAAATAGTTAAAGCTGTACGTCGAATGAAACTGATTGACAAACCTGTCTAATCTATCTAATCTCTCCCACAAAATTATTATAGTGAAGCTTGACTTAAATGAAACCAATGTATTTTTTCTGTGATACAAAAACATGAAAAAGTGTTTTTGAATATCATCGAACGTACGTCAAATTTGCTATTTATAATAGCAAGGGGAGTGAATCACCAAGAGAGGAGACACTTCACTCTAGAAGTATATTTCAGAGCCACTTCATGTAGTTACGCTCTCGGTGGGAAATGACCACACTATACAATATATCCAGCCAATAATAAAATATTTTCAACGACAGTTCCCAGGTACGAGCCCCCATTCATTTCAGGACATTTTCTTAAATTAATTATTGAATTATAAATTCAGAGGCCCCGCTAATACTCTTTCGTACAAATCGACCGTACGGCTATTGAGGTTTATTTTCATTTAATCGTGTCTGAGCTACACTTATCCATTACACTAATTAGCAAGATACATTTTATGTGTACGACGTCCAAAGGCGTCGAAGATCAGGATTGGTTTGGTTCTCGTCCTCGTAGAGTGTGCACTAGTACATTCGGGCGTCCCCTGGGCAACGGTAACTATCCTAGTTCCGGCAAATCTTTCCATACACTGAGCTACACAGTGTATACAGTGACACTTTTCTACACATTGTACCACTGTACCCTGAGATGAATAAAGGCTATTGAGGTGGCGTACGGGGTAAGGAACAATAACTACATTGATTTGTTTGAAAATATGAACAGGATGTTCATGAAATCAGATGTGGAATCAATTCACAGAAAAATATTTCTATTCAATATTCAATTGATAATGTTTCCCTTTTCAATAACAACATATAACATATAGCCATTATGAACACGTGCAATTACAAAAAATACGTTATTTTTCACTTGTATATTATTTGTTTATTTTACCTTGGATACGGTTGCTATAAATACACTCATAACGCCCTAGGAGCTACCTAATTGAAATTAAAAGAACAATTCTGACCCGAAATCTTCGGATTTTTTCGAAACTTTAGAAGAGAAAACATGACAACCAGCACGTGTTCTTTCATAAAGAACCACTAGGAAATTCATGTGATTCTGTACACGAATTTACTATCAATGTTTTTAGATAAAATGCTCTGTTCTATGTAACCTTCCGCCACAGATGCTCTCTTCCATTTTCCGTGCATTATTAAAGTTTCATACGATGCACCGGCCTCAATAAAAAGAGTTGCCGAAGTTCTTCTCAAACAATGTCCAGTCGCATTATCCAATTTTAAGTATTTGGCAATCATTGAAGGCACACTTCCTATGGTATTTTTGCCAACAGGTTGGACGGTGCACCGACCGTTTCGGTACGTAAAAAAAATCTGAGATCCTTTACTCCACTGGGTCTTAAGGATAGATATTTTCTGACCAGCCTCAAAGCCCCTATTTTCTCCTACTCCACAATACTAAATCCTTTTGACGTACCGGTTTCAGTTTCCGGTATTTTAACAAGTAAATGCTACCCTTATCTTCCATGTCGTTTATAGTCATTTTCACAAGTTCATCTCTCATCAGTCCTCCAAAAACACCTATTATTAGAACTGCTTTATTTGATAGATGAATTCTATCCGAAGCTTCAATAATAAATGTAAGAAGTTGATCTGCTTAAAACCTTGGATTTTTTCGGGATATATCCTTTAGCCTCCATTTAAAAAAATACTATTAACCTGAAAAATGGGAAATATCCGTATTTTCATTGACTATCAGTGTAGATTTTGAAGTGGAATATTTCGTCCAAAATGAATTTGGAGAAAATTTTTCGGGCTACAATAAAAAATCAATCAAAAACATAAATTAAATGAAAGAAAAATCAAATAACATACCAATTCCTGGAAGTACGCCAATAACACTATGGCAATAATTTTCTTTTTCAATTTCCATTGAATTAATAGTTCGTATTTCTTGTCGTACAAGGGCCTGGATTTCTCCGGCAATGAATTTTTGGTTGCTTTGGCTGCATTTTATTTGATATTTTTTGGTGAATCTGTATTAATTTCTATTTATTTTTAACCGACGAAACCAAAAAGGAGGGGGTTCTCTAGTCGACGCGTATATTTTTTTTAATCATTTTTTTATGTATGATCACGCATAACGTTTTACTGAGGCGTCCGATTCCGATAATTCTTCCTTCAGTGGATAGGGTGTACTTCGAAGTTGGTCCCATTTGAATTTAAAAGATGAAATCCACCCCTAAAGGGTAGCAAAATGAAGGATATTGATCACTCACCCTCTGAATTCTGGTCCGTTAACCGATTCTATCAGGCATAACTTTGTACTGAGATCTTCGATTTGGATTATTCTTCTTTTTACAGATAGGGTATACATCATAGTTGATCATATTTGGATTTTGAATGGAATTATCCATTCTTACGGGTAGAAAAATGGGGTATAATTGATTTTTCACTTGTGAACATTGGCACACATATGTAGTTGACAATGACAGATCGCTAGTGTCATTATCACAAATCATTATATTCTATGAGAGGATGGAATGATATACAAAGTGATGAAATAAACTAACCAGAACAACAAGAATAATTTATATTACAACAGTAAAAGTAGATAATCATATTATTTAACTGGTAATAGTTGAAGTAAGGTGGGTAAGTAAGAGTTTTGGAAGTAATCAAAAAAACAAGCATTTAGTAATTAGTAGATTTCAGACACAAAAATTTGAAAAATTGAAACTTTTTAACAAAAAATTAAACCGACGAAACACGGAACTGAAAAGTGAAAAATAAAACAAACCTTCTTAGTCTCAATAACTGAGCTCCTAACTAATGTAAGTAACAATTTTGAGTCGTCGTCAAACAAACAATCAACGAAGATCATTAAATTACTCCAAAAAAATTATCAGTATGTCAACGCCCAACTCGATGCCATATTTTACGCTTACCTAATTCATTTGCTTGTTTGTTTGGCGCCGACTCAAAATTAGTTACTTTCATTTGTTCAGGAGCTTAGTTATTGGGACTAAGAAGATTTATTTTATTTTTTACTTTTCAGTTCCGTATTTCGTCAGTTAAATTTTTTGTTAAAAAGTTTTTATATAAGACGTATATAACACAGCGCAGCAATGACATTCACTAAATGTAATGAAACACTGGCAACAATATTCAACAAACGTCAAAATATCAACAAATGCCATGCCTACTGTAAATGAAGCCATTTAAAAATCGGGTTTTCATTAAAATAAAATGAATTTTTCGTAAAAAATAAAATCTTGTATGCACCACGAGTGTTACTAGATCCTAACGCTCATCGGACAACATTCATCCATCGGGCTGAATGTTACCCTCCGGGCATTAAGATGTATATAACACACTTGGTGTATAAATAACTATTAATCGCCGCATAAATGGATGATTATGGAAAATAATAATCTTGGTGGCATATTGTTTAGAGCAAGACTCCTGCACCAAAAGCCCGAAGTCTCCATTTACGAGTTACGTAAGAGAGAGAGAGAGGGAGAGAGAGATAGAGAGAGAGAGAGAGAGAGAGCGCTGGACAAGTGTGCCAATAAGAAGGAAGCAAGATTCAATAACTACATAGAAAGATAGAGGGCCCTGATTCATTACTTTCTGTTGCGAAACTAATTGAAATCACTAATTTTTTTTATCGTTATCAACATCAGTTCTATGTGAGTCACATAAATGCAAAATTCATTTGATTTTTTCTACTCCCGTATTATAATACGCGAATTTAATATCTGCTACCGATTTATTAATATTGTCCATTTTATCACGGATTCACAACGCGTCAAAAGTACCTATAAGTATGTCGAGCAGTGAAGAATTATCTGGTACACCACCAGAAATTCTTGTTTTTATTTTATTATTTATGGGTCGTAGAAAAAATAGTGTATGCAACGATCATGTAATTGCTATTAATACATGATCGTTGCAAAATATACTATTTTGCATATTTTTTTGAAAGATGTATAATCAACCAAGATGATTACTTACTTTCATTTTTGAGTCGATATTATTTCTTGAGGGTCAATAGTTTTTTTCAAAAAAATGCAAAATCGCAAAAGTTAAACCACTTTTCGAAGGTGGTGATGAGAATGATATTGGTAGCTATAGGCCAATTTCAATTTTGCCAAAAATATCAAAAATCATTGAAAAAATAATGGATGAAAGATTGAGAGACTATTTGAAAAAATGAAAATTTTTATATGTAGTACAATATGAATCTGTACAGTGATACAGAATCTGCCGCATTAGATATGATATCAAAAATCAAGATTGAAATAGACAACAACAATATATATGGATGAGTATCATTCGATTTGAGGAAGCCTTGATATGATTGACCACAAAATTCTTTTGAAAAAATTGAATGATATTGGTATGAGACGAAACATTTATATTTGGTTCCAAAATTATTTGAAAGGGAGGAAACGATTTGTATATATAGATGATAAAATTAGTTCAATGCAAAACATAAATTATGGTGTTCCACAAGGTTCTGTTCTTGCTCCAATACTTTTTAAAAATTTATATTAACTCTATAGCGAAACTTAAATTGGAAGGACAAGTGAAACTTTTTGCCGACGACACAAAAATTGTATATTTCGCAAGGAATTTGTCTGAAATTCGATCAGACGTCGAAAATGACCTTATGATAGGCTTGTTGCTCATAAATTATTGGTAAATATTTCAAAATCATCAATTATGTTCATTTCAAAAAGAAAAATTCCAACTGATCAACTGAAACCAATAGAATACAATAATTTCATCATAAAATATACATCAAATACAAAATGTTTAGGTTTATACCGGGTGACACAGGATATCGGGCTACCCCTGTAACTTCTGCATTCGTGAACGGATTTTCCTGAAATTTGGTACAGTTATATAAGCAATCATTTCGGATTTGATCACATTACAATCCAATATGGCGGACTTCCGGTTTTTCTGGAAATGCCAGTAACTTTGTTTTTTCGAATGGAACACCCTGTATATTTTTACATATTCAAGTTCAACAGGTCAAAACGAGTCCAAACCTTATGTCAAATGTAATTTTTTTTTGACAATTGAAATTAAAATTGTTTTTTTATGAGATTTGGTCGAAGCTATTCACAGTGAGTCGCAAATAACAGAAAAACTTAATTTTTCCTGAAAAAGTATTTTTCGTGTCACTTACTGTTGATCAATTCACACATCACATTTTGATCAAAAATTTATTTTTTTCAAATGAAACCCCTATGGGCCACCTACCTGTCTCTCTAGAACATACATTAAGGAAAAAAATGACATCATTATTTTATTTCGGTGCAGTAACACATTGTATAAATTCAAAAATCTACAACTAGTTCATGTGTTTCCTTGCAGTTCGAATAATTTTTCAACTTAGTAAGCTGTGGAAAACAAATTTCTGAATCTTGTCAACTTATGTGTAAGCTATACTTATAAGCACGATAATGGTGTTTTTTTTAAATTCTTCTAGCGTTTTCTCGACTTACATTGCATTGGTATTCCAATTCCCGCGTCGAAGCGGTTGGATCAAAATCAACATAAGCAAAACGTTCATTTCTGCCTCCTCACTTACGATCATCTTCTCCATTGTTGGGTTATTTTCTGTGTGGGTATCATTCAGCGTATAACTGACAAGCGGCGACACTGTTTTAAAGACATTCTCCATAAATTGATAACATATCAACCTGTTCAGTTCTTGTGAACCTATAATTTTGATTTTACATTTCTACTAAACTAATTCTCAGAAGTTAACTAATTTTCTAGAGTTGAGATGGAAGATGACAGCGAAACACAATTAGTTGACAAGATTCAGAAATGTTGTTTTCCACAGCTTACTAAGTTGAAAAATTATTCGAACTGTAAGGAAACTCATGAACTAGTTGTAGATTTTTGAATGTACACAATTTGTTACTGCACCGAAATACAAAAATGATATTTAATTTTTTTTCTCAATGAATGTTCTAGAGAGACAGGTAGGTGGCCCATAGGGGTTTCATTTGAAAAAAAATAATTTTTGATCAAAATGTGATGTGACTGAATTGATTCATCGATAGATGACACAAAAAATAATATTACAAAAAAAATTGAGTTTTTCTGTTATTTGCGACTCATTGTGAATAGCTTCGACCAAGTCTCATTTATCCACAGGTAAATAAAAAAAACAATTTCCTTTCAATTTCAATTGTTTTAAAAAAATTACATTTGACATAAGGTTTGGACTTGTTTTGACCTGTTGAACTTGAATATGTGAATATATACAGGGTGTTCCATTCGAAAAAACAAAGTTACTGGCATTTCCAGAAAAACAGAAAGTCTGCTATATTGGATTGTAATGTGATCGAATCCGAAATGGTTGCTTATATAACTGTAACAAATTTCAGAAAAATCCGTTCACGAATGCAGAAGTTACAGGGGTGGACCGATATAACCCGGTATATCAATACAACCCTATCTTGGTCCACTCATATCAACAATCTGAGAAAACAAATTTCACCTCTTATTGGAATCTCATTCAGGATCAGACATTATACCCCTCTCAAATATTTGAAAATGATTTATTTCAGTTTAATTCATTCAAAATTACAATATCTCATTTCTATGTGGGGAACAGCTACCATTTCTACTATAAAACCCTTACAAACCTCGCAAAATGAAACAATAAAATGCATATATAAATTACCATTTACAGAATCATCAAAACATTTATACAAAACAAAAAATTTATTGATCTCGTTCATTATACAAATTGAAAATTTCTATTTTCATTCATTTTGTTAAAATAGAAAAAAAATCAGAATTGGCTTTCAATCAGATTTCAAATATCCAGAATCATCAAACACGACATATAAATCATCTGGATTCAATACGTTTTATATCCAACTATGGAGAAACATCAATATTTCATGATATATATATATATATATATATATATATATATATATATATATATATATATACTAGCTGATACCCCCGACTTCGTCCGCGTGGAATTTATATTTTTTGTTATGTTTCACTTTGTCTCCTTCTATCTAGCTTATGCCTGTGGCTTTGGCAGCTTCCCTTTATCCTGTTTCCCGTTATCTCATTCCTTGTTATCCACCTCACCCATTATCCCGTTTCCCGTCATTCCGTTTCCCGTTATCCCGTTATCCTGTTATCCCGTATTCCGTTATCCCGTTTTCCGTTATCCTGTTATCCCATTATCCCATTATCCCGTTTCCCGTTATCGCGTTATCCCGTTTCCCGTTGACCCATTATCGCGGTATTCTGTTATCCCGCTATCCCGTTTTTGCTTTTCGCGTTATCCCATCAGCCCCTTTTCCTGTATGTATTTCATCCCGCTATGATGACGGGAATAGAGTATGTGACAATAAAACCACATTTCTTCATAACCAAGTGCAACCAATAGAAGGCGAGCTCCCATTTCAAGTATATTTATGTATATATATATATCCTACTAATATTATAAACGCGAAAGTTTGTAAGTAGGTATGTTTGTTACTCTTTCACGTAAAAACTACCGGATAGATTTTGATGAAACTTACAATAATATAGCATACATCAGAATAACCATAGGCTCAATTTATAAAAGAAAAGTCGAATTATGTAACTTTAATAGGAAAAAATCTACCATCTAGAGAGCTATTCATGACGATGACAAACCGAGTGCGCGTTACTACGGTACGATCCAGCGGCATATATATATATATATATATATATATATATATATATATATATACACAGATTGTCCTGAAAATTATTGATTGTGAATGTGTAATGCTATACGAAAATACTTGTAAGATTTAGAAGGAAAAACGTGGGGCACATGCAATAGATAACTGATAAATGAATAGTTCACCTGAAAATTTTATTGCACTGCAAATTATATGAATTGTTGTGTGAGTTTTCTCAAATACAGCTACTCCCTTCACTCCTCACTATTATCTATTGCATGCACCCCACAGTTTTCGTTTTGAATCCTACAAGTATTTTCATAGGTATTGAAAATCCTTATTCAAAAATTTTCAGGACAATCTGTAGGGGGTTAGGATCCTGTATAGGGTTTTAAATCTGTATGGGGCTAAGATAAATTATTTTATACTTTTCAGTTCATTTTGAAAACGTGGTATACACGAACAAATAGGATTTGTTAATTCAACCAAATTTATTTGGCCACTCTTATTGGCTTGACCCGACTAAATAAAATTCATCCCAAAACACAGGTGTATTCGATTGATGGAATCTTTATATTGCGGTGACAAAATGGATTTCTCAATGCAATGCTAACATTTCTTTGATTTTTATATATGTTCATCTATTGAAACAATCTCCAACTCATATTGAATGAAAATTTATTTCAACACAAATATAATATTAATTTGAATCAAACAACGGAAATAGATTAATTCAAATGAAGAATATTATATTGGTTGAATTATATGCGTTAGATGGCGAAGCCTTCGCACAACTGGCCCTGACTTACATAATGTTACCGAATAGCAAACCCAACTTCATCGTTGCGACGTCTGGACTCAAATGTCTGGTGTAGGCTCTCATGCTCGGTTGCCATATTTGTCAATTCAGAGGATCAACAAAATGATTACTCATTTGAATAAATAGTTTTAGTGAATTGACATGCCTTCAAGTCGGCTGAATTGGGAGGTTGCACAATATTTCATAACGCTAAAAAACTTGATGAATTAGTCAAAAAGTTGAGATTTAGTTTTTCCCAACATTCCTAACGAATTCTCGCCAATTCAAAACTATAAATATATTTTCTCTTTAATGCATTCGAATGAAATATTGACTTTGATTATATTCCTTAGATAAACCGCATCTTCAAAACAACTCAGAAACCGATTTTTAGTAAAACATGGAGATGACATCTTGCAAAAATTTTAAATACTTCCCGCTAGTTTCTGAAATAAATGAAGTCAAAAGGTTGATAGTAAATAAATATTTGATTGCAAAATTTCAAGACAAGAAACAACCTCAATTTGCGACAATGAGTCTGAGAAACGATGTTTGTTATTAACATTTATACAATTTAGGGGAAATGATTTTTTAATAGTTGAGAATAGCCGAGTTATTGCCGCCTCCAGCGCAAAGTTACAGGTGACGTCATCCTGCAGTAAAAATCGGAAGGCACGTAGAACCACAAACATTTCTACAAAACATTGCATTGTGTCCATGCATTGCTTCTAGTTCAAAAATATCAAATAAGCCAGTATCATTTGATCCCACAATCAACAAGGTTATCAAGAGATCAATAGTCATGTACCGATAATCTTGTGAAGAAAATTCTGACGTTACTTTTAATTCCATTCATTACTTATTTTGTACCTCAAGTTTCGGAATGAGCAAGTTCATAATTGGAAAGATACAGTAAAACGAGAGCGAACGAATTAAATGAGTTTTTTTGCAACATTGCTTTTTTTCTTTAAAATGTATATACAATTTTATATGTTTGATATAACCTCTGCTTGTGTTTGTATATAATGGAATTTTGAAACTCGAATTTGAGCAGTGTTCAACATCTTGAAATATGGTACATTTCAAAAGTGGAGTGTAGAAGTTTTATGGGGCAACTCATACATTTTATGGTGGGAATCCAAGATGGATATCCCTTTATAGTCATTTATGGTCAAATGCTACTATATTTAGAATTCGAGGGGGCTGCGACAATATTTCTAATGTATTTATTATTTACGGACCGATTCGAATAAAAGCATCTTTGCTTTCACATATGGTTCCCAATAATTGTGTAGTGAACTCTCATATTATTTCATTCTATGTAACTGAAATGAAGGCGTAGTTCGAGATCAAGACATGTTGCTACTTTTTGATAGGCACTGTGTTTTCATCGAAATGTTTTCTATAATATTTAAATGTAATATGGCACAGTTGAAATGAAATATTAGGTAGTTTCTTCGAATATTATACCTTCAGTTAGTTATCTTCCCCGGGGTCATGTACATCATCGTATCGTTACTCTAGAATATGCCAATGTAATAATATACTACTCGACAGTATTATAGGAACTTGTAAATTCACGAAGAATAAAAACAAGATCTCTCTCCATGACCATAAATAATGCTTGGTTATAGCGTTCGGCGACTGACTTCATTTCAATATTGAGTTGTTTACCTCACATGTTATATTATGTATGTATGGAAACGTATAAGCATCAGCATATGGCCAGTCCAGTTTTTCTTCGCATATAGGAATTAAAGTGAAACCAATTATTTCTCGTAGCATTAAAACACTAATATTACAGTCATTCCTTAAAAGTCTACACTACGTGAACTTTGAAATTACGAAATGAATTGACTACAGAAATAAATTGACTAGAGAACAACGTGATTCCCTCAATTTGGCCTGTGTGTTTTTCAATGTGTGCTGCCATATGCTTATGCTGTGAACTAATTTGATTGCAACAATTTTAATACTTAGTAAGTAATTTTATGTACTTCTGAAGAGTACCTAAAAACTCCAAGTGCCTATAATATTAAACCAATATTCAAATAACAATTTACATGCCATCTGGATTAATCTCAGTTTCATGAACTTTTTGTGAAGGTTTAACAATATCTACATTTTTCATTTTTCGCATGATACTAATTCAAGCATTTCTGAAAAAATAAACTGATAAGGGCCTGATTTTTTTAAAATCACCTTTTTTAGAATCGGCTAGTGAGGCTAGTATGAGTAAATTGAGGAGGAGATTCATATTTGAGATAAATATTTATAATATATGGCATTGGATCTACTATCTCTTCTATACTTAATTTAATTATTTTCGTGAGAACTTCATCGTAACTAATAGTCATTTAAAAAAAAACAAATATTTCATTTGCATCTGTTGGTGTTAAATATGTAATTTGTCATTATAGTTCATTTCATGTGAAAAATCTACATATTGTTGGATCTTCAATGAGTAATGACTGCATAAATTTAGAAGTTGCTCTAGTCGTTCACTAAACTTTTCTCGTCCCTGATTCGATACCTTCCCGTTACCATTTGTTTATTTCCTTTTATGACTTCTACAATTTCCCTACAGAGCTTTTGTTTTATTTTCAAGCCGTTGTGCCTGTGATTTCTGGTCCTACTTTACTTCAGTTTGTTGAATTCTTTTTTACATTGTTATAGGTTTCTTGATATTCTTAGTATTTATATCTTAACTATTTTTATATTATTGTTCATTTTACAGTTCAATTTTTAGATAGTTGTTGCATCCTGTACAATATATATATTTCTATAGGATACATATGATAATAAAAGAAGATCGTTTCATGTTGTTGAATGAAATATAATTCATATCGAAATTGAAATATTTATTACCTTTGAGAATTCAACTACAAACACACAGTTTGGCGACGACGATTTGAAAGAACCACGATTATACAATTAAACCTCTTTCAACATTGACCATTCGATCCAAGTACAATGGAGTTTCAAGATGGTTGCAACACTGGAAGGAGCATTTACAGTATTCAAAGTTACGGAGAATTACGGGTACCTTATCTATTACACTACATTGGTTCCAAATCATTCGAGATATTATGTGATAAAGTGTCACCGGAGGATCCATACAAGGAGACTTTCATCGAATTGACGGAGAAAATGGAGCAATTCTATTCACAATAAACCCTTGGAAATGGCCGAAAATTTTAGATTCTACCAGAGAAGGCAGCAAAATGGAGAGAGTTGCAAGAATATGCGGCTTCTTTACAAAAGTTGAGATTCATTGTAATTTGCTGATTATCTGAAAACTGCAATTCGAAATCAATTTGTATTTGGTCTCTCAAGCAGAAGAATTCAAGCAAGACTTCTGGAATCCATTAATTTAGATTTTGACAAGGCTGTCAAAATAGCTACAAGTATGGAACTGTCAGAGAAGGATGCAATTCAACTACTTGGTAGCCAAAATAATTCTATTGGTTATCTAGGACTGGCATCCAGAGATTCAAAGAAGATTCACCATATCAAAAACAACAAAGACTCAAATAACGCTCATACAATTATAAATATTTCTAAAAATTCAAATAATGTTAAATGTTTCAGGTGTGGTGGTGGTAATTTTGCTACAAAATGTAATTTGGATAAAAATATCCAATGCAAACGATGTGGAGTAAGGGGTCGTTTACAGGAGGTTTGTTTCATGAAGGCCACTCATACAAATTCAGTTGAGGAGATACTTAATTCAACCTCAGTAAATACATCAAATTCAGAATCAGATAAAAATAGCGTTTCACAAATTGAACATCACCACTACAGAGATGAATATATATTTGATTTCTAAGTTAATGATATGGATATTACATTTGAAGTAGACACTGGTGCAGCTGTCACTTTGGAAAAATTTTTCATTTCAAAATTTCCAGACATTCCAATTTTTTTAAATGATTTGAAGTTAATTACATATTGAAATAATCATTTGGAAGTTTTAGGACTTTCATAAATATTTGTATTACGAAAATTGTTGTGCCAAATCTTATTGAATATACCGGTTAATTTAATACCCATTACACACTGTGTTTACATTGGAAAAAAAACCCTTTCTATTTCCTATAAAGTATTGAAGTTACGCAACAGACGTACTCAGTCAAGTTGAAGGAAAATAAATTTGTAAAGAAAAAAACAAACAAAGACATTTCTGTCTTTCTGTCTCTTTGTGAGGCATAAAAGCAATCGGCGTTCAGTATCCAAAATTTGTACTTAAAGCCTACTGTATTTTGTAAAGATTCAAAAAGTGTCAATTTACCAGACCCCTGGACGTTCCGTATCTCCATCTGTAACTACTCTAGTGCGTGGAGAAAACCACTATAAAATCTGGCGCCCGAGATCGGAAATAAAGAAAGGAAAATATTTCCTGCCTAAAAATCCTAGCGTCATAAATAACGTGATTTTATAGGAGTTCAAGGGTTATTTAAACAAACCCTAGTAAAACACGTCACATCACTTTTTGAAAAATATAAATCTATTTTGGAACCAGGGTTGACAAAAATCGATGGAATTCAAGCCAAATTGACTTTTAAACTGAATACGAAACCAGTTTTCCTGGAAGCTCGTACAGTACCTTTCGAACTTTTAGCTTTAGTTGAGCAGGAAATAAATGATCTTGGAAAAGCAGGAATTCTAGAAAAAATCAATACATCAGAATGGGCTACACCGGATGTACCTGTTTTGAAATCAAATAATACAGTTCGCCTCTGCGGAGATTTCAGCGTTACAATAAATCCGCAATTACTTGTTGATGATCACCCCTTACCTACCATTGATGAGCTCTTTGCATCGAGGGCAGGTGGAAAAACCTTTTCAAAAATGGATCTGAGACAAGCATACTTACAACTTGAAGTCAGACCAGAAAGTAGGCATTTCTTAACGAACAATACACATAAGGGACTGTATCAATATAATAGACGGCATTGCATCAGCTCCTGCAATTTGGCAGAGAGAAATAGTAAATATTCTTCAAGGTATATCAGGTGTTACTGTATTTTTAGATGATATTCAAATCACAGGATCTACAGATCAAATTCATTTCGATAGGTTGAATTAGTTTTCACACGTTTATATTAATACAATATTAGAATACACATTGAGAAAACTGAATTTTTCAAAGACAAAATTGATTATTGCGGTTATGTTATTGATAAATTCGGTATCCATAAATCACAACAGAAAAAAGAAGCTATAAATAACATGCCGAAACCAACAAATACAACTGAACTAAGATCATTTATAGGAATGATAAATTATTATGGACGATTTATTAAAAAAATTAGTTCGATTCTGTACCAATTAAATAGACTGCTGTGCAAAAATGCCCCATTCAAGTGGTCCGAGGAATGTGATCGTGCATTTTTAGGAGGTAGGGAAGCTTTCCAAAGCAAATAGTTTTTGGTTCATTACGATACGCAACTTCCTCTAGTTTTATCCACAGACACGAGTCCCCATGGGGTTGGAGATATTTTGTCACATATCTATCCAGATGGGTCAGAACGTGTTATACAGTATGCATCGCAAACACTAACTGATACACAAGGAAAGTACAGTCAAATTGATAAAAAAGCATATGCCATAATATTTGCAATTACAAAATTTCATCACAGATCACAGACCTTCAATACATATTTTCTCACTAGATAAAAGTTTACCAATTTACAGCGCAATGAGAATGCAGCATTATGCACTTTTCCTAAGAGGATTCAATTTCGAAATAGTATACAAAAATTCCAAACAGAATGCAAATGCAGATTGTCTTTCAAGATTGCCAATTCAAGATATAATTGAAACTATACCTGTTACATCTAAAAACATTGCTGAATATACTAAAAATGATGAAAATTTGAAAGATATTTTACATGCTTTAGAAACAGGACAAGTTTTAAATCGCAAGGGTAGATTTCATATTAATCAACATGGATTCAGAATTCAACTACAAACACAATTAACTTTACATTTGTGTGTTTGTATATTTAATACAAATTTTGCAAGCTTTTGACCCCACTTCTGGTTGTCGATTAACGCGAAATTTGGCAGGTGTTCATGATTCATGACAATGCATTATGGAATTTTTGCTAGAAAAAAACATATGGTGCCCAATATGGGAGTTTTGTGATTATGTTAGATCTTTAAATGGGATGTGGGGGTTTTCGGAGACAGAGTTCGGATTTTTTGTCAAATTCATAAATTCAAGTTGGCGGCTCCAATATGGCGACGAGTTTTATGGTTATAGTCTGATTCCAATAGAAATTGGTGTGTGGGGTTTCTGGGGTCATAGATCATGATTTTCCACGAATTTTAAATGTCGACTCCAAGATGGCGACGAGTTGTGTGGAAATTGGTTGTGTGGGGTTTTTGGGGTCGGCATCATATGTTTTTGTCAAACTTCATGAATTATGGCCCGATCATTCAAAATTGTGTGTGGGTTTTTTGGGATCGGGGATTATGAATTTTTGCCAGAATTCAATAAGATGATGAATTTCATGAATGACTAGCAAGAATTAAATAAAACTTATTGAAAACATATTTAGACAAGCTTTTATACAAATGCCCTGAAAAGAAAAAACATAATTTCTTTTATTGTTTGATCTAGGTTTTTTTTGGGTAGCAGATTCAAAAGTTTGCCGTGAATATATAATAAGCACATTCCGCGCAGAAATTTTGAATCTGCTACTCACAGAAAAAGTGATTTCCAACCGAGGTCTCTATCTGCCTACTCCTAGGTTGTAGTCACTTAGGTCTCAATCTGCCTACTCCTACGTTGTAGTTACTTAGGTGGGGTTCAGGATTTTGTAACTCGACACCGGGGTCTCAATCTGCCTACTCCCCAGGTTTCCCAACTAGCTCTCTCTGAGGTCTCAATCTGCCTATTCCTTCGAGGGAACTGAGGATCAGAGGGTGCATGTGGAGTATTTATCCTAGGTGAATTCCGTGGAGCGGAACTATGGACAGGGCTTGGCTTGGCGGTAAGACGGGAAAGTAGAGGTTTCCAAGTAGTCTGCGTCCATTATCGCGTTTGTTGAGGCAGTTCGGACGCTTCACGCATGCCTCTCGCTTGCAGTGCTCTCTCAGTGGCAATGGTCTTGGTGTGGTCGAAATCCATTCTGCAGCCTATCTAATCATAGTGCTTGGAGAGTGCCGAAGAAAGGTCTAAGTGTGGGACAGCAAGTTGATGTTCGTAAACTCGACTGGTACACGCCTGTTAGTTCCTCCTATGTATGTCCTAGGGCATTCGCATCATGGTATTTCATATATACCTTGAGACTCATTAGCTATATTATCTTCAGGAGAACTGAGGAAATCAGAGATTTTATTATTTGCTGTGAAAATTGTTTTAACGTCGCGTTTCCCTAAGATTCTGCCAATTTTGTCGGTGACACCTTTGATATAGGGAAGGAAAGCTTTGTGTGGTTGGTTATCTGTTGGATTTTGGGAGTTAGGAGAACGGGTTTGATGATGGTGGATTGATCTGAAAATTTGTGTGTTATTATAACCGTTTCGAAGGAGAGCGGTTTTGAGTTTGTTCAACTCTTGCGGTCTGTTGGGATTGTCGGTGAGTTGAATAGATCTGGGAATGAGAGAGTCTTGGACGGAGTTTGTTTGAACTGGATGGTGATGAGAGCTGGCGTGTAGATAGTGGTTAGTATGTGTTGGTTTTCTGTATACTGTGTGAGTGAAGGAGTCGTTAGTTTTTGTGATAAGGACGTCAAGGAAAGGAAGTGACTCCTAGGTTTCGTTTCCTGTGAATTTAACTTGGAGTGGATGTTGTTTAGATGATCTAGGAACCTATTTAGGGTTTCGGAGCCATGGGGCCATATGACGAATATGTCGTCAACGTATCTGAACCAACAGGTGAGTTTGTGGCCAAATGGCGCTAAGGCCTCAGTCTCAAATTCCTCTATGTATAGATTTGCAAAAACTGTAGAAAGGGGAGATCTCATTGACGCACCTCTTACTTGTTTGTAATATGTGCCCTGGAAAAGGAAGTATATACTGTTCATACAATGGCCGATGAGGGTATATTATGTTTGGATTTGAGGATGTCTATGTGGATTGTAATAGGGATGACAATAGGGATAACAGTTTGTTTTTTTAAATTCCAGTTTTCTGAGCGCTGACATGGTCTGTTTTTTCTTGGGATATTCTTGAGGAAGAGTCCCAGAATACAGGATGGATGTTCGCTAACGAAAGTTTGCTAAAACAATGATATAGAGAAGAGTTCAGTGTTATCAAGGTTTCGTCTGATGTCGAGGATGGTTTTACGAATGCTTGACTGGATTTTATAAGAATGCGCTGGGTTGATGATGATTCATCGTGATGTTTTAAACAGAAGGCTTTGGGGATAACGTTATGATCTCTACAAGATTTGAGGTAAGTGAGATCGCAAAGGAGTTTGGAATAAGGAGTGTTTGCTAAGTTGCATAATATCCTATCCGTAGAGGCGTAAAATGTGTTCGGATAGGTTTCCTTGTCATGATTATTATGAATATTGAAAGTTCGGTTGAACCGCGTCTAGAAATTTGGTAATTTCGATGTTTCGGCTCCCATTTTGGAGCCATATATATATATATATATATATATAGTTTTTGTTGTTCAGTTCGGGAGAGGACCAACTAGAGTTCAAGTTACTTTCAAATTATGAATTCTCGACAGTGCCAAAAAATGTTATGTCCCAAAGTGGACCATTATATACATTTCTGTTGATCGGTTGTAAGTTTGAGAATGTACGTCTGAAATGTGTATAGATATTCCATATTTGACATACGGAACAGAAAAATCGAATAACTATCTGAATAAAAATGCGAATTTTCACTTTTAAGATTTTTCCTTCTTAGGGCCCTTTCATAATATCTGTCAGATGTAGTTCGATGTCCAGCGTGGTTTTAGCTGGGAAAGTAGTGTTTTCTGTTGGATATTACATTTTTGTCATTTTTATCATAGATATTTTCAATTTTCAGAAAATAAATCAATTCAATATTTAATTGAGAATGTTTCCTTTTTCCACATGAATAATTCCCAAGACGTTTTCTTGAACGATGGAAGTTGGTGACTAAAGTTTATCTTTCAGTCGCAGATGATTTCTCATTGGATTCATGAACACTCTGTTCATATTTCCAAACAAATTAATTTTATAGACTTTTGTACCTAATATGGATAAAGAATGGATTTGACATGCGCTTGTAGGTTTTTTCGAAAAAATAGGTAAATGATTGATTAATCTTCCTGGCATTATCGCAAATACCACTGTGGTATTACTCATGATTTGTTATTCATGTTGCTGAATGGTTATTTGTTTTTTCATTACAAGCGACCTTTCCATGCATACAACTATAGTTATGCGTGGTATTCTGCAAAACGAGGGTGGTCCGAGAAAAATAAATGTGTATTACCAAGTAAATGCTTTATGAGGTCACACTGGAGTACGTTGTAAGAGGCCCGTGTTATTAGTATCATGAGCCATTATAGATATTTATAGATATATCGCAGAATTTGCAGAATTCGTTTATGGTTGACCAGATGTGCTCCCGCTGGGATTGAAAAATAAAACCAGCGTGAATTGCAATGATGAAAGTGACGGAGCGTGGACGGTATTCTGCAATGCACACAGATGAATCAATATCAAGGAGAGGAATACAGAATATACAGGTTGCGTTCGAGATATTCAGAAGGGATTCAATCAACAAAAATTGACGCTTATATCAATAGCTATAAAATAAATGTATTTCCAATAATATGCAAAAACATAATATCAGTTGAACACAAAGAAAATAGGCTAGAACATAGCAATAATTGTATTCCTCAGATTGTTCAAGAAAGTTTAGATAACTCATATAAATAACAAAATAAAAAAATTAGATATTATCTATTAAAACTTCATATTCAAAAAATTATTGATATAAATCACCTAAAATATGTATTACGCTCTGATAAAAACCCATCTCCACTATGAAATGGGGTGGAGCAACAAACTTTTACACGAGGCACCTGAATCACAATCCAAAAGTAGATTCTGAAAATAATTATGGGAAGGGACTTCAGATATTCTAGTGATGAATTATACAGGGAGCAGGAGTAATGGACATTTATCAAATATAGGCGCTGGTGACTCATCGAAATAGAAATTTCGTCAAAGTTAAATATTTCGAGCACAACTATTCAACTGGATATAAAGAAAAGGCTTGAATGTACCACGTATGTTGAAGACAATAGGGCAAAGGTGCCATGTATACCTTGGGCAAAAAATTATAACTTAATACCCATCTAAAAACACGCAGTTCCACGGTCCTGTTCAAGGCGAAACTTGAGAAATGATGAATAAATCACGTATAAAATTCACAGCATGATTGATCTGAAAAACAATTATAGTTATATGAACTATTAAACAAGTATTTGTTCCGAAGATAATCAGCTGTAAACGCTTTCAAATATTTTGGAAATTTTATAGATTTTAACTGTTATTTTAATTTTAACTTTAATGTTAATTTTGTCAAATATTCGTCTGTTTTTTTCTAATTTTATTTTTTTAAGTTGAGTTGATATGAGATCCACATGTCAAGGTGAAAACATTATAATTACCCACGCACAGGTTCTCCTTTGTGGGTCACCTGAATTTGTTCATATTGTTCAGATTATCATAAATACACATTTAATATTACCAATACTTGTACTTATATACTTAAATATTTATTGAAAGATATGTATAATATCATTCATTCAACAAAATTAAAAAAATATTCATAGGTAGCCCACAAAATGCATTTCTTCAACTTTTCACAATTTCAAAAAAAATTTTTTTGAAGCATCAACTTTTAAGAAGGCCTAAAGCTTTTGGTTACATGAAAGACCTCCTTCAATTTTCGACAAGGAATCACCCTCTATAACTCGATATATGAAAATAAAAAGGTGACAAATTAGAACTTTGCTGAAAAACATCATATTCCAAAACTAGCCGTTATCAATGGCCCTGTGGAAATCACAATTGATGAAAAGATTTTAGGAACATAAATTATCAACACTACTTACGAAATAATACGTTTTTGACAGTAGTTCGATAATTTGTCGAATAATAACTGAATTAAATATATTGACTTCTACTTACTAGGAATGGTGATTCTCAAAGGCTAGTTTATTTCGGGAAAGACTCAAATCATTTGTATTGCGAACTGGTAAAGAATAGACCAAATCTTTCACCCTTACCCCAATACAAAAGTCTTAAGGGGTAAGATCTGGAGATCTTGTAGGCCACAGAAATGGTCCTCGATTTCCCAACCAACGGTGATCGAACAATGATGTCAATTCGGTATCCACAGTTCTTGTAATGTGCGGTGGTGCCATCCATCTGGTAACATGAACGTGCAGGTCTAGCAAGTAGCAATTTTCCAAGAAATGTTTCTAGCACGTTTTGAAGAATTTCCAAGTATATTTCACTATTCAAATTTCCATCGTTCATAAAATAGCATACCTCTTGGTTTGGATATTTCATATTAAACGAACAGACAGTTGGCTGAACAATTTTTTGAAACATGCTGGATTACAAACAATTTTTTTTGAATCAATTTTATTAAGAATTAGCACAACTCGTTTTCACTTGAGAAAGAAAAATCTCTTGGCAAAATAAGGCATTTCTTGATTTTATTGAATAACTAGATAGAGGTTGAAGTAAGGTATAGGAAATATTAAGTAACTAACCCTAAAAATTTTTTTTCCAATGGTGTCAAAGAAAGTGCCCTTTGAATAAAATTTAGTTTTTGACAATTTTTGAATGCGGCCATTGTTGAGTTTACCGCTAGATAAACCGAGACAAAAACACAAATCAAACGACATGACATGAATAATCGAAAAATACTCTATGCGGCATTCTCAAGAGGGTCTATTTATGAGCCCGAATATGCTAGATATACTTTCAGAAATAATATACAAGAAATTAGTCGATCCAAATCCCCAACCTACTATACCATAAGACGGAAATAATAGTCAGTAGCGAGAGTCACTGCGGCATTATTGGGTTATTGGTGCATTGCATTATTGTTTCCGCCACTGGAATTTCTTTCCCTCTTCCCCTGCCTTTCGTGGGCACCCTAAAGCTAAGAATGAGTCAATAGGTTATGAGCCCAGATTTCGTGTTACCTAATTAATTACGGAAAATATCGTGATTGAAGTACACAGTGACCGCAATTCAACAAAAATAATGGATAAAACTAATAAAACAAATATTCAGCAGTTCAATGGTGGAAGATATGGTGTATGGAAATTCCGTGTAAAATCATCACTCGTGGACTTGAATATTTTATAGTACCTTGTTGAGGGAGAATTCTTGATGAACCTAGTGACAGTTGGAAGAAACATGAGAGCGAAAGGTGGTATCATAGAAAACCTAAGTGATTCATGTTTGGGATTTGAAAAATCATATACCGCTAGAGAAGTATTGAATAGTCTGGATGCCATTTATGAAAGAAGAAGTTTACTAAGTTCAATACCCATATGGTACACAATGGGACCATCGATGAAACATCAAAAGTTAGCCTACCAGAACTGCTCCACAAATTTGATTTCTCAATTTAAACGGTTTGCGAGATAAAAAAAATCATTGAACTACTGCGGCAGTATTTTTTTTCAGAAAAATCGACATATGACAAAAACTGTAAAAAGTAAACATAATTCACATTGTCTAAGCTCAAAAATAGAAGGCCAATCGAACCATGTGGGAAAACTAGGATTGTATTTAAACTAAAAAGTTACTATTTTCACACCCTTATAGCTATATGACTGAAAATATTTAAGGTGGAACGGACATGATCGATCATGATAGCAAACCAAATTTCATGTTTCAAATCCAAGTTGAAAAACCTCTAATGAACGGCCTACGGAAATCACCATTATATATATATATATATATATATATATATATAATTATTAATTTTAATGGTTTCAAGAGTTTGTTTGTGAATAACTTTTGAAATTCTATGTATATTGTGAGCCTAGGTAGGATATGGATAGATAAAAATGTCAAAATACTATAAAACAATCAATTTCATACACTGTCAAAATTATTATAACTCATAATTGCTCAAAAGACAATAAAAAGTCTAAATTTACAAAATTTTCAGGAATAAACAGTAATCAACACATTTATAAATTTGAAACATATAGTATATGAAACTGTAGCTAACAAAAAGTAGCCAATGATAGAACAGCAAATGTCTTTATAAAAATAGCCAATCAGGGAATAGATGGTCAGGTGTGAAATTGGAAATTGTGGGAGAGTAGCAATGAGATGGTATCAGAAGCAATTATTTTTGAAATTTGTAAATAATGATAAGAGTGGAAAAATAATTGTATATATAAATTATGCAATATAAATATAAACAGTGAAAAGTGACAATTTAGTGCACCAATTCAAAAGAAAAAACGAGGAGAAAAAGATGTAGCTAGGCGATAGAAAACAAAGCTTCAAAGGGAGATCGAAAATAAATTTCCAATCGGATGCCACGCAAAAATTTTACTAAAAGAAAATTGGAATAATCCCATCATTTGGTAAACAAAACCAATATTACCTTAATGATAAAATATCCACGGATCCAAATGCTGATTTCCGCATCTATATAGTTCCTGATTCATGGTATTGCAGTCCTGACAGCGATTGGAGAGAGGAGACATCCTGATTCATGGTATAAGTAGAACACCAACAGTTCCAACCAGCTATAAAACTTTAATAGTGCTCTTCCGGTCCTGAACTATTTCACAAATAACATATTTCACATTCGAAGAACTTTATGTCACCCTATTTTGAACAATAACAGAAAACATCACTCTCACGGAAAAAGTGAGGTTCTGTTTATCTATCCATGATCTGATTTATTATTATCCGTCAATATTTGTTTGATTCACCCTAGTATGAGTTATTTCTCGTAGGCCAGGTATAATTAAGTCTTCCTGAATAAAGGAGATAATTGCTTTTTGATATTTTGTCGTTTGTTTTCTCACAATGATCAATAACATACCAAAGACCATTCAATAAACTGAAGTTAGCCAGCAGTGGCAGTGTCTCTATTGCCTTGAACCAGCCACCTTGAGATAAGGGCGTACCAACTGTTGCTTAGCCGTGGTGAGGAAAATAATAATTGTTGGTAGCGTGACGAGAGAACAGTGACGTTCGCTGGCAATTATTATTACAGCATACAATACAAGGGCAGAAATATCTATTTATATCATATCAATTTGGCTCACAAAGAATACCAAAAATAATTAGCAATTTCAATATACAAAAACAATATATATATATATATATATATATATATATATATATATATATATATAAGATTTCCAATTGATCAAAACATAACAAAAAAAGCACCCAAAACGTGTGGCAAAAATATTACAAAATTATATATAAAAAATTATATTATATAAAAAATAATATATATATATATATATATATATATATATATATATATATATATATAAATATATATTAAGGGTACTGTTGGAAACTAAAGTTGATGTTGAGGTGTAAATCATAAAAATATTTTCAAAAACATCACATAGTTTCCAGATACCTCTAATAGGCTATACAATTTGGAATTCCCTATACAGTGTGTCTCACTTCTCATGGAAACACCCCCGTATCTTCCGTAATTATTGGAGCAGAATTCTGAAATTTTCACGATCGTTAGATATACGAAAATAGAGTCAAAATCTCTTCTGGAGTTGACCTGGGGATATTTAGATTCATCGTCGGTATATCTAACGATCGTGAAAATTTAAGAATTCTTCTTCAAAAATTACGGAAGATACGGGGGTCTTTCCATTAGAAGTGAGACGAATTCGATATGTCACTCAGGTTAGCATCAGAGGAGATTTATACTCATTTTCGGTATATCAAACGATCGTGAAAATTTCAGAATTCTACTTCAATGATTACGGAAGATACGGGGTGTTTCCATGAGAAGTGAGACACACTGTATATTAATTTTGAATACTCTGGATAACTAATTTTGCACGACATCGTCATATCCCAGAAAAATTGATCGACAAATATTGTTTAAATTCATGAATGAAACAATGCTGATGTGGTATGTAATTATACCGGGTGCACAAGATATAGGCCACCCCTGTAACTTCTGCATTCGTGAACGGAATTTTCTGAAATTTGCTACAGTTATATAAGCAACCATTTCGGATTTGATCAAACTACAATCCAGCAACTTTGTTTTTTCAATGGAACACCCTGTATAAGTTCAACAGGTCAAAACAAGTCCAAACCTTATGTCGAATGAAATTTTTTTGAAACAATTGTTTTATTTTTATTTTACCTTGTAGATAAATGAGATTTGGTCTCAAGGCTATTCACAATGAGTCGCACATAACAAGAAAAATATAATTTTTTCTGAAAAATTATTTTTTGTGTCACCTATTGATGAATCAAATCAGTCACATCACATTTTGATCAAAATTATTTTGTTTCAAATGGAACCCCTATGGGCCACCTACATGTCTCTCTAGAACATACATTCAGGAAAAAAATGACATATCATTTTTGTATTTCGGTGCGTAACAAATTGTATACATTAAAAATCTACAACTAGTTCATGAGTTTCCTTGCAGTTCGAATAATTTTCAACTTAGTAAGCTGTGGAAAACAACATTTCTGAATCATATCAACTAGTTGTGTTTCGCTGTCATCTTTCATCTCAACTCTCAAAAATTAGTTTACTTCCGAGAATTAGTAGAAATGGAAAATCAAAATTATAGGTTTTCGAGAGTTGAGATGAGAGATGACAGGAAACACAAGTTAATTCGAAAACGATGTGAAAAAATTAATTTTTGATCAAAATGTGATGTGACTGAATTGATTCATCAATAAGTAACACAAAAAATGATTTTTCAGAAAAAAATATGTTTCTTTGTTATGTGCGACTCATTGTGAATAGCCTTGACCAAATCTCATTTAACCACTAGGTAAAATAAAATAAAAACATTTTTATTTAAATTATTTAAAAAAATTACATTTGACATAAGGTTTGGACTTTTTTCATCTGTTGAACTTGATATGTAAAATATACAGGGTGTTCCATTTGAATAAACAAAGTTGCTGGCATATCCAGATAAACCAGAAGTCCGCCATATTGAATTGTAATGTGATCAAATCCAAAGTTCAGAAAAATCCGTTCACGAATGCAGAAGTTGCAGGGGTGGCCCGATATCCTGTGTCACCCGGTATATATAATATATGTAAGTATATATATATATATATATATATATATATATATATATTTGGCTTGTTTTATATATATATATATATATATATTGTTATATAATGATGAATTTTTTGAAATATAATATTGTAATATTTTTGCCCCACGTTTTGGGTGCCTTTTGTTATGTTTTGATGAATTGGAAATATTATATATATATTGTTTTTGTATATTGAAATTGCTAAATATTTTTGGTATTCTTTGTGAGCCAAATTGATATGATATAAATAGATATTTCTGCCCCTGTATTGTATGCTGTAATAATAATTTCCAGCGAACGTTACTGTTCTCTCGTCACGCTACCAACAATTATTATTTTCCTCACCACGGCTAAGCAACAGTTGGTACGCCCTTATCTCAAGGTGGCCGTTTCAAGGCAATAGAGACACTGCCACTGCTGGCTAACTTCAGTTTATTGAATGGTCTTTGGTATGTTATTGATCATTGTGAGAAAACAAAACAACAAAATATCAAAAAGCAATTATCTCCTTTATTAAGGAAGACTTAATAATACCTGGCCTACGAGAAATAACTTATACTAGGTGAATCAAACAAATATTCACGGATAATAATAATAAATCAGATCATGGATAGATAAACAGAACCTCACTTTTCCGTGAGAGTGACGTTTTCGTTATTGTTCAAAATAGGGTGACATAAAGTTCTTCGAATGTGAAATATGTTATTTGTGAAATAGTTCAGGACCGAACAGCACTATTAAAGTTTTATACCTGGTTGGAACTGTTGGTGTTCTACTTATACCATGAATCAGGATGTCTCCTCTCTCCAATCGCTGTCAGGACTGCAATACCATGAATCAGGAACTATATAGATGCGGAAATCAGCATTTGGATCCGTGGATATGTTATCATTAAGGTAATATTGGTTTTGTTTACCAAATGATGGGATTATTCCGATTTTCTTTAGTAAAATTTTGCGTGGCATCCGCTTGAAAATTTATTTTCGATCTCTTGAAGCTTTGTTTTCTATCGCCTAGATACATCTTTTTTCTCCTTGTTTTTCATTTGAATTTTGAATTGGTGCACTAAATTGTCACTTTTCACTGTTTATATTTATATTGCATAATTTATATATACAATTATTTTTCCACTCTTATCATTATTTACAAATTTCAATAATAGCTTCTGATACCATCTCATTGCTACTCTCCCACAATTTCCAATTTTACACTTGACCATCTATTCCCTGATTGGCTATTTTATATAAAGACATTTGCTGTTCTATCATTGGCTACTTTTGTTAGCTACAGTTTCATTTACTGTATGTTTCAAATTTATAAATGTGTTGATTACTGTTTATTCCTGAAAAATTTTGTAAATTTAGACTTTTATTGTCTTTGAGCAATTATGAGTTATAATAATTTGACAGTGTATGAAATTGATTGTTTTATAGTATTTTGACATTTTTTATCTATCCCTATTCTCCCTAGGCTCACAATATACATAGAATTTCAAAAGTTATTCACAAACAAACTCTTGAAACCATTAACCATCTAGTAATTATTCTTTTTGTGGGTTTGTAGTCTTTCAAAATTTACAACTGGCATAACATAACCTAACAATATATATATATATATATATATATATATATATATATATATATATATGAATCTCGAGGTCGTTAAGCTTCGATACGACCGTAATAAGTGTGTGGGCATACCGGAAAGGACTGATCTCAGCTGTCAATAGTTAAGCTTCTCATGCATTTATCATAATGAGGATGGTAATTGGTGATCGATAATCATGAATAATCATTTCTTTATCTTTACCAATCTTTTCAACCCACTCATCACTGGCAGTGATTACAACTTCGAAACGTTTGAATAAAAACCAACACTTTTCTCATGAAAATGAGGTAGTTAACTGCTTATAGCGAAGCCTAATGGATGTTTCAATTTCAGCTATGTATACAGTGTGATCATTTGAGTATTGGAATTTTTAAAATTAATACCACAACTAAAATACAAATATTGCTGAAAGTTGGTGCATGTACGATAATCATATTAGGTGAACTTACAATCGTTGCAAGTCAAACAGCATACAGGGTAGGTCAAAAAATATAATAATTGTACAGTAAAGTATCTTTATTTCAGAAAATTCATCAAAATATTTCTGAGATAAGTTGTTTAGAATCAAAAATTAGGCATAAATACCAAAACATGGCTTCCCATTTTTTTTTTGAAAAACATTAATAATTTTCATTTTTTGTATTACCCTAAATACTTCATAAATCAATCAAAATCAAATCAATTTCCATAACTTTGTTTAAATTCAGCATTTTCTAAAATTAACTTAAAACACAAACTTTCAAACTTCGCAAACATTCTTTTTAAAAAGGTTAAACAGTAGTTATGATAATATGCATTTTGAAAAACTCTAATTTGAAATGAAATTTTTTTATTTCAAATGTTCATTGAAAAACTGTAGAGATCAATCGACAAACATGAAATCCTACTGAAATAATCGCGGATACCCATGGGAAAAAACAAATGAGTGTTAAAAGTAAACACTATTATTATTAATCAATATTAACAAAACGATGTATCAATAATGTATGAAATGGTTTTGCACGATTATTCATCATTTAATCATGTAATCCAACGTTTGTCGCATGCCAGAAAAGTAGTTGTTTTCTGATGAATATTTAAAAACATGCGACCAACAATCATGGCTAGAAATTTCCTGTGAACTTTGGGTACATAATTTTCAAGAAACCATGTCAAAAGACGCTAATATAGTTATATTTTCCCCATCTACCTTTAGAGATAAATCATTCCGTTGCAACCATTCTTGAATAGAAACGAATAGGTTCTTGTCACTTATCGACAACCTTTGAATGCAATATCGAAGCTTCCCATCGGCAGCCGTTGTTAATACGAGTGACCAGCACATCTCAGTACCACCCCAGTCATTGTTGACTGAATAACCTGCATTGTTTCGAGATAAAATTAGCAGATAAGTAGCCGCAGGACCACGAGTTTAATGGTTGTTTTCTGTTTGTACGGCTGGTTTACCGACGGAGTATTGTAGCAACTGCATGATGATTCGAACCGTGAAGCGTTAAAACAGTAATACAGGACAACTAGCGCATGCCCTAGGCTTTACCCTCATGGAATTTGGAAAGGTCTTTCTATTTATATATATTTTTATTATATGTAAGAAATTTGTGAAATATCCGTAAAAACAGTTTTAATAGATGACACCGTTTTTAACGTGAGTTATTTGAAAAAAAAAACAAAAGTGCAGATGGAATTGTATGAAAAATCCCCAATTATTCTTTCAATTTCAATATGTTATCTTATAGTTGATTTTGGTGATGAATTGGTTGAAAGCACCAGAATCAAGTAAGTTTACATTATGAGCATTATTAAGGTGAAATATCCCAATTTTTATCCAATACTGGTGAATCTGATGTAAATAGGAAAAAAAATCACCTTCGATAAATTCAAAGGCCAAAATGACGTCAATTTTATCTACCATAATATTCATTGGAATAATGTATACTTTAACTATTGACACAAAACTTTTTTCAGTTACAAATTAGGCCTATTTACCAAAAAAACATTCTATGATTAAAGACAAATATTTTGCGGCGGGATTCGAATTTCTTAGTACATACCTACCCCGAACATGCAACCCTCTTGCGCAATTTCTTTTTGTCTTACTACGACAACGCCAAAAGGGAAGGTTATGTTTTAAGCAGTCTATGTATATTTGTATTTACGTATGTTTCACCGTAGCGCCTAAACTACTCATCCCATTTTGATGAATGATGTGTCAATAGATTCGATATTATGGTCCGGATGAATTAGGATACATTTTATACCAACAAAATCAATATGACGGATGTTACATCCAAAAAAGTAAGGGTATCTGAATTTTGTTTTCTTTGCTATAGTATCGAGTTGAATGTCAACTGAAAGAAGAAAAAATGCTGAGCTCATGAATATGAGTATATAGTCGGCGCGCCGAACCGATAGAGCGATAAAACGGCATGATCAATGCATGTTCAGGGCAACTAGAGAGAGAGAGAAGAGAATGAACTTAAAGGTTTCTCTGTTAACGAGTATACATTTTTTCACTTTAATGCAAAATAATTTGAATTTGTTATACTTTTTAGGTGTTGGGGGATGCAATTGTAAATCATTTCGCTAATACCACGTTATAGAATGGATCATAAGCAACGATTTTTCCCACCGTGCAACACTGCAGAACTTGTTTCATAGAACTTAGTTTATTGAAAGTTTCCTGGAGATATCAAATATTTCTAATGTTTTCCCCCATTACGAAAAGAAGGAGGGGGTGATGATCATTCTGCTTATACCACGTAATATAATGGATCATGAGTAACTATTTCTCCTACCGTGCAAGTATGCAGAACTAGTTTTATAGCACCTTGTTTATTAAAAGTATCCTGAAAATGAAATATTTCAAATATTTCCCTCCATTACGAAAGAACTGAGGGGGTGATTATCATTTTGCTATCACCACGTTATAGAATATACAATAATTTCATATACCGTGCAACTATGCAAGATTTGTAAAACTTGTTTTATAGCACTTGTTAGTCGAAAATTTCGCGATTCTATAAAAGAATTCTGTTTTCCTCTTTTACTGAAAAACTTGGGAGGCGATAATAATTTCGTTGATACCACCTGATAGAATAGATCATAAGTTATCATTTGTGGTACCGTGCAATTCTGCAGAATTGGTAGAACTCGTGTTAGGCTTTCGTCTAGTCCATTATGTCGTATTGATATATCCTACATAATATTTTCTATATGTCAGAATTTTCGGATGATATTTCGTTACTAACTTCACATCGATAGTTAAGATGGGTAAGTCGTATATTCTCCGTGGAAATTCGATAATTGGCTTTTTCCTTAAATCTAATAAATACACTAGTGCACAAAGCCAAATGTTCAAAAATCGCCTTTTTGCATTAACTTACGTTCTTGCTTATTATGGATAAGGTTCCTTGGCCAGATTTCAATCGATAGCTCTGTGATAGGGCATCACTACCATCTGAGAAAATCTTAAATGAAATTTAGCGCAATTAATTCCAGCACGTTGGGGATTCGGTAAGAAAATTTTATACCGTAATTATATTTAAATAGAAAACATTAAGTAAATATTTATTTTGACGTTATTCACAAATAAATATAAGGCTGTGTGTAATGGGAGTTTTGGGGGAGATTTTTTTTAAATTAAAAGATATTCATGAGTATTTTTTGATATTCTTTTGCCCTAGTAAAATAAAATATATAATATCAGATACATTTTTATATAAAATTGGTTGATGTCATATAATTTCTTCACTAGGTTTCAGGAAATGTCAATATTTACTACAAACAAAGCTGATATACAGCAAAAAATATATAACTATACCTATACATATATACTTAAATATCTGTTCGGCGCGCCGACTATAGTACAATATTGAATATAAATTATACCTATTCTTGGTATTCTTTCTAGAAACTCATGTGGTTTGACCATCACTTGTTTCGAGTATGCAACATTTATTTTTCACTGGGTTATTTTTTATCTAGTTAGCGATCTATCAATATGTATGTAATGCTAATACACACTTTCAAAATATCATAATAGTATAATGACGCTTTATTAACATCACCGGTATGTATCAATGTATGTATATAGTATAGAATCTTTGAAATTATTTCACCTACTTCCAGATGTATTTGAAATTTTGCATTTAACCAAAAGAAAAAAATCTTTCATTTAAAAAATATGGCGAAAGCATCTCCGCCAAATTATGTTTGAACCAATCGAAGAGTTTTTCTCCCATAATCTTTTTTAGTCTTCTGTAGCAATATGGACTGAAAAGTTAAAAATAAAATTATAGTTAAAAAAACTAAAAACACGCTTATGAAGCAATAAGGACTAAAATGTTGAAAATAATGAGAATAAAGTCATTGATCAAAAAATGTTCACTTATGCACTTTATTTACTTTTCATAATTATATTGAGATAACTGATATAAAGCACCTCTCGATTTTTCACATAAGAGAACATTTTTTGGTCAATGACTTTATTCTTATTATTTTCAACATTTTAGTCCTTATTGCTTCATAAGGTGTTTAAAATTTGTCTTCAAAGATGAGTTTATTTGGATGCTGTCAACTGTTGTCAATTACAAAAAACATCCTGTTACCAGGAGTCGGACTACTACGTTTTTTTTAGATTTTCTCGTAACTATTATTATTAAAAGATTTCAATATGAAATGCAAAATAAGTAATTATTTACAAAATGCGAAAAAATAGTATACGCACCTCGTCAGAAAAGTTATTTTACTTGACTCGTATGGTATTCAAACTTACCATACTCGTCAAGTAAAATTCCATTTTTCTGACCTTGATACGTATTATACTATTATGAACCTGTGAAAGTGTGTATTAGCAATACATACCTATTGATAGGTCACTAACTACATACAAAATAACCTATAAAAATTAATGTTGCGTATTCGAAACAATGATGTCAAACCACATAAGTTTCTAGAAGGAATACCAAGAATAGGTATAATTAATATTTAATATTGTACTATACTTATAATTATGAGCTCAGAATTTTTTCCTCTTTCATTTCACATTCAATTCGATACGATAGCAAAGAAAACAGAATTCAGAGACCCTTAATTTTTTGGATGTAACATCCGTCATATTGATTTTGTTACTATCAAATGTAGCCTATATCATCCGCACCATAATAACGAAACGATTGACACATCAAAATGGGTTTAAGAGTTTAGGCACTACGGTGAAAGATACGTATGGTAAGTTTGAATACCATACGAGTCAAGTAAAAGTAATTTTCTGACTAGGTGCGTATACTATTTTTTCGAATTTTGTGAATAGTTACTTATTTTGCATTTCATATTGAAATCTTTCAATAATAATAGTTACAGAGAATGTAATCTAATCTAAAAAAAACGTAGTAGTCCGACTTCTCGGTAACTTAGCACAAAATTTTTTGTAATTGAAAACGTTGACAGCATCCAATAAACTCATCTTTGAAGAGCAAATTTAAAATAATATCGAAATAATAATTATAAATAATACTGACGTTTTTATGCAGTAATGGTTTTGCTATTCTGTAATGGTGCTATGGTGTGAAATGACCTATTGCTGTACAAAATGCGAAAAACATAATTAATAATTTATCAACTGAAAAACTATTATTGTCTTTTGTACATTTTATTTTTTGGTAGTATTTGTATTCATAATTACCCGTTAAGCAAAGCTAAAACAACAGGTTATGATGTTAGAGTCTTGTATGTATATTTGTATCAGTAATTTAAATTTTATTAGTTAGGAACATTTAAGTAGTAACAATTATAATGCAATTCTCAGAAAAAAACCGAAACCCCATTACGGAAAAAATTACTATAATTGAAGGAGAAACAGTTCCAAACCTTTCACTCGACTGGGGATGAATATGAAGTAACAAACAAGTTAGGTACTGATTGCTATCATCGTCTTATTGAGTAAGACAAGTCTTTTGATATGTTAAAATATTCCTGTTTATTTAGTTCTATTGAAGTCTTCAGGCAGTTTCACATTAATAACGTTATAATTCAATTCAAATGCCGTGGCCGTGCGTTGTCAACTACAAAAAGGAAACGTTGCAATTTGATATATAAATAATGGAGATGCCGTCATTCAAGGATACCAAATAGGCACGACATTTGAATTGAATTAAAATGTCATTAATGTGAAACTGCCAGAAGACTTCAATAGAACTAGATAAACAGGAATATCTAACATATCAAAATACTTGTCTTACTCAATAAGACGATGATAGCAATCAGCATCTAACTTTTTTCTTACTTTTTAGTTTATTTTACTTATTCCTAGTCGGGTGAAAGGTTTGGAACTTTTTTCCTTTAATGATTTTTTCCGTAGTCGGTACGTACTTAACCCTGGAATGCAACCTCGTATTATCGATATTCTTTGCAATATAACCAGTTTTATAAAAGGAGTAGTTTTTACCACCTGCGGTGTGAAATTGGGACATAAAAAAATATTTTCAAGCAAAAATATAAAATAAAAATGATGTATTTTTCCGTTTTTTCTAATTAACAGTTTCATAGATAAACATTATTCAAATATTCAAGGGGACGATTTAACCCTTTGAGTTTCGAATTATGGAAAATACCCCCCTGGGATGGAAATCTCCTGCCAAAGTCAAAGTTTGTAATTTTATCCGTTTGAGATTGGGTGCAATGCGAGTAAAACTTCAAGATCGAATTTGAGTTTAACGTTTTTCAAGCGAAACGTTTCTGACGCAAAGAGACGGAAAATAGGTACTGGGCTGGAGAGCGAAACAGAGACTATGCTATATAAGTTGCGGGGTAGTTTTGTCAAAAATAAGAGGAAACGGTGATAGAATCAACAAACTCTCCCGGCTTCAAAAAGGCAGAGAAACGATCAATATCTGGTATTGCTAACTGAATAATTCAACTAACTCGATTATGAATCCCGATTATAGTAATTTGAACAGTTCAGACAATGAATCCGCTTATAATAGAAAGCTTTCAAATAATTTCGAAACTTTGACAAATGTCATGTCAGAAGATGAATAGTCCAGGAGCTGATACAACTCCTGAGTTAGCCTCTGTTAGTGGAGGAGCAGACAGAATCCTCATACAGGGAATACCAAAGAGTGCGAAAATGGTAATACTAATACGAATAACCAAATTATTTATATATATATATATATATAAATATATATATATATATATATATATATATATATATATATATATATATATATATATATATATATATATATATATATATATATATATATATATATATTGGTACCCGCGTCTTCGTCTGCGTGTAATTGTATTTTCTCGTTATCCAGTTATTCCGTTATCCCCTTAAACCTTATACCGTTTTGCTGTTATCCCGTTATCTCGTTATTCTGTTATGCGGTTAACCCATTATCACGTTACCTCGTTATGCCGTTATTCAGTTATCCCATTATCCCGTTATCTCGTTATTCCGTTTTGCTGTTATCAATTATCTCATTACCACGTTATCCCGTTAGCCGTTATCCCATTATATATATTATATCACCGGTTCCCATCGTAGCGAGATAAAATACATACCAGTTCTTTTAATTCAATTATAAGCTTCCAAACGCAGAAAGTTTCACCATCATTGGTCGAATAGTTTTTGCGTGATGCTCGAACAAATAAACAAACAGACAGTTACTGTTTCATAATAGTACAGATATATATATATATATATATATATATATATATATATATATATATATATATATATAAAAAAAAAACTATGAATTTGAAATAAACTTTGTAGAAAGGATATTCCTTGAGGTTGCAGTCAAAATAATGGCCTATGAGAAAAAGTTTCTCTCATTTAACAAAAATTTTTTTTTTGTGTCATATAGATTGGTACTATTCCTTCTGTTTTGTGGACAAAGCACATGGTTCTCCCTTGACTGTTTCATGTTTGGACAGATGACATTTGACACTTGACACTTCATGTCATGTATTACTTGTCAGCTACCATTTTCCTTTTTCAGTCACGCTTCAACCATGTGGTAATTATTGTGCCGTTTCAAATTTTAAAGTGTTAATTTAATTATCTAAAACAATATGGGCGAGTGCCATTGTTTAGTTTTTATATATTACCAGTAGTGGGTCATAGTGATATGATTTTGAAAAGTCCTCAAACACGAAATGGTGTTTAGTTCGCTGTCTTCACTTAACCTCACCTTAGTAAGTTCTATAGATTTGTTTAAAATCGTATTTCACAATTGTGTTTTCTTTTTTCTCCACAGCTTGTCTTGATAATGAAAATAAACATTTTCGAAAGCTTGACTAAATAAGAAAGAGTTTTACTTTTTCTCATAGGCCATTATTTTGACTGCAACCTCAAGGAATATCCTTTCTACAAAGTTTATTTCAAATTCATAGTTTTTTTCAACTAGTCCAGTCACGAGACTACCCTTTCTTCAATATATATATATATATATATATATATATATATATATATATATATATATATATATATATATATATATATATATATATATAAATTTATATATATATATATATATGTTTCTTTGGAGATTTTGGCGAGATATTTCTCTGGTTTCTGTCCGCGTTCTGTGTTCTTGGTCCTCAAAAGGTCCGATTTCACGACGTTTTCTGCAAATTTACATTTGCCATTTTTAGGTGATGTCTCATTCATTCCATTGTCTTGAACTCGACTGATGATTTTGTAATGTGCTCCTCAATTTGTAATGGTGGTCAGTCGATTGCGCACGATCGTCACGATCGCGAACGAAGGAAACCAAACTGCTTCTCTGGAACTATGAAAACGCTCGCCAATTTCTTCTTGCAAAATTAGCTTTTCTTGGGGCATCTCCAATTATTGTTAACGCACAACAAAATGTAAAATGACTTTTACAATGAAAAAAAACTATACAAGGAAGATGATTAAATACCTAGATATATAATAATTATTATTAGTCAATTGTTTTATGGCCTCTTCGATCATGAGGAAATCTGTCGATGCACTCATCAACAATGATAATATTGTAGGTATATATGATTCCAACAATTTGCCAAAAATCAATTAATTTTTTGTACGAAAAAAAATTCAAATTGAATTTGTGTAGATACAAGGAATTTTATTAGTACAGATTCAGAAATGAAATTGCGGAGTATAGGATTCACAATAACTTAGAACAAAATGTACTAGAACCAGTGAGCCAGCACAAAATATGACAGATATACGCGATGGATAATCAAGTATTCAACTGGACCACTGCAGAAGGTTTCCCCTTCCTTCCGTTCGCCTCGAGCGATAGCGCGTTCAGCCATTTCCGTCTCTTTCCAATCGTTATGGGCTTCACTTTACATTACTTTGTATATTGTGAATGTGCTATCGTTCGAGATGAAAAGAGAGGGAGACATCGCAAGAGGCAAAACAGAGTAGTTGAATACTTGATTACCCATCGCTTACTTATACCTGTTATAGTTTGTGCTTGAGTACATTTTGCTCTAACCCATTGTGATTCCTAGTCTCCGCAATTTTATATCTGAATCTGTTTGAATTTTGTTGATTATATTCTTTTCTTCTTTTGTAAATAAGGAAAACTATCCCAAATATAAATAACATTGTTTTTATGTATATGTTTTGTCCTTTCTTCGGAGCTTTTCTCCGATGATGAATTGTCATTTCAAGCAATGTTTTCAATTTTATTTTTTATATACATTGTTCAAACATTTTTTTCTACATGTTTTGTTTTTTTATACTTCAGAGTCCTGAGGATGGAACAATACAGTTTCAAAACATTGACAATTTGAAATTTCTTCTTCACCATTATGACCGAATTATTCCCTCTAATTCAACACTTGATATCATATTAGCAGTCGCTATTCTACTAAGATTCACGATATTCTCATTCGAGAAGCCAGCTATATGACGTCACCCCGCGTGGACTCGAATGCAGTGGCGTTCAATGTTTGTTCTCGTTACAATACAATCGAACATTCAGAACTTTGCTGAACACGGAAACATTCTCAATTGAATAATGAATTGAAATATTTTACTGTGAATTGGAAAATTCACGATAAAAATGAAGTTCTTTTTTGTGAATATCTAACAGAAAACAACTACTTCCCCAGCTGAAGCCACGCTGGATATTGAACTGTTCTATAAATCTATTTCACGCTTGCAAGGTCATCAGAAAAAAATGGAAAACACATTTTCTAGAAACAATATCACTCTGCAAAGATGGAAAAATGTTAGAAACATTCCTTCTGGAGTGACACTTTGAAATTAGTGTTTTTTTGACATTAAAACCTGTCATAGGGTATGATAGCATAATTTTTTTGGAAATATGAACAGGAGTATTCATATTGAGAAGGGAAACATTCTCAATCGAATAATGAAAATATCTTCATTTTTATCGTGGTTCTTTCAACATGAATACCTCCCAAGAGGTTATCTTGAACGATGGAAGATGTGACTAAAGTTTATTTCATGAACATCCTGTTCATATTTTCAAACAAATCAATTCAGAACTTTGCTGTGGAATTTACAACCTGTGATGGGGATTTTGTTTGCATACATTTTTGCAAATTATATTCAATGAAAATACAGGTGCAGAGAATCGCTAATTTCCTGAAACATTCCTTTTACACGGAGAGATAATTAATCCTCTGAAAAATAATTATACATTATTCACGCTATTTCACTGAATCCCATTTCCATAACATGTACATCAATGAGATTAATAAATTGTATCATCCGCAACGTAGACGGTAATTATAATAATGTATACTTATATTCTCCTATAAATAACAATCTTAATAAAAATATACTGTTTTCCGTATTTCACTGAACTTTGAATTCACACCCTCGAAAAATAGATTTCATACATCTCCAAAAAACTCTCGACGTCTGGTTCAATTGTGTCTAGACAATGTGTACCTATCTGCTCAATAGGATCTGATTTGCCATCAACTTTCATGAGAAAATATGATGGTATCCCTCCTCCCTGATGTTTTGGATTGGGAGTATTTCTATAGGTTGAGGAAACATTTCCTTTCCATAACATTGGTTCATTCTGAGAATGGAGACAATAAGATATAATTATTCAGTTTGAATTTATCTTTTAGTACATAGTGAAATGGAGAATAGATATGCATCTATATTAGTGGTGCGTTTCACAAAAAATTAAAATTATATGACAAGTGGAAAAATCGCCAAGAAAGTATTTTAGGAAATTTAATGAAATGTATTAAAACAAGGGGGAATATTCCAGAATTCGCTGCAACATTTATACACTTGAGGGTCCATTCTCAGATGTGATGCACAGTAAGAGACGTCCCATCTACACTTTCTTCCCAAAATCTAGTAATGCATATTCGACATAAGATAATTTGATCACCATGGAACGCCTTATCAAGATGAAATATCCAATACACACCTTGATAAGTTTGAAAAATTCGTGGCCATTTTTTTGGAAAAAATAAATTTGGGTGAAATTATTCGAAAATATGTTAAATAGTGGAAATTAATGAAACGAGAAGATCTAGATATTTGAAATATTTGGTTTTGTGTTGTGATATAAATCATTCAACTGTTGAAGCTTTGGATGTTGATGAATGAATGAAACAATTGGATAAAAAAAACGAGAAACTCGACTGCGTAAAAAGTGATTTTTAAAAAAGATGGAAATAGGATGACCAGAAAATATTGTCAGGAAATTATGTTTCAAGAGGTTAATTATTGAACTTAATACTGTAAACAATCTCTCAAAGTCGTAGGCATCTTCTTTAATTTAAAAATGAAGATATTTTATTGCCTCCGTCTGCATGAGATTCTTTACAGTATTAAGTTTAAGTTTATGGTTAATCTCTCAAAACATAATTTTCTGAAATATTTTCAGGTCATCTTGTTTCCATCTTTTTTATGGGTAAAACTTTGAATGGCGATTTTGTTAGTTTTTAAGTTAAGGTCATCAAAATTGGTATTTGGGATCATTGTTACAAATAAAGGAATACGTGTTCCAGTTTTTTTAGAAATGCCGTCCTTAAAGGGGTGAGTGAATTTGTAATAGTCGTCACAAAAAAAAAATTCAACGTGGACGAAGGCGCTGGCACCAGCTAGTTATAGTATATAACAGTTAATAGTAAGGTATAATATTATAATAATAACTTTATTCAATCGATAAATACAAATACAAAAAATTGGATAGTTACATGGCAGAAGTGAATAATGCGTTTCAGCGATAAGTGCAAGCACTTGTTTCGCGAAGAAAATATCAAATGTTTATAAATAAAAAAATATATATAAAAAACAATAAAAAAAATTAGTGAAGCAAACAAAACAAAGCAAATCAGCGTCGGGTGATATATAATGTGCCTGATAACAAATTGAACTATACTACTTACTATACTATTACATAATTATAAAATATAAAATATAAATGTAAAATTCAAAATGTAGGATATAAAATATAGATTATAAAATGTTAGATATGAAATGTAGAGTTTCAAATGTACAATGTAAAATGTAAAATGCAACATGTAAAATTTAAATTATGAAATGAATAATCTTAAAAACATTAATTAATGGGCAATGGACAGTGAACAGTAAATTATGAACAATAAATAATAAACATTAAACAATGAAAAATAAGCATTATGATAATGAGAGTGTTCATATTTATTACTAAGTTCCGTCTACTATTCCAATTTGGATCAAATGAGGGCAGAGCCGGATTAAGAGGGGGGCAAACGGGGCTGCAGCCCCGGGGCTTTTTTATTAAATGAAGGATTTTCTGTCGATGTATTCTTCGAATGACACAAGCGATCTAGATACACAATGAAATTCAATAATCATAAGCAAAGCAAAATAATATTTCAATTTATGAATGTGATTGCATCAAATTATTTATAAGAGCCCTGTGCGCATTCCATAATAGAACAAAAGTTCAAATTCTGTCGACTATTTTTCTGCCGATTCTACAAACACTTTGCTCGTCTATACCTGTTTTTTCTATTTATTGGCGTTGACAAGTGTCCGCTGAGTGGCGAGCTTGTAACAGAGAAATCCCCGAAATCTGAAAGTGTGAGTCTAAGAGAAGGATGACATTCCGCAACAAATGTAAATCCTTCTGAAAAGGACTATCTATCTATCTATCTAAGATGTTCTACTATCAAATTCTTGAAAACCAAAATTTCAGAGCTACATTCTCAAAAATTGAAATCACAGTGATTATTTTTTTACATTGCTAGAAACCAATGGAAACGTTCAATTTAAATAATTCATATACGTTTTGGCCAATCAATAGTGGGAATATTCTACCTAGAAAATTGTCGCGGGAATAATTTGAGGTATTTTGTTTTTATTGTCTGACAACCTATATTTTTAATTTGACGTCTGTCATCAATTCGCATGAAAAATGTGAAATGAATCAAAACCGGCTTAGTACATTATATAATTTTGCAAGGGAATGTGTTTATGATCGTAACATCAAAAAATAATCTAAAGAATACCACACGAGAAATCGATATAGTAGAGAATAATTATCTAGATTTTTTTCTCAAACTTGTTGGCAATAGCCACTCGAGCCAGTTGGTCTCTCTTGTCTATTGCCTGGCAACAAGTTTTCGAAAATCTGTCGAATTATTTTCACTCTCTTGTGATATTACAACTGAGAATGTGATGATGTCAAATTGCACTGGAAAGCGCTCATTTTCCAAAATGAAAAAAATAGGCGAATTACGATCAGACAAAGCCGCCTATCAAAGTTATCGCTTCTTAGCATTGAGAATGATTTTCTCCGGATGCTAGATTTGACCGAAATCATCAATGATTTTTCGTCGAAAAAAGCTCGCAAGAATCCCTTTGTTTACGCTGTAATTCAATGTATTTCTTGTATTTTATCATACCTACATATGCTCGTGTCGAAATAATTTGATTTGTTCCGCTATAAATAAATAAATAAAAAAACTTGTTTGAAAAATAATTAGATAATTAGGGGCCTCCACTCCTTTGTTGCCCCAGGGCCTCCACACCTTTTAATCCGGCCCTGAATGAGGGATATTCAAATAAAGATATAATATGTACTTTTTCATTTAACTCTATCCTACTGACGTTTCTATTGAATTGTGAACGATAATTCTAGGAGAGCCCAGTATATATGTTCTCAATTTTTTTTTGAATATGTTTCTAAGCTGGTTTCTCACTTTATTCGGTAGAATATTAAAAAGTTTTGGGGCCAAAAACTCGTTTGATCTTTGACCGATTGATTTAGTCATGAATGGAATGGGATGTAGATCTTTTTGACGTGTGTTGTATGTAAGTATTAAGTATTAATTAATCAGGCCAAGCAAATTCAGACTGCATAAGACTAGCAAAAACTCTCTAGATGTGAATCTCTACAATGCACTCCCTCTATATGTAAAAAATCTAAGTCCATATAATCACGAAAAACATTTGAAATCATTTCTGATTTCAAATGCATTCTATTCCAGAGAAGAATATATGGCTGCCCTGAGAGATAAAAGGAGAATTTTAACATTTGGTATCTTAATATTTTTTTATATATTTTTTTGTGTATTTGTTCCAATCTTTTGAAAAATTGATAATTTATCTATACTACTACTGTTTTTGTTTTGTAATTTGCTGTACACCTGAAAGATTAATAAACCATCTATCTATCTATTTAGGAAGTTATCGATGAGTAGGATGCAATTAGTAGATTTCAGCTACAAAAAAATTAGACCTAAAAACTTTTCCAATAAAAAATTAAACCGATGAAAAAAGAAACTGAAAAGCGAAAATAAAATGAACCTTTTAGTCTCATTAACTGAGCTCTGAACCAATAACTAATTTTGAGTCGGCGCCAAACAAACAAACAACGAAGATCTTGAATTACTTCAAATAAATGATAAAACAAAATAAATAAAAATGCAACGTGAAATCTCCAGCGATAAAAATAACATTTCAAAAATGTGCTCTCCGCACGACCACTCGCAACGACGTGTGCCCTCACGTGTGTACCCGTTCGGGTAGCTGTCTTGCTGATATTGACTTTGAGAACGCTCGGCAATTTCCGGCAAATAGACGCGCCGCCGCCACGCATCCTGCTTAACGTAATTAATTTGCTTGTTTTTTTGTTTGGCGTCGACTCAAAATCAGTTACTTACATTATTTTAGGAGCTTAGTAATTAAGACTAAAAAGTTTCATTTTATTTTTTGCTTTTCAGTTTTTTTCGCTGGTTTAATTTTTTGTTAAAAAGTTTTGCATTTTCAAAGATTTTCCCGTATGACATTTTTCACAAACACATGGAATACTTGTACACACACTTTTTTGGATTTTGTACTTTGATCATAGCTTTTGTCCTGGTCAATTCTGTTCTCAGAATATTATGAGTTTCGAACATTGTTATTTTTCTACATAATCCCTAATAAATACGACAAATTTTTCCATCTACTTTCCCAGTGTAATTATATTCTAGAATCGCTAATTCATTGTGAGCAATTTTCAATTCACTTCTTTTTTTTTTACTGTGAAGACTGCACGTTTCTTTTCGGAATGCGTTGTTCTTCTTAGAGTTAATTAAGTCATGCTCACGCCTACCTCCTGTTAGCAAAATGAGTAAAGTAGTGTTCACTACAACTAAATGAACTTCCATTTATCAGTGGTTGACAAGAAACATGGGAAGTAGGAGTAGTTACTTGGAAATGAGTGGTATTTCAGTTGATATCGATAAGAGAATTATGTCGTAATGGAATGAAATAAAAAAATTGAATAAACCAATCATTAAACAGCATTCCTCTTTGAAGAAGGTGGATTAAAAATTTGAAATTTGCTCCTTGCTATACTCAATGTGATATGCACTATCCGGCTTGCTAAGAAGGATCAGTAAAAAATTATTTCACAAAAGTTTCAGGTGTTCATGGGAGCTATAGTATATCCATGATGATGATGATGATGAGGTTTATCATCCACCCCAGATAAAACACCCCTGAAAATTAATAATAATCATATTTTTTTGTATGAAACAAAAAATATTGTAACCGTTTTTTGATGTCACCCTGAGCTTGGAAGGAATATTCAGGATAGTCGGATAATTTCTTGGTAATTGATTCCAAGGTGGCCTCATCAACTTTTTTAAATGTTCGATATTTTCGTTTTCTTTCCGGAGAATGATCTACGACATATCCTTGTTCCTCAAGATTCCTTTTGTGTTGATGAACAATTATATTTCGTCTGCCTACATCTGTTCGAACATTTCTATAATTGTATTTTATTGAGACTGTGTTGGATTTGAAGAAATTTCGAATTTCGCCATTCCATTTTGTATAAAAAATATAATTTGAAATTCGAAGAAACATTTCTAGATGTGGAATTAATTTATTTTGCTTTTTATGGAAGTTTTCTACAAAAGCAAATGTCTTACATTGGAAATTCCAACGTAAATTTCTTTCGAATCCCTTTCCTATGAATTCTGTAAACTTCCCAATGTAAGTGAAACATTTGCTTGAGTTGAAAAACAAAATGTGATCCTTTCGCAACCCAACGCGTTTGTGGTTTACAAATTTGAGAAACCTTTTTCTGAATAAAATTTTAATTGTCACAGAAAATCGAATTAAGAAACAATTTTTCTCAAATCAATGAGAATTGATTGGACTTCTTCTTCTTAGTTTCAAACATGAGAATATTATATTTTTTTTTTGTCCAATTGTTACTCATTTGATGTGAATCACTGTTTGGAATAATTGGCTTTTATCAAAAAATGGTTTCGATAAACACTCCGCAGTTACTTTTTCGCGTAAGAAAACTGGGTTTTCCACTTCGTCAATGTACCATTTTTTCTCTTCGTCACAATTGTCATTGAACGTTAAAAAAGAGTTTCCCGAACTTCTGTTACATCTTTGAAGATGTACAAGATATCATTCAAAAATCACATCAAAATAGCAAGCAAGAGACATTCACTCCTACTGTTTAATCTTCGGTGAAACAAATTCAACAAATAATAATTATTTTTTCTAGAGGTCGAGTTTACAAGCTTTTTTTTATATTAATATTTATACTCGTTAACAAGCTCTACCTGCTATTTTGAACCTATGTGGCCATTAAAAATAATTTTATTATTAAACACTTTCATTGGTTTGTACAAATTTAAAGTAGATTTGCTTGAGCCAGAAATTTTATATGGATGGTATTTCGACTACTGCACTTTTTTTTTTGCAGTTGTTCTCTATACATGGCTGCCTCTGCCCAGATACACACCCTCACCTACTGTTCTACTGATATATTCTATTATCTATACCCCAAACCCGATGAAGTATACTCTGTAGTGATTTACGGTAATTTATGCTATAAGAGCCAGCAAGTTATCGACTGGTTTTACGCAGGAATAGTTTTCACTCAATTTGGTCTACTATACCTAGTTATCGACTGGTTATTACGCAGGAATAGTTTTCACTCAATTTCGTCTACTATATACTTCATAAGGTGAATGATATTTATTTATTTTGCCGGCTTCCTTCATAATTCAACATTATAATATGTACGATTTTGAACGAATCCTATATTTTGAGTCGAAGATGAATTATTCAACTGAGAATGGATATACTACATTCTGATTATGTTCAGTTATAAAAAGTGTTCCATAGAGCCTCGATTTGGATTCTTCTTGAATTTTTTCATCATACTATGCTTTGTTTTCAGAATTTGGTTGCGGCTTCCCGAAATTATTTCAATGAATATGGTACGTTTTTTGCCCATATCATTTATGGAATTATAGAGATAACCATTGAATACGAATTACTGGCTATTGAAATATGTTTTTTTTTTCAAAATTATTTATTTTATTTCAGAATTTAATAAATTTGAAATTTTTTGAACAGCGCGCAGCGTCTCGAATATTAAAACAAATAATTTTTTGATAAAATATCGTCTAATATTAGGTAAAACCACCAATAGATAACATTCCAATTTCCAACATCAATACATGACACCCTTTCAAAAACCACCTGTATTAAAACTCAGGAACATTTCTCACTGAATTTCGAAAGTCAGCAACATTTTTTAGACCATACTTGATCATCTGTAACGGTTTTCTCACTCAGTTATGAGACCTACGGCCATCAACAGGTTGGTTTTTCAAAGAGGGTCGAATTGTAGGCTGATTTCCGTATATTTCTAATGAGATTATTAAGAAGTTAGATTCACATTTCTTTATTTGTATTACTTATAGTTTGTGAAATACTGAATCTTTGAAGCTAGAAAATAAGTGTTGAATCTTAGGTATGTTTTCTCTTTATTAGATTCAGATTAAATGAATAACAGATGGACTAGTCTAGTGTCAGCTTTTGGTCTAACTGAACATCTTTAGGCCAATAGTTGACATCCGGTGTCAGGCATTTTTTTTTTTTTTCAACCATTGGTTAAAGGTTTTTGGCTAGTGTCAGCTTTTGGTCTAACTATTGTTGCATCATTCATATATTGCTATTTTGGAGTAAAAAGTCTTCGGTTTCGTTTTTAGATGCCCAATCACCAAAGAAAAATCATGAAATACACTTAGCAGACTATGCTAGATGTCATAGATGAAGTGCGAAGAGGGAATTATGTTGAAGCAACAGGTAAAAAATATGGAATTCCCAGAATTACACTTATGTACAAAGTTCATGGAAAGCTTCCAATAGGAAAAAGAATGGGCCCAAAGAGTATTTTTTATTTTTATTTTTTAATACCATCTCCATTCAAATAAGTGTTATTTTGGCCCGAGATAAAACCACATATGGCTAAAAGGATGATAAAGGAACATATTCCTACTGTAATCACATCCCCCCAAACTATTACGTATTACCTGAAAAAGGAAGAAGATAAGCAACAGAAAGCTGAGAAGCAAGCTAAGAAAAAGGAAGAAAAAGAACAAAAACGAAAGGAGTTCCAGGAATCTGCTGATGAATAGAAGAAAAAAACCAAAGACAAAAATAAGGAACGCAAACAAAAACGACAGGACGATAGTGATTCCACAACTCCAGAATCATTGTCGATTGAAAGTGCTGATTCCTCTCTATGGGATGAAGATTTCGATGATGTCAATGAGGAAGATGATTCACCATACCAACCTGTTAACTTCGAACTCTTATGGAGGGTGATTTTGTGTTGTGTAAATTTTCAGGTGGTAAACGTAATCAAACAAAATTTGGTTATGTATGTGTGGAACTCAAACCCACAGAAAAAAAAATGTACCACATGAAGAGGACATCTCTTTTATAAACATGGACCAGGTAGTTGGCATAGTATGTCAACCAGATATCTTGATGAGAGGAGAAAGAACTAGTTAGGTTTTTCCAAGATCATTGGTTAAAGGAGTTTAAAATATCAATCAAGTCATCTATTGGTCCTAATCATGTCATCTATTGGTCCATTTGATTTTAGAGATTTCATCTTCAGGTACTAATGATGAGTACTTACAATTAAAAAAAAACTGTCATCTTAGTTTTTAGTTAAATGTTAAAATGATAATATAAGAAGTTCGAACAAACCATCGAAATGCTCAGTTGTCCATGGTTATTCAGCGTATCGAAACGCACGGAAATTCAACAGGTCATTGTCGATTTATAATATAAAAATATTTATTGTGAGTATTCAGACTACATTTCGGTGTACGCCTTCATTATTATCACAAGATGGAACAAAACGAATTATGTCCAAGAATTATAATAGTTTTTCTGGAAACTCATACTGCTTTTGATGTAAATGTGGTAAATATTCAGATCCAAGTGTATACACCCAAAAGTATTATGTTAAAAAATGCCTTACGACATAGTGTTAGCAACAAATAGTTTTTTGCCTATACTGAAAAAACGGTTTTGTGGGACATAATTTGCTTTGATAACTGCTCCTCATATAATGATTTATATAAACGATTCTGTTCTCTAATCTACTATCTTTAGTTTTATCATTTTGATTCAGCAATTTCAATAATTTGGTTATTCATTTTATACTAAAACATTGTGTAAAAGAATATTAATATTATTCATAACAATATTTTGGTAAATGTTAACATATATGTATATAGCAACACTATTGAAATTTTAATTAGATGACTCGCTTACAGATCTCTTCGAGTTGTTTTAGATTTTTTAATGAATTTGTGTATCCCAGGCTTAAAATCAAATACCAAATAGTTGATAACCGGGAGCAAAAAGTTTGAGCACACACGGAAAAAAAGGATTTGTTAATTCAACCAAATTTATTTGGTAACTTTTAGTGGCTTGACCCGACTAAGTAAAATTCATCCCGATACACAAGTGTATTCGATTGATTGAAACAATCTCCATCTCATAATGAATGAAAATTTGCTTAGACACAAATATAATATTCATTCGAATCAAACGCGGAAATGATAATTCAAATAGAAAATATTATATTGGTTAATTATATGCGTTAGATGGCGAAGCGTTCGCACAACTGACCCTGACTTAGATAATGTTGCCGAATAGCAAAGCCAACTTATCAGCGTTGCGACATCTGGACTTGAATGTCTGGTGTAGGCTCTCATGCTCGGTTGCCATATTTGTGAATTCAGTAAACAAAATGATTACTCATTTGAATACATATTTTTAGTGAAGAGATCCGCTTATTTTGTTGAATTGACGTTTTATTGAATTTATCAATTCGAAATAAATACTTGTTAAATGATTATTTTTGTTAAAGAAATCAGAAAATTTTGAAGATCTGATCATTCGATTTAACAAAATAATTACATGGTTGAAACAACATTTCTGCCAAAACAAGTTATGAATAAGTTGGCGAATAAGAATTTGGTTCATGCAAATTAGTTTCAGTTGATTGAAACTTTAAATTTGATCCAACACAAGAACTAATTTACTCATTTTGAGATTATATTTTGTGGTGCAATTCGATTGATTCAAATGAATATCATTTGGTTCAACAATTTGTTTTTTCCTGTGCACGAGCACTGACATACTCTTTTCCTTTTCCAGGAGCAACTCGAGTATTTTGTATTTCTCGATCACAAGTTCAAAAGTCCCAATGAAATACCGATTAACACATATTAATTGATTAATGCAAAGCTTTTTCATCACGTCAAATAATATTTTGTTGGGAAAGGTTTAGCATATCATTATCAATTACTAGATTTCACAACTTCCTATGCACTTTATCACAAATTGAACTAAAAAAAACTTTGGAATATAGGTACACGTTGCTGGGATAATAAAATGGTCTGAAAACTCGGCAGCTATATTATACAGAATCTATTTGGCATCGGTTGCCATGCTTTACATATACGGAGACAATTCTTCAATTTCTGTCAGTACAGTAGGCACTGTTCTCCTGATTCCGCGATTTCTAAAATATATCGATGGTTGTCGTGTCTTCGATCATGTAGAGATCTTGTTAGAGGTAGATCGCAAAAAATGCGTGCTGCTTGATGTATTATTCATGGAGTCGGATGGCCTAATACATGTGTATTGGTGCTATGAGCGATTCTAGTCGCACATAACTCCAGTAGAAATATTGTTATTACTATCAGCAATGGGTTTTGTACAAAAATGGCTTCAGTTTGAATAGGTACAAGTTCATCAGTCTTTATCGCCCGTTGGGATTTCAATGAGGACGGTAACCAACATCAAACAAGGTGAATACCATAGAAATTATGAGTTCACTCCATTTAATCAATAACAATTGTTTTTTACTGAAACACAATACAACAAGAAGGACCCCACGCATACCTATCACGAGTGAAAATTCATTGATTACGAGAGTAAATGACAACTACTCCGGAGTTATATACCTTATTTTCTCTACCTTTCATTAATACCATGAATTTGGTGACTCACTGTTTTTTATGGGATATGACTAGCTGACCCGACAGACGTTGTCCTGTCCAAATTTCTTATTACCTTTTTTTTCTTGAAACTCTCGTCCGCGTATAATTTTTTTTCTTTTTTTTGTGTTGTTCCATCTAGGTTATGCCTTTGACTCTGCCCGCTTCCGTTATCCCTTTATTCCGTTTCCCTTCTTATCCTGTTTTCCGTTATCTCTTTTCCAGTTAACTTTTTCGTTATCCCGTTATACCGTTTTCCCGTTACCCCGAGTTCCCATTATAACGTTTTCCCGTGATAGTTTTCTCCAGTTATCCCGTTTTCCTGTTATCCCGTTATCCTGTTATCCCATTTTCCCGTTTTTTCGTTGTTTTCGTTTGTTATCCCGTTTTCCCGAAAAAAATTATCCAAATCGGTCCAGCCGTTCTCAAGTTATGAACTTTCCAACACAACACAAGTTATGAACTTTCCAAATACATTCATTTTTAATATATGTATTATATATTCCTGAAAACTTTTTCAGGGACAAAGAAATTTCCAATAACTTTTCTAAAACTCCTTTCTTTCCCTAAAAACCTTATTTGGAATATTACGAACATTCAAAAAAACGATTGTTGTCATTGTTTTTTTAAATAATAAAACCCGACTACTGAAAAATCACGCTCTAAAAAGAATGAAACAAGAAAATATTCTCATCTGAAATTGTTATGTACAGACTATTCAATATTTATCGTCTATTAAATAAACAACTTACACGTAATTTTGATGTATTTAATACATATTCATAGTGATCTTCAGAGGATAGCCGTAGTCATATTTCACCTACCCCAACGAAACATTCATACAGTAGTTAGCGATCATAAGCTTTAGACCCAACACGACATCATTAAACATTTTTTTTAGTTCATGACTTTATGTCCTCTAGAGGGCGCCATATTCAATTGAATGTGACGTCACATAGCTTATAATCAGCGGACAATCAAGACGCTTACAACGATACCTCATTTGTCAAATTATGATAGGTAGTTTAGAAGTTATGAGGGAACAGATGAACATACATACATACCCACATACATACCGGTCAAAATCATAACCCTCCTTTTTGCTTCGCCGTAGTCGGTTAAAAAAATGTTACCCTGACCGGTATCCGTTCCTGTGACCTGCTACTTGGTAGACGTCACTGTAACCTCTGAGCTATTTCCTCTTTGGTAATAAAAGACTCGATAGTCTTTTTCTTCGCCAAATTTTATACCCGATATCTTCAATTTCCGACTATTACGAACGAAGAAAAAATATTCCCAAATGGGTCCAGCCGTTCTCCCATTTTACGCTTACAAAGAATCGATAATTTCATTATATAGATGACAGAAATACGACAAACTGTATTGTTTATGTGAAAGTGCAATTTGGGAGTTTTGAATATGAAAAATTCTAGACGGCGGTTCCTAGATATATATGAAACATATATTACGATATGTCTTCGAGTTTTGAGAAAAGTTTGTTCCATAATCAATGGTTTCTGAAAGCTATTTGATATCATTGTATTCCTGGAAAATCTTTTCGATTTATATGACAGTTTGCCTGAATAGGGTGTGAGAAATATTATGTTGAATTCAGTGTAAAAAGGGAAACATTCTCAATTGAATATTGAATAGAAAGATTTTTCTGTGAATTGAAAAATCTTTCTATTCAATATTCAATGGAGAATGGTTCCCTTTTCAACATGAATATCCCACAAGAGGTTATCTTGAACAATGGAACATTGTGACTAAAGTTTATTTTTCAGTCGCAGATGATTCGACACTGATTTTATGAACATCCTGTTCATATTTTCAAACAAATCAATCAAGATGAATTTACAAAATTTGAATAATATTTTACATAAAGTTATATTCCTTGTATATAGTATGCTGAAATTCCAATGACTGATTGACTACTCCTTCAGGACTATTAGTGGCTGAAATGATGGGGCGAAGTTATAAATTCAGAGTTTGGGTAGTCCGTTGAACTTTTTTTGCATTGTACGTTCTAGATCATACATTCATATTGGTTGTGCTGATGATAATTGTAACATTGATTTTATCTTAGGGAGTGACACTCAATTCGATTTTGTTTTATAGTTTTTTTTGTTTTGTGTTATGATAATGTATTTCGTATTTATTTTGGGATTGTGTTGAAAACAGTTTGTATATTTGGTTCTGTCATATTAGCAAATATTTCCCGGAGTGTGGTCAAGTACCGGTATTTTAAATGGTAAATAAATCAATAAATAAAATGAAACTATTTGAACTATACGAATCCTAATCAATCAAATGGTGAACCGTACTGATGAGGGCCGAAAGCCCAAAACACGTGTCTACGGTTTCTTTCAAGGCCCATTAAATTTATTCCATTTTGTTTTTAACAGTCTCCTCAATATTCCTTCCTTTCATCTTTATAATCCTGAACTCGGTTGTCACGCAAAGCTTTAGCTGCCTCCGTGGTACGTTGGTTGTTGCTCTGGTATGCAGGGTCTGCTAACCGAAACCACAAATGTGCGGCTGGCTTCTGTTTGTTGACTCCGTTGATTTGTCGTTTACTACCAAGGGTTGTTCATCCTTGCACTTCTCCACCGTACTGATGAGGGCCGAAAGTCCAAAACACGTGTCTACGGTTAACACTTTTCTTCGAGGGCTATGTCCATTAAATTTCTTCCATTTTGTTTTTAACGGTCCCCTCGATATTCCTCCCTTTCATCTTTATAATCCTGGACTCGGATGTCACGCAGCTATAGCTACCACCATGGTGACTTTGGTTGTTGCCCTGGAATGCAGGGTCTGCTAACCGAAACCACAAATGTGCGGCTGGCCTCTGTTTATTGACTCCGTTGATTTGTCGTTTACTACCAAGTGTTGTTCATCCTTGCACCTCTTCACCGTACTGATGAGGATCGAAACCGAAACAGTGTCGTCTAGGGTTAACACTTTCTTTGAGGGCTATGTCCATAAAATTTTCCATTTTGTTTTTAACAGTCCTCTCGATATTCCTACCTTTCATCGTTATAATCCTGGACTCGGCTGTCACGCAGGTAGCCATAGCTGCCTCCGTGGTGACGTTGGTTGTTGCCCTGGAATGCAGGGTCTGCTAACCGAAACCACAAATGTGCGGCAGGCTTCTGTTTATTGACTCCGTTGATTTGTCGTTTACTACCAAATGTTGTTCATCCTTGCAATTCTTCACCGTACTGATGAGGACCAAAAGCCCGAAACTCGTGTCTACGGTTAAAACTTTTCTTTGAGGGCTATGTCCATTGAATTTCTTCCATTTTGTTATGTATATATGAATATACAAATGCTGTCCCTTTTTTAATTTGAACAATAAAAAAGGGTAAAATCTGTATTGAAGGCTTTTATCTATTTGAATTCAGACATAGTGAGTTAGAAAATATATCATTTTTCTGTGTGAATATGATTTGGGATTTAGAACAAATCAATAAGAGAAAATATCGGAATATCAATTTTTATTGACATTTTCCAAATCTAGCTTAATACAAATAAACCACGGCAAATTTAAAAAGCCTTCAGTAGTGGGCAATTAGCTCAATGATTTATATCCTTCAGATTCATTCCATTTCAACGAATCCGTAGATGTCCTATTATACATTTTTTTCATTTATCTGTTGGAAATGATCCATTTCCGATTATGGATGATGGTTGATTCATTCGATGCTTATTTCTTCATAGACCCGCCTTCATTTCTACTAATCTAGGTCTAGGCAAGCCGATCCTACAATACAGAAATAAATTACAAGAAACAGATCCCAATAGTAAGTCACGATTTGCATTTGTGTATTTTTTCGAATCGCAGCGTTTAAAGGTAACATCTGGAAACATTTTGAGATAAACGTTTCCGTTGATCTGGGTACAAAGCGAGAGCGCTACGAAATTCATTCTCCGTGTTGATAATACACCAGATATACTACTACCTAATTAATTGGAGAAGTATTGCTTTAAAAGGACATTGTGATATTCTGTAGGAAAAAAGTGGATATGCACGTAACGAATGGTGGTTTCTATGCCGATAGACAATTCCTATTAGTTGTGTGATGATGAACTATCTTTGATATTTGTAATTCATCATTGGGAGCGAAATGAAAATTCACTATTATTTCAAGTGTTTTATTTCTTTCAATGGGTTGTCATCAGCCACTGTCTGAATTGACAGATAAAATCATAATCAGTTTATCCGATGTTCTATTGTGGAAAAACCAAATTTCTTGCGAATTCACTGATGAATCTGTTAAAATACCACCATTCTTGGTATTGAAGTCAATGATTGTGAATATACATTATGATAAAGTTATGTTAGTTAGGTGAATATGTTCAACATCATTGAAACCAACCTCAACAAAGTTGTAAGTAGCATAATATTTCGCTCTTGAATATGTATTACTATTGGTTTTTTCATCTATTGTAGTTTCCCTGATGATGGAAATTAACATTTCCGAAAGCTTCGATAAACCTTAAATAGTTTACTTTTTCATTGTTGCTTACCCCAATATCCCTAGTTTTGTACCTAACTAGTCAGCAAATACTTTCCCCCCCCCCTCACACACACGTTATCACGTATCACGTTATGTTAGTTCCATGAATGCCGCATTTACTGATGTTCACAGGTTACAGAATCTCGAGCGTCAGTTACTAAATACTGTGTTTGATGTAAGTTTGCGAGTATCGGAAATAAGGGAATTTCGACTATTAGTAAGTACTATTTACATACAGACCCTACATTACTCAACTATGCCTCTTTCTACTGCAATCGCATCAGTTCAGTACCACCATACCTATTCAATTTTTTTCAATGGCATTTTCTAAGCAGAATGCTATGGTGGAGCAAGATGATTCGGGTAAGATGATGAATTCGTCACCTTGCCCCACTCTTTTCTCTCAAAGTTTAATTCTGTTATTTGAATTCCAGGCCTACATTTATTCAAGGAGAAATGGTAAGGAATTATAAACGGAAAACCAATAGACGTAATTGGTCGGAGGAAAATTTGAAAGCCGCGATTAGGAGGGTTCATGATGGTAATTCTTGCAATGCAGCCGCTATTGCTTTTGATATCCCAGAGCCAACTCTGAGACGATATGTGAAAAAAACTGAGCCTGTAAGTGTAATCTTGATTTTTTTTATGTCGTTAGTTTTATAAGATCCTTTAATTTCCAGGAATATGCGGTTAATGCAGGGAGATTTCGCGAAACATTCACTTTGGAACAATTAGAAGTCCTCAGAACATATCTAATTGACATTGATAAAAGAGCATTTGGTCTAACAAGAATGCAATGTAGGCGCTTAGTATATGATTCTGCAGAAGGCAATGGTATACCACATCGGTTCAATAGGCAACTAAAAATGGCTGGCAAGGACTGGCTATTCAATTTCATGGAGAAAAACAAACTGAGCTTGAGAAAACCAGAAGCCACTTCAATTGTCCGATTGATGGCATTCAATAAAGTGAATGTAGATGCTTTCTTTTCTACATTGAGAGAAATACGACAGAAAACACCATATGAGCCACACCAGATTTTTAATGTAGATGAAACTGGTATCTCAACGGTACCAACAAAATTGCCTCAAACTATTTCTCCTACAGGAGCTCGGCGAGTTTCAAAAATTGTGCCAGGCGAGAGAGGTAAAAATGTCACTGCAGTATGCTGCATGAGTGCAACAGGAAAATACATTCCCCCATTTATAATTTTTCCCAGGAGAAGGATGAAACCAGAATTGATTCAAGGGACTCCAGTAGGGACTGTTGGATTTTGCAGTGATAGTGGATGGATGACAGCGGACCTGTTCCATAGCTATATGCAGCATTTCGCAAAATATGCTTCAGCTATCCAATACTACTTCTACTTGATTATCACGCAAGTCATATCAACTTGAAAGTTATCAACTTCTGTCGAGAAAAAAATATCACTTCATTAGGATTTCCCGCTCATACGAGTCATCGTATGCAGCTCTTAGATGTCTCTCTTTATGGTCCTCTCAAAACATATTTTTCTCAGTTCTCTGATGATTTCATGGTATCAAATCCTGGACAAGTAATAGCTGAAAAATATCTAGGTAGAATATTTGGAAAAGCTTACGAAAATGCTGTCAAAGGATTCGAAGCTTGTGGAATTGAGCCATTTAATTCTCAGTGTTTCTCAGATGCAGACTTTGCCGCCTCTTTAACCACCGATAGGAAGTTGGAGTCAATAGAGCCACCAAGGAACGACAACTTAACCAGGCTGTACAGCCAGTTGAAGTGATTTCTGAAATTTCGCGAGGAGTGCACCATAATAATGATGTACAGGATCGTCCTAATAATGGTTCGAAAACTTCATCGAAAATAATCAATCGGAATAATGATGACACTCAACATGATTCGAATAACTATAATGAACCGGTTGCAAGCTGTTCGTTCACCATCGAACCAGAAGAACGTAGAACTAAGTTAGTTATACCTTCTCTTCCGGTTGCGATTCGGAAAGAAAACAGAAGAATAAGACAAAAAGCGCCTTCTATGGTGATAACTAGCACACCTGTCAAAGATTATCTGGAAGAAAAAGAAGCAAACAAAATTGCATTACAGAAAAAGAAAAAAGAAGTCAAGAGAAAACGTGAAGCAAAGAAGAAACAGAACATGGAGAAAAAAAATCTGAAAAAAGTTGAGAGGAATGTGTTTGATAGCAAAGGGGGTAAGAGTTCTGATTCCTCAGATTCTTCACTATCAGAAACCAATTACATTTCGACCGATAATGAGGATTCTAGCGAAGAAGAAAATCAAGACGCACATTGTGTTTATTATTCTCAGCAGTATAGCACTGATACTTCAGGTGAACCATGGATGAGATGTATTAGGTGACCTGAGTGGGCTCACCAGAAATGCTGTGGAGAAAAGGACTGGAAAAAATTTGTGATAACTGCCTTTGAGTTGTCATCTTGCATCACCCCAGTTTCATCTTGCCCCACCCCAGTTTCATCTTGCCCCATATCGGTTATCATCTTACCCCACTAGTTGGGTAAAACGAGGAATATGTCTTTTCTTTTGTTAATGAAAATAATGAAGTTTTCGTTGGAGAGTTGTAAATTAATTTATATGGAATGTTTACATGTATAATGTAGTTTATTTTGTATCGAACCTGAGTTTGATTCATACCTATATTTGGAAAATATATCATTTTCTGATTAGCATCGTCATCTTACCCTCCTCTCCCCGTTTTTTTTTCCAATTTTGTAGTCCGCACTATTTTTATGATTTGAATTTTGGAGCAGAATAGTTCAAATCCATATCATAGTCTCCAAGTCTATGTAATAAAAATTACAAAATTCCGTACACGATGTTCATGGCGAAGTTTTCATTGAAAGTATGTTTTTTCTAATAGATCACCCTGTAAATGAGTAGCCTATATATTGTCAGGCAATCTCTGCAGTAAAAGCACTGGATGCGCAGTAACAGACGCCTTCTATTGAACGTTCAAGGAAACTGTACTAAAACTCCTTTCTTTTCAGAAAAAGACAATAAGGAAAAATATAGTTCATGCTGAATTTGTTCCATCTCACTCGGACATCGAATATATCAACGGATTAACGCCAACTAAAGTTGCCATGGAAATAAAGCTCATTAACTTCTTAATGTCTACGTAGCAGGAACTCAAAATCAGTAGGATAATTTGGTACATGAGTTTTTTTCTTTTTAGGTTGTCATGTCAGGTATCGGTTGATTCATAAGTATTCCAAGACAATTTTTCCCCAATTTTATGAGCGCTGGTTTTGAAAATATTTCTAAAACTACCAGAGCTGAAATTGTAGAAAAATCCGCGTATTGAGAAGTTGAATCACTGATGAATTGATAAAAAAAAAAATCGAATATTATATATATATATATAAGAGCAAGTTTATCTAACAAATGGAACATTATAAAAAACCATTGTGATTTAACGTGGAGTGCATTCATTGACATACTTGAATTCATTTTTGAGTCTAATTTTTTAAATTTTAATGACACTTATTACAAACAAGTTTTTGGTACCCCCATGGGTTCCACTATTTCCCCAATATTAGTGAACTATGTGTTAGATGATCTAGTTTAACATTCCGTTTGTTAAAAGATATGTGGATGATTTGATCCTCTCTGTACCTTATGACGAAGTAGATGAAGCGTTATTCTACTTCAACAGCTACGATATCAATTTACAATTTACCTCTGAGGTAGAAGTTAACCGAAGCATTCCTTATTTAGATATGAGAGTATGTAGAGGGTTGGACAATGTTCTTCGCACAAAATGGTATAGGAAACCAATATGTTCTAACAGATTCATAAGTTTCCATTCCTATCATGCTCCAAAGATGAAAACTAACCTGGTGAAAGGTATGAAAACAGAGTAGTGTGTTTATCACATCCAACTTCTCAAAGGGAATGTTTAAATGAATTAAAAACTATTTTAAAAGAAAATTCATATCCAATCAAATTTATTAATAAATTATTATTCAGTACTGATCGTCAACCCAGTGTTACTATTATTGAACCTGGAAATGCAAATATAAATATTGACTTTGTAACAATAAATTCTCCAATTATAAACTCAATTGTTCAACCTCAACCAGTAGAATCATTTATTTACAAACATTACCGTATGTAAGAGAACTAACTTCTAAACTGACTAATGTGTTTAAATTGATAACTACGCATTGCCAACAAAAATGTTAAAACTATTGCTAGCTTTACACTAGAACTAAAGCCCCTTTAACGATCTATGAAAAATAAATGTATTTATAGTATTCCTTGCTTAACTTGATAAAATATATATCGGTCAGACTAGTAGGAATTTAACGGGCCGCATAGCATCTCATAAGAGTGATTGTAAAATTTAAAAAACAGTTGTGCATTAGCTGAACATAATATAAATTCTAATCATTTTAGTAATTTCAACAACCCTTCCATTTTAGCAGTAGAGAATAACTACCACAAAAGGAATTTCCTTGAAATGGTTTACATAAAAAATGAACCTAATAGCATGAATAAACGATCTGATATTTCCAACCTAAGTGTTATTTACAATTACTTGTTGAAACTTGATTCTAACTAAAGTTTTGAAATATAGGAAACTGCTTAGTATTTCTTGATTTTTTCTCTCATTTATTAATTTTTGTCATATAGATTGGTACTATTCCTTTTGTTTTGTGGTCAAAACACATGTTTCTCCCATGACATTTTGACTTTGACATATGACACTTGACATTTTATGTCATGCATTTCCTGTCATCCACCATTTCCATTTTCAGTCATGCTTTAACCATGTGGTAATTTTCCTGTAAAAATTTAAATTGTTTGAATTAAGTTTCCTAAACAATATGTGCTTTTACAATTGTTTAATTTTTATATATATTACTAGTAGTGTTTCATAGTGATATGATTTTGAAAAAAGTTCCCCATTCACAAAATGGTGATTAGTTTGCTGTCTTCACTTAACCTCACCTTAGTAAGTTCTTAAATTTGTTTAAAATTGCATTTCAAAATTGTGTTTTCCTTTTTTCACAGCTGATAATGAAAATAAACATTTTCGAAAGCTTGACAAAATAAGAAATAGTTTTTCTTTTTCACTGGCCATTAAATTTGACTGCAACCTCAAGGAATATCCTTTCTACAAAGTTTATTTCAAATTCATAGTTATTTTATATATATATATATATATATATATATATATATATATAAATTTAAATTGTGGAAGCATACAAAAATATCTCACCTGATATTGTTTCCCCTTTGTTGTTCGACGTTGTAACTGCAAAAGAAATGTATACTTATAAGGATATTCTGAATATATCAAGTTTTTTATATACTCTTCAGTAAAAAAAAAATGTATGAACATTCATTAACGTAAAACAAATTTTATAATTTTCAATATAATCTTCTTCTGAAAGTTTTTTGATTGAATTCGTCAACGAATTTCCTTGTTTACCAAAGACATCTTCAATTGAATGGATCTCCCCACTTATGTCTGCCAAATGCCAAACTCCGTAAGATGCCCACTGCAGACATGGAGATACTGTTAGCATTGCCTTCCTTCCACTCTATGGTACAACGTGAGGTTGAGCGTGGTGCCTTCAGAGAAGAACACATTGGACAACACAAATGTTGGGACAGGATAATAAGAATCATGACTTTTTGAAATGATTCTTTTTTGAAATATTATTCAGTGTATCTATACCGGACAGAACTGAATGGAAGAACGCATTGAATTGTTGGCCCTATATTTCTTGATTAACAGGAGTAACCTATCAGGAAATACTCATCTCAGAAGTAGATGATATTGTTTTACATATTTTTTCGGAAGCCGAGCTAGCCAGTATGATTTGGATGCAAGATGCGACAACCCCGCATAGTGTCCTACCCGTTCAATAACATTTGAATAATGTATTCCCAATATGGATAGGAAATAATGGAATAATTGAATGGCCAACTAACAGTCCGGACTTGACCCCTATGGATTAATTTTTTTGAGGATTTCTAAAGGATATAATATTCAACTCATTGAAGATACGATTCAACTTAGAATAGTCATTCGGTCATTCTTTCCGGTTCAAAATTTGTAATCCATTTTTGGAGCTGAAATTTGGTAGGTGTTCTTAATTCCGGTGACAATGCATTATGACATTTTCGGTGGACAAAAAAACAAAATGACGGCTTTAAGATGGCGTACGAGTTTTGTGATTCTGGTACGATTCGATTAAAAATTGGTGTGTGGGCGTTTACAGGGACGGAGATTGTGAATTCAAAAATTGAAGATGGTGGACAAGTTTTGTGATTATTGTCCGATTCAATTTGGAATTGGTATGTACGGGTTTTCTCAAAATTCAAAAATTCAAGATTGCGGCAAGTTTTGTGATTATGGACCGATTCGATTTATAAAAACTTTTTAACAAAAAATTAAACCGACGAAATAATCAACTGAAAAGCAAAAAATAAAATAAACCTTCTTAGTCTAAATGATAATTGAGCTCCTAAACTAATGTAAGTAACTGATTTTGAGTCGGCGCCAAACAAACAATTATCGAAGATCATTATCTATGAAAGAAGTCATCAAAACGCAGCCGTACATCTCGCTGCCATCATTTTACGCTTCACCTAATTCAATTGCTAGTTTGTTTGGCGCCGACTCAAAATCAGTTACTTACATTAGTTTAGGAGCTCAATTATCATTTAGACTAAGAAGGTTTATTTTATTTTTTGCTTTTCAGTTGATTTTTTCGTCGGTTTAATTTTTTGTTAAAAAGTTTTTATTTTTTACTTTTCAGTTCCGTATTTCGTCGGTTTGATTTTTTGTTGAAAAGTTTTAATTTTTCAATTTTTTGTGGCTAAAATCTACCAATTACTACCTACTTGTTTTTTGATTACTTCCAAAATACTTACTTACCCACCTTACTTCAACTATTACCAGTTAAATAATATGATCATCTACTTTCACTATTTGTTGTAATATAAATTATTTTCGTTGTTCTGGTTAGTTTATTTCATCACTTTGTATATAATTCCATCCTCTCATAAAATATACTGATTTTGACGGAACAAGAATAATGTCAGTAGCGATCTGTCATTGTCAACTACGTATGTGTGTGCCAATGTTCACTAGTGAAAAATCAATTATCCCCTATTTTTCTACCCGTAAGGGTGGCTTATTTCTTCCGGAATCCAAATATAAGGTATACCCTATCTATTGAAAAAAGAATCATCCAAATCGAAGAACCCAGTACAAAGTTATGCCTGATAGAATCGGTTAACGGACCAGAATTCAGAGGGTGAGTGATCAATATCCTCCAAGATGGTCGATGATCTCTGTGTTTATGGTCCGATTCTATTCAAAATTGATATGTGGGAGTTTTCGGGGTCGGATTTTTTTTAATTCACAAATTCAAGATGGCGGACGAGTTTTGTAATTATGGCCCGATTCGATTCGAAATTGGTATGTCGGGGTTTTTGGGTCGGAGATTATGAATTAGTCGAAGATTATTGAGTTTTAGTTGAAATTCATAAATTGAAGATGGCAACTCCAAGATGGCGGATGAGTTCATCTTCAGATGGTCTCCTCATTGAAGAACTATATTGTTCAGAACTTACAGGAAAAAGGCCTCAGAATAACGATGCTTTAACAGAAATGCATAGATTAAGGCGTACTTAAGTACTAAAAAGCACAAAATAATAAAAAATAATTGTTTTGGATGTGTGACGTAGGTTATTCCGTGAGTTATAGATTCAAAACCTTGTCGCTTCTGTATTCGAACCGAAAACTTTGCGCGACAAGCTTTTGCATCTATAACTCACGGAATAACCTACGTCACACATCCAAAGCAATGAATTTATACTTTTTAGTGCTTTTGAATAAAAGCTTGTCTTTAAAAAGGTTTCTTATTGATTATTTTATTGTATAAATACAACACAACTTCTACATTTGACTTTTTTTTCTATAGGCAATAATAACGATGATAAGGTAATTTATAATGAATATATGTGGGTTGAGAGGAATACGAATTACGGAAAATAATCGAAAACATTTTTCTCATACAAAACAGTTCAATGATAAAATGAAGCCAATATTTTGTTACATCAAGAAATTAAAATTTTTTGGTTGGCTCAGAAGTTAAAGTTTCGAGGTCATCAAATGAATGCCTTGGTTTGATAATTTCTTAAGATAAAATTTCAAACGGGGTCCTCAATAATAATATTTGACTGGAATAAAATCAAGTGATTATATTTCAAATAATTCAAACATTCCATTTCTTCTGTGCTTGATTTTACGGAACCTTGCTACGATCTTCTCATAATCATCTCACTGATTATACAGAATGAGGCATTTTCTAACTTGTAACCGATTCTATATGAATTAAAACGAATTACATACAATTCAATTTCCAATATTTCACTCTCTTTCCGAACGCGAAAAATGTATGGCATCCCAAAATGAAAAGCACGAAGTAACGCATGCAATCTGATGCGATGCGACAAATAAAGAAAACGTAACAATTAGTGTCTGACATGGAGAATTTTAAGACAATGTGTCGTTAAGTTGTAGCCGCACACGTATCTCCCACACGAGGAAAGCCATATTATCAATTCGAAGGAATTTATCCGGATACGAAGTCATTCTGCGATCTCTAGTACCTTGTTAAGAAATGCTAACAATACCAATACAATTGTTAATGTGAACCATATATTTCTCAAGAGGTAATTATCAAGAAAAACTGAATTGCATCTGAACCAACTGAATACGGAATGTGTAATAAATAGGGGAACTGAATGTAGATAGATGGATAGATATAAATCTCTGAAGTAATTACACAGTATTATAACACCCAATAAAAATTCAGATTTCCATTAACATAACGGATTGTCATTGAATATTCATGTATTTGAAGATGTTTATCAAATTATGGCTGAAATAAATCCTGTTTCATGGAAGTGATTTCTTCAATGATTTTTTTGGCGGTAAATATGAAAAACTGGACCAGCGATAGATAGATAGATAGCTCTCTATTCCCAACAGGTGTACACCCAATTACAGGAAATGCTTAGGAGGTAATATTTAACATAACGAATTACAGAAAAGAGAAAAAATAAAAAATATGTATATACACACATATACATATGCATATAGATACACACACACATACATACACACATATATACGAATGCATGAACGTCCAAATGAATAAATTAAATAAATGTACATGCGTGTATGTGAATAAATGATTATTTAGCTATAGAATGAAGGAAAGCTACTGCTGAAGAAGTAACGAAAAATTACTCGACAGTTCAATGAGAATAAGAAATAAGAAGCTGAAGATATATTGGTAATACATTCCATAATATGTTTGAGAGTGCTCACATTGATGTCACATGAATCACAGATTAAATTATAATTAGAACACATTAATGACACGGGTGCCCTCCCAAGCAGCATTATAGTGACAGAAACTGATACTGCAACTTCGACTCGGTGGTTATCACGTAATCACCACTAAATCTACCACTAAACAGTAAAAATAACTACAATTTTATATGTGTATGGTTGTAGTCACGTCATTCCCATCTATGGTAGCCACTCCACAGTTCTATAACTTATTAGTGTCATTTGAGGTGTCTGAAACAGTATACCACTGAGCAAATCACTTCAAAGGTTTTCAAACTCAAAAGTGGAAAATAACCGTTGCGGTACCATCATGTACCACTTAAATATCACTCAGAAGTCACTTTCCAAGAGAGTATGATAGTTTCGGTGACGTTTTGGTAACTTCCATAAAGCCTTCAATGTGGCAGGCACTTGATTGTGATATGTGGTGATGGTTGCCACGTTCTTGAAATCTCCATAAGTGATAACCTTCAAAATTCATCATTCCGCGCGATGACGAAAGCTAACCTAAGTTTTCTCAAATTATTTTATTGAGGTTTACAAAAAGTTTGTTTACCTGTTACGTGAAACATGAATGATTTTATTCAATATGAAATGGGCTATGCGTTTTCAATAGACAATTTTCTTGATTCTGAGTGACCGTGGATTGGTCCGTGCGATGACTAAAACTAACCTAACTTTTCTCAAATTATTTTATTGTGGCTTACAAAAAGTTCGTTTTATCTGTTACGTGAAATGTGAATGATATACATTCAATATGAAATGGGTTGAGCATTAATAGACAAGTTCCCTTGTTTATGTATAAAAAGATTAATTTAAATAGATCGGATCTCTGACTTGTGCTCCTGCTTAATATTTATACTTTAATTGTTCATTCTGTTTGCATAAATGCCATCGTTTTCATTACTTGTTGATTGATAATTGTTACTTGACAATTGTTGATTGGAGCTGCACAAATCCACTATACTTGCTACATGTCCTTTTTCAACAATTAATGAATATGTATCCGCAATTTCGAGGTTAAAACTTTGAAGTGGCAGGTTATAATAGCCCGACGTGTTTGCCCCTTTCAAGGGTATAAGACCTATTGTAATTTTGAGGTTATAACTTTGAAGTGGTGAGTCATGGGCCTGCGACGTGGGTGCCACTTTACAGTGGTGGAAAAGTTAATAATTAGTTCCACTGGGCACTTTATGATGGAGGAGCTTTAGAGTGGTATATTTACACTTTCTGCCACTTTAAAGTTATATTCTGCAAAAGCCGCCATATTCACAGGAATATGCTGGGTCGCCATTATTAGAGAAATGATCGAAATATTCAATAAAGATTTATTTGTCATCAGCACTGCATCAAACGTAGTAATTTGTTACGTAAGTATTTGTTTCAACCAACCAAGATTGATAAAACAATGTTTGAGGGATTTAAGTACATAATTTCAGAGGCGAGTTATTTTCAAAATTATAATGTTTTCCTTAAATAAATGTATTCAGAGCTACAACACCCATATTTCACATAAAACTTTCAATCGTTTTAATTTTATCCCGATCAGAAGTATCCAAATTCAATATACTTACTTATGCGTTTGTATGTTTATATGTTAAAGTTGATCGGGGGTTAGAAATGAATCAGGCAAAATGGAAGAATGAGGAACATTTATCACAAAAATATGTTGCTGAACAGAGATCGAGCTACATATCAGTCAGTTGTTTACGTCTCTAGTGTCGGCCACTACATATCCACGTTTTTGCCAGGTGACCACAACGTGGTTGGAATGTGGCTATCTGAGATCCAGGAACGTAGATCGGAACGTAGCAGCCACCAAAAAAGTGTTCCCCATTTTGGTAGCCGCCGCGTGATAGAACCGTGAATATTACGTGGCAGTGGTTGTGGCCAAACACTTCAAAGTTTTCCAGAATCGTGGCCGCTAAGTTCCGTCCACTTAAAATGCTACTTGGGCTATGCATAACATTTGTTCGAATATTTTCACAGTAAAAGGTAGTCTCACTTCTAGAATTCAGCCGAGGAATATGGAAGTTGATTTTTTGTAAAAGTGAGGCGCACGAAATATTGTTGTGTAGTAATTTGTGAAGGAATGATATTGTCACAAAAATACGACGGGTGTTTGAAGAAATTACGTCGAAGCGGTTCAAAAGAAATGAGTTATCGATCCCTCTTTGGGGATACGTCCCTGTTTGTCTAAATAGCAGGAATTTCAAGAACTTTCTTTGAACAGCTTCCACATATTTAATTTCAGAGTTATATAAGGATAGAGGAAAAACTAAGGAAGAATATCCTAACAAACATTAAAGGTAACATAACGCCAGTTTTTCCATCACGTAGGTTAATTTGGCCAAGATAGTTCATCAGTAACTTTCAAGAAAATGGAAGTTGAAAATAATCTAAGCGAAGTGATTCAACTACAGTGACGCACTCGGTATTCCAGAAGTGAATTGTGATTGATTTATTTTATTGTCAAAGTGTGGTATTGTATTGGTTTTGTGAAGTGTAAATAAACGGACAATGGTTAGTTGAGTATTTTTATTGCCACGAACCCCAGATTCATAACAGTTGGTGTGAGGATATGAGAGACTATTTGAGAACAATTAATGGTGGACACAAGGAAAATAAGAATATGAGGAACGTCGACAGAGAGAAAACAGGAAGAGGAGAAATAGAGACAAAAAGAAAAGCAAGAAGAGGAGGTTTGTCGACGAAAGGGGTTGGAACGACAAGTGAAAATTTTCGGAAAATTCTGGAAGATCAAAATGAAGAAGGAGAACAACAAAAAGTAGTTTTCGAGCAGATTTTACAGAAAATCGAGGGTAAAATCACTGAACTGAAGGGAGAAGTAGACGCAATACGAGAAGAAGCAAAGGCAGTTACTGCGGTTCGAGAAGAAGCAAGAAAAGTGAATTAGAAAACAATGCAGCACTTGGGGCCTGCTTTGGCAATATTACAGGCCATTTCGGAAGATCATCATCTCAAGTTTGATTGCTGCTCCTGAATTGATATACGGCGACCAACATCGAAACAGCTACTTCGGGCACATTGAAAACACGAGTGCAGAAATCTGGTGAGAGCCTGTAGGAGTTTGGAGCAGACGTGCAGATACTTATTCAGCTTGCCTACCCAGATATCATTGGCGGACTAAAATATGAGAGAATACAAAGGACCCTGACGACGTCTACACACTTTGAAAAATGTAGTGATGCTACAGTTCGTTCCTTGTGGCTTTCAATACCTCAAGGCCGAAAGTGAAAGCAGTATCGATCGAAGAACCACCTCAGAGAGATACACAAATTGACAAAATAATGCATATACTGTACGGAATAATGGTAAATATAAAAACTAGGAAAAACAATGCCAATAATCAATATAGGGAAAACTGTAGATGTGGTAGTTGAAAAAACAGCAAGAAGTGGAAAAGCTTGTCGAGAAGATTACCAACCAAATCGTAATCGGAGAATCATCGAGTCCATGGCCGGCCCAATTGTACTGGTTTCCAAGGAGGATAGATCTACAAAATTCTGTGTAAATCTACACAGAATATTGTAGAAAATGAATGACGAAACAAAGAGGGATAGCTACCCATTACCACGAATCGACGACACACTGACTAAATTAGCAGGATCACAATGGTTATCAACGCTGGACTTCAAGAGCGGATACTGGCATGAAGATGATGAGGACATGACTGCGTTTACTACTAGTAGTGTACTATATCCGTTTACTGTTATGCCGTTTGGTCTCTGCAACGCACAAGCGACCTTCAAGAGATTGGTGGAGCATATATTGCGTGGACTCACTTGAAAAACTTGCACTAGGGTCTCCTTCCACTGATCTATCGAAGGTGATGAAGCTTTCTGTAAGTTGAAGGCAGCGCTTCATTCAACTCCAACCTTAGTATACCCACAGCTTGTTGATACTGGATACATGCGAGAAATACTGGTTTTGGAGCTGTGTTATCACAGGTTCAAGACGGTCAAGAAAAAATCATCGAATATTACAGTATGATTTTATCTTAGCCCGAAAGGAACTACTGTGTCACCAGGAATGAACTTCCAGCGATAGTCGTAGATCACTTCTACAAATAACTATATGGAAAGGAGTTTCTAATGTCCATTATGAGGCCCTGGAGTGGCTACTGGAAATGGAAAACTCAAGATGTCTACATAGTAATACGAATGCCCTATCTAGGAGACCGCCTGTCAGCGTATTGAATTCCAGGAAGGAGTTGCCGATATAGACAAACGGTACTATTAATTGAAGACAACTGACTACTGCACACGTGTGCCAGGACCAAGAAACCAATCCTGGAGAGATATTTCGGACAGATATCACATTTTCAAGGTGATGTGAGCACAGTGAGATTTCCTGGTTGTGGAAAACGGACTATTCAGGGTATGGAATTCAGTTGATGGGCTGCCCTCAATTTCCCAATTGCTTTTTCTAGGAATAGGATAGGTGAAGTTTTGAAGGAAATTTTCTGAAGAAAATTCAGGACATTTGGGAGTCAATAAGACTTTGGACAAGGAACTGGGTTCAATGTCGAGACGATGTAGAAAGCTGATACAGAAGATATCCAGAGTGCGGAGCATCTGAATGTCCTAAGAAAGGTCCGGGGGTGGAATGAGAGATACAACGTAGGGGCTCCAGTCGAACTGATCAACAATGATGTAGCTGGACCGATGATTGCAACAAATACATAATTTTGCCATGGACGTTTTGAGCAAATGGGTAGGAGCCTATGCCATTCCAGATCAAGAGGTGTCCAGAATAGTAAGATCATTTGATAACAAGATATTCCCAAGATTTGGAGTACCAATGGAGTTACATTCCAACCAAGGAAGGAATGTTGAATTAAAATTATTCAAGGAAGTTTGTGAGCTTATGGGTATTAACAAAACCAGAACAAGTGCGCTTCACGGCATGGTTGAAAGATTCAACCAAACTATGGAAGAACATCTCTCCAAGGTTGTTGCTTTGAAAATAAATCACAATTTTCCACTTTCATAATTATTTTGGTAAGGTATATGTGTGTCGGTAGAGCTTTCTGGGTACGACAACATTTATCTGGAAATATTTTTCCTAGGATGTACACAAAAACAGAATATTCCGGTTGATAGTGTGTATAGAGTTGCGTTTTAATAAAGTATGTTTCCTCAAAAATCACCTTCCATTTCAAATTCTCGATTTTTAAACATTCGTGAACTTGAAAAAAAAAACTGAAGACAGTTTCATGTCGAAGTAGGAAGAAAACTGAATAATTAGCAAAATCAGTAATTATTGTTTCTTTTTCATTTGGTATTGTAGTAAACATTTTTCAAAATGTTTCTATAACTTATTCACTGAGAACATTTGGAGCATAACTCAAGTCCTGCGATACGAATATGTAATAAAAAAACATTAAATGAGGTAAAGAATTAGCAATAGTTTCTCAGAAGTTAAAATCGATTCAGATTACCTACGAATGGAAACTCATTGCGGTAATTCAGATATATTGTTATCTATTGCATTGTTTGAAGTACCACTTTGGGAGTACCTTTATGACTGCAATAATCGGTGAGTGGTCCCGTAGATGCCACGTGAATAAGATCAATACGGAAAAGATCTGAATGGTAATTCTTTGTGTGGTCCTTTTGAACGAATGAGTAGTTCTTTATAAATGTAAAATGAAAATTTTATTCATTATATGATTTGTTTCTACTTGTTGAGTTTTGTTTTGAACCAATTATCCCAAAAACCAATAGTAAATTACAACAATTTTGAATTTGTAAACATAACATTTGAAAAGTGATTACAGATACATTTTTTTTAAAGAATATATTCTCATTTCAAGGAATTATATATTATGTGTCAGAAGTGTAATTAATAAATTACTAGTGAGCAGAAATGTTATTTTGAGAGGACGTAAGTTGATTTTTTTTTATGTTCTGGTTCCCACGAAAAGGGATATCCTGTAATGTTCAGAGAACATCGTGGGAACCTAGAGAAAGAAGGTAGGAGTTGGTGTTCTTCTTAAATTTCTGAAGGTTGTATGCCTCGGGGAGACACCTCCCTAGGCAATGAGTTCCAAAGCCTCGCTGTTCGTTGGATGAACGAAATGGAAAGTGATGTTGCAGGTCTCAAAGTGACCACGAAGGGTGTGATGACTGAACTTGACGGTTAATTCGAAAGACCTTGAAAGCAAGAACGATTGTTGATATTTCAGAGACATCGCCATGAAAATATCTATAAAATAGAGACAAATCGCCACTTTTCTACGGTGTTCAGACAAATGAGCGAGTTTGTAACGAGGCATCATCGACAGACGTAACCTTTTTTGACGAATCAAAGCCTCGGGATATGTTTAGGTGCCGCACCCAAATGGGACAGTATTCAGCACAGGTCGGATCTGTCTATAGATATAGCAAGCTGACTGGGGGTGAAATAGCTGGCACGAAACAGAAAACCAAGTTTTTGGGATGCACTTTTGGCAATGGACCTCACGTGATTTTCCCAGAAAGTGTTATTGCTGATAGTAATACCAAGCATCGATATGGATGGCTTCAGTGGTATGGTTACTTCTGACAAAGTTATGTTAGGCACAGTGAGATCGCTTTCTGAAAGCACATCTTGTGTTTTGTTTGCATTAATTCTACCAAGCCATTAGATCCCCATTCGAAAATTGTTGCTAAGGGCCATATTTTTATTATTAAACTTTTCCTCGTTCATTTTCTGGTTTCACGGGCTGATATAGGGCCCTGGAAGAAAGCGGTATGGAGGTACTATCAACAAAACTTTGTACTGGACTGAAGTTGCTTTTCACAGGGCGTTATTGAAGAGAAATAGTGTTGGTGGAGATATCCTTGCGGAATACCAGCATTTTATGATTAGAGTGTCAGATGAAACTCCATCGCACCACTACATGGGAGATTGTTTGAGAGAAACCTTGAAGCAGAGAACACAGCTGAGGGGCAAACCATAAGACAGGAACTTGGCGAAGTCCCTGGTGCCAAACTCGCGAACGCCTTGGAGATATCTAATGCCACACTAAAGTTTCTCCATACTTTTCAATAGATAGCTGCCATATATAGACGCAGCAGGTCAACCAGTTGATCTCTGATGGCGGAAGCCATATTCCTATCGTTGACAATTCCGAGTCTTCCAGATATTTCATGAGCTCGATGTTGATGGCTTTTCCATGACTTTCGAAATAGATAGCAGTGCGATAGGTCTGCAGTGCTGTAGGGCCTTTTGCCTTCTTTAGACTGGTTGTACTTCGCAATTTCCAATTGGACGGAAATACCCCAAATTTTAAGGTGGTTGAACAACGCAAAGAACAGGTGTTAGTTCAGGGCACATTTCTTGAGCAATCGGCGGATTCCGTCAGATCCACAGGCTTTGTTGGTGTTGAGACCCAAAATCTTTCTGATAGTACGTTGGCAGGTGATCTCGGGCATGTGACTGTCAATAGGTTAAAAAGTTCGGGGTTGTTTTCCCCGATGATCCATAGTGGAATTTAGCAAATAGGTGCGCAAAGATATTGGCTTTTCCTGGGCAGTCGTTGCTAGGTTCCATCTTCTTTGGTTAGGGGAAATGAGCTGGAAGTGAAGTTTCTTCCCACAGCTTTTTGAAAGACCAAAATGACGGGATCCGTTAGGACATTCAGCAAAGTTTTGATCTTATTTTGGCTTTGTGGGCATCTTTGAGCATTCTATTGTCTCTTTACATATGCCTCTAGCCTCGACATAAGCGCTGTGGTCTCAGGGCCCGGATTTTTTAGCCATCGATGGTATGCTGCCCTGTTTGACCACAGCTCTAGAGCAGTTTCTGTTAAACCAGGTCTTATCGGATGATGTTCTTCTTTCGGTATTCGGTATGTAAGTTTGCATCCCCAACATGATGATTTCAGAAATTGTCTCAGCACATCGTGTTGGATCTACTGAAGAGAAACAAACTCTCTTCCATGGAAACGCTGAGAAAAACATACGAAGACCTTCCCAGTCGGCCGAATTGTAATGCGAATTGTAATGTAATAAAGAACATCATCCGATAAGACCTGGTTTAACAGAAACTGTCTGAGCTGGCCCAACAGGGCACCATAACCACCGGAGCCTAGAGCAAGCATATGTCGAAAAGCAAATTTGGAGACAGTAAATGCTCAAGTGCCCACTAAAAGGCAAATGCTAATGTAGGAATCCGTTCGATGATCTTTCATCTTGGAAGAAACACTTCCACTCGATCCTCCCTAACAAAGAAATTAACCTGCTTTTACTTTCTTACTATTTTTATTTCAATCCTGCCGAATCACCTCGCCAAGCGTCTATCGAAAAGTTTGCGGTCTCACACCAACAAAGCCTGTGGATCTGACGGAATCCCGCCGATTGTTCTCAAGAAATGTGCCCCGAACTAACACCTGTTCTTTTGCAAGTTGTTCAACCACTCTTACAATTTGGGGTATTTCCGTCCAATTGGAAAATTGCAAGTACAGCCAGTCCCTAAAAGGCAAAAGGCCCTACCTACAACGCTACAGACCTATCGCATGCTATCTATTATTTCAAGGTCATGGAAAAAAGCCATCAACATCGAGCTCATGAAATATCTGGAAGACTCAGGAATTGTCAACGATAGGCAATATGGCTTCCGCCATCAGAGATCAACTGGTGACCTGCTCGCTTACGTCTCCATATATGGCGGCCTATCTATTGAAAAGTAAGGAGAAACTTTAGCTGTGGCATTAGATATCTCCGGCGTTCGATCGAGTTTGGCACCAGGGACTCCTCGCCAACTTCCGTCTTATGGCTTGCTCCCTCCAGCTGTGTTCTCTGCTTGCTAGTTTTCTCTCAAACAGGTCTCTCCATGTAGTGGTCGATGGAGTTTCATCTGACACTCTACTCATAAATGCTGGTGTTCCTGAGGATCTATTCTCGCACCAACACTATTTCTACTTCATCAACGACCTGTTGAAAGCACTTCATGTCCAGTACACAGCTTTGCCAATGATAGTACCCTCCATACCCTTTCCAGGGCCCCTATATCAGAACGTGAAACCAGAAATGAACGAGGAAGAAATGTTAATAATATAAATATGGACTTAGCACAATTCTCGAGTGAGGATCTAATAACTTGGTAGAATTCAATGCAAACAAACACAAGCATGTCTTTTCTCTAGAAAGCCGATCTCACTGTGCCTAACATAACTTTGTCAGGGTAACCATACCACTGAAGTCATCCATATCGATGCTTGGTATAACTATCAGCAATAACCTTTCCTGGGAAAATCACGTGAGGTCCATTGCCAAAAGTGCATCCCAAAACTTGGTTTTTGTTTCGTGCCAAGAGCTATTTCACCCACTCAGCTGCTTATGATCTATAAGGCACAGATCCGACCTGTCCTGAATACTGTTCCCCATATTTGGGTGCGGCACCTAAACATATCCTGAGGCTATTGGATTCTGTCCAAAAGGGACATCGTCTCGTCGGTGATGCCTCGCTTACAAACTCGCTCACTTGTCTGGAACACCGTAGAAAAGTTGGCGATTTGTCTCTATTTTATAGATATTTTCATGGGCGATGCTCTTCTGAAATATCAACAATCGTTCCTGCTTTGGCAGTCTCTTCGAGACTAACCCGTCAAGTTAGCATTCACCCCTTCGTGGTCACTTTGCAGACCTGCAGAACATCACTTTCCAAAGACTCGTTCATCCAACGAACAGCGAGGCTTTGGAACTCATTGCCTAAAGGTGTTCCCGGGCATACAACCTCAGAAATTTAAGAAGAACACCAACTCACTACCTTCTTTCCCTTGGTTCCCACGATGTTCTCTGAACATTACAGGATATCCCTTTTCGTGGGAACCAGAACATAAAAAAAAAAATGCCACATGAGACGGGGTGGTATTGTGCAGCCTCGATGGTAAATGGAAAGAGCATGTTGTGGAGATGAGGGTGTGGTCAGAGTTTCCAAGTGGGGCACAAACTTCTATTCTATACGGGTCAGGATTGGTGGTGAGGAAAGATCTAGTGTATTGGCAGACTGGTTGTTGACATCAGGGATGCGGATTGGTAGCTCGACCAGTTGTTTCTAGACCATGAGTGATGGCGAAGGCCTCGGCTTGACGACCTGCATCAACTGTTTTGTTAGAGAATTTGAGCCAGGCAGCGTTATGTACATTAAAGTCTCCCATGATTATGGTTTCAGCTGTTGGATGGTTCTCCTGAATGTAGTCCAGTTTGAGTGATAAAAACGCAAAGAGGTCGTTATATGAAGGTTCATTAGGTGATAGGTAAAGGCAGCATAGGAACTTAGTCAGTTTGGTATCAGATAGCTTGAACCACATCACATCAAAGTCTTTCGGTTCCAAACTCTCTTCACGCTGGCATGAAAGGTTAGCCTTGGCGTAAAGGCAGACTCCACCTTTGAACCTGAATCGAGAATGGAGTTCGTAACCAGGACAAAGCATATGGACCTTGTTGGTGGACGAGTTTACTTGTGTTTCTGTTAGAGCCAGAATATCCGGTTTTTCCGTCTGTAGGTGATGGTGGACGTCATTGATGTTCTTGTTGAGTCCGCGGATGTATTATTACTCTTCAAAATGAATCGAACAATTTTTTTGTAATTTATCTGGAATGAAAGATTGCAAACTTTTTATATTAGAATAATCAATTGGCATTATAATTATTATGAATAGTTAGTCGTCAGCTACATGATGCAGCAGCATTATTATTCGTAATACTTGATTGTATCTTTACCAACCATAGCGTAACTTATAATATTTGAATTTTCGAATAATTAACTTAATACTTAACAATTGAATGGCATTTTAATATTACATATTTTATAACTCTTGTTAATATAGTTGTTTGGTGATTCGGAAAACCATCAAATAAATATTCAAATTAAATAAATAAAATCGAAAATTGAGTAAGAGAAATGTGACAGTAATAAATAGTTCACTGGTTTCATTGATCAATTTGACCATATCACAAAGGAAATAATTTCACAAAGAGAAGGCAGGGTACTTTGCTTTAAACATTGTTCACATTTCAGTGTAAAGCGAACGAAAGACACTCACTCCACTAAATTATTTTCACTAAACTGAGTTTACAAAACCACGACGTGTTTTGCTAAATGATAACTTCTTCAGGTGGAGTCTATACCAGTAGTATTATCTGTGTCTTTTGTTTACTTCAATATGGATTTTCATCAAGTATCGTTCGCGTCAACCCAAAATCAGTGTGAAGCGGCGGCTTCGTTCAGCTCGTACATCATGGAAAAATTTACAGCAGTTGGCGATCTAATTAGCTTATACAATGCGGCTTTTAATAGCCCCCCTCCCTGTTAACTTTTGAACGGTTCGATGTAGAACAATGAAAAAAAAAGAACGTATTCAAGGATATCACCGATACTACTTTTTGAAATGAAAAACATTGTGATTACCCGATAGATAGCGCAGGGGGGCACATCAACTTAAAAATTTCAAATAGCATGGGGGGTCAAGTGGCACATCGTTGGAAACATAATTCAATTTTTCAACCATTCTACTTTTTTTTATCTATTGTTTGTATCATCTACGAGAAATGTTGCAATGAGCAATTACTTTTCAATGAATTGCCTGTAGAATTGGTACCCATTCAAAATGAATAATCTGACCTTCCGAGGTTAGTTTAACAGTTATATCAACTTTATTAATTTATTATTGATAGCGTTAAAGGGTTGGAAGTAATTGAGCATATCATTGAAATATCACTTATATTTCAAGTAATATTCAACATGAACTATCGATTTTATTGAATTCTGTAATATATTCACTTTGGCAAACCAAGTGTTTTTTGTTTAATTCAAAGATATGATAAGTAACTGTCAAAATGCTACATACAGTATACAGGTTCACATCAATATAAAGAAATCTAGTTAGTTCAACATTTTTATAGATTATTTTATTTTTCCAAAGATAATATATGAATATAATAGTGTTATTGGTAGTCGGAATTGAACTATAATTCGAAGATGTCAGATTCAGTATAATTCGGAGATAAATGTCCGAATTATACTATAATTGGGAGATAAAAGTCAGAAATACATTATCATTGGGCGATCAAAGTCAGAATTAGGAACAAAGTGCGATTGGTATCGCTAGACACCAGTCATTTCATCATGTTTAAGCAACATTATACGGACAAATCCTTTTTTTTTCCAATTTTACTTTACAAACATTCAATCAACACTTCATATCAGTACAATGTGTCACTACAAACAATAACTATCCCTATTAGGTTAACATACACGTTTTTAGATTGAAAATATGAATGAATGAAGTAAGGTAATCAATACAATGATAGTACTCGTTCCAACTATCTAACAGGGCACTATTCCATCAATCCCTCTCATTCACAAAGGGCAAACCTATATTTCGCTTACAATCCTCAAGGGACGTATACACAAACCTCCCTTGAACATGGTACTTCGGGCAAAAAACAGAGATCTTTGGTGAATAAGCCCACACAATATACCAGCCAGCCCAAAGAATCGAAACAGCATCCAGCTATCCAGTAGACAACCAAGAATCAATGAGTCAAATCCAGGAGTACGTTCCCAGCAGAGGTATAGCCATCCACCAGGCAGCAGACCCTCAAACTACGAGCAATTCCCTCGAAAATCCAGGAGTACGTCTACAGCAGAGGTACATCCATCCACGATACAGCAGACTTTCAAACTACGAAGAGTTTCTTAAAAAAATTCAGGAGTACATACACAGCAGAGGTACATCCAACTACGAGGTGTTTCCTCAAATCTAGCATCCAGGCACCCAAAAGATGGAATCCATGAACAAATTCGTTTCCGAACAAAAAAGATTGGGCAGCGAAATTTTGCAACTCTTGTGGAACTATAAAAAAGATTCGACAAGTAGGAAAAGTCCAGCATACATCCTAAATCTTATAAACAACTACGACGAAGCCTGGGAGAAAGGCAATGATAACCATGCCAAAATCTAGAGCTTTGGCACCACTAAACACAGCTATTTGACGACAAATTATTACAACCAAATCAAGGCCAGATATGTCTTGATTGCTTATCAACTAGAATTCAACTTCGTCACAGAAATATGCGACGCCAGACTCCTCAAGATATTGTTCAGCAATGGGACGGTTTATGATATACTGTCACCCTCTCATATCAACCGAGGAATCACAGAAGCAAATCGGAAACTTCCACGAAATCTGAGGATATCGCATTTTCTGCTGGGAAAGATGCAAATAAAAAAAGATAAAAAACTATAAATATTCATGAGTTCTATATAATCGAGTATGTTTCAGAATTCTCGCTGAAAAAACCGATTGCAATTCCTGTTGAAGTTGTGAATGGTTCCTAATGGACATTGGATATTCCTTATGAAGTTTCAGCTGTAGGTCACAACAACCAACAATACTTCCAGCTAACCGATGAAGAATTCAAATCCGGTACCTGAGATGCCACGAACTATTACGTATGTTTACCAACAACAGTAAAAAACATAGAAACGAATCCCAACATGAGATATATTATAGGCCGAATACTCCTTTTTGTATACTCCTTTTTGTAGAGTCCAGAAGAATGCTATCATATCTATGATTTGGGGGCAGTTATACATGCAAAATACTTAGCTGCACATTGTAGGCATGGCATGGCGTGGACAGCAGCATTCCAACAATCAGCAAGGCCACATTAGTGTTGCTCGCATGGCTAATATACTAGGTTTATTCACGGAAATCAAAGTCACCGAAGAATCCACGACCAGAAGACAATCCGACAACTAATCCAACCATGTACGAGTTGCAACCCCTTAGCACCCCTAGAACAGTCGTGACCAAGGAGACTGTTTAACCAACATTATATAGACAAAACTTTATACTCTACATTTCATTTACACTTCATATCAGTACTACGTGAGATTAAAAACAATAATTGACCTTGTTATGTTAATATCTTACACGTTTTTGAATTATAACAACAGCATCAGGTACGTTGAATGAAATGAGGTAGCATCATCGAAACAATGGTATAGTCCGTAAAATAAAGGCATGGAGTAATAAACCGCTTTATCGTATTAAATCCAGGTAGATATAAAACGAAAATATTTTAAAGACGAGCCTCTCTGTATGGATTCTGCATACTAAATGAGTGGTGTTATCACTCCACGCCTTTATTTCACGGACTATAGTACTCCACCTAACAGGGCACTATTTCATCAGTCCCTCGCATTCACAAAGGGCACTATATTGCCGTTTACAATCCTAAAGCGACGTATACACAAACCATCCTTTAACCATCATCCCTAGTAGTGACGTCAGCGCGAGGAATTCAACAGAATTGTACTTTGCTGCTAGGCTCTCAATTCGAATTGCGCACGCGCAAATTACAAACATGACCGTACACAACTTTGCCAACGTTGCGATCCAAGTTGAACGAAATCCATTCTTCTGTTGGAAGTAATGATTTGTTTATCTACTATAGAAAGACATTGTTCCTTATGAATTATCCTTCTCTACGGGTGGTGGAAAGATAAAATAAAGATTATTAATAGTTTTGTCAATATTGAGCAGGAAATATTCTGTATGATAAATGATTATCTGTGGTCATATTGTTTTAAGCGACATCTCGCGGTTTTTTTTTCTCATATAACTCTGAATTTTATTTTCTAATTATAATATAATTTGGATTTAAGAAATGACATAAAAAAAATGGTGGCTGTTCTTTATGTTCCTTATCATTAGACCAAACAGTTGCGTTTTTAGTTTTCCTTCATGTTTCACATCGATGTTTGTATAGAAACTGAAGCAGACATCGCCTCGGTGATGATAGTTCCTATTTTTTTCGTCAAGCATGTACCCAGAATTTTTTGTCGAGGGGGCATCCAGGTCCAGGCAAATGAATAAAGTATCGCGTAAACGGATAAGTAAGAATATGCTGGAAATAGTCCATATTACTCAAAGTGGAGTGGATGGAAAAATAGAATCAATGGAGGAAGGGGTGGACTCCAAGTTATGAATCTCCTCGAAAACAATATATTTGTAGTTTACTTTATTTCGAAAGTGTATGGATTCCGGAAGTTTATACTTCCCTCATTTGTACGAATACAAAGAGTTTAACAAATGATCACTATGAATGGAATAACAAACATATGGATTAAGGACACATTTCGTCATCTACACTTTACATATATGTTATTATCTCCTGATTTGTGTATGATAATAAAAAGGTGAAAACAAAAGCCATCACATGCATACGATGCATAGTGACAGACTTGATGGTCTTTTCATTCTCATCGTTATTCACAAATTAAGAGATAATATGATTATAACATATGTGAAGTGTAGATGACGAAATTTGTCCTTTGTCCATTTGTTTGTTATTTTATTCATGGTGACCATTTGTTAAACTCTTTGTATTCGTGCTAATGATGGAAGTATCAACTGAATACAATTTGGAAATGAAGTAAACTCCATAGATATTGTTTTCGTGAAGATTGACTTGGAGTTTTCCCCATTCGGATACGTAAAAGTTTCTCGGAAATAAAAAGCAAATCCATTTTCTCAAGTCAATCAATAATTCACAAATTCGGAGACATACGCCGCACAGTGGAGTATTTGAGGCAAGAACCTGGTCGAAAGTGTAAAAGTAAAAAATTGCTCAACAATTGTGAAAAATTCATTTTATCTTGAAAACGGAAACATTCCCAATCTTGAACGATGGAAGATAGTGACTAAAGTTTATCTTTCAGTCTCAGATGATTCCTCATCTTTTTTTGTGAATCTCCTGTTCATATTTTCAAACAAATCAATCTATCATACCCCATGACGGGTTTTAATGTCATAAAACACTAGTTTCAAAGTGTCTCTCCAAACGAAATGTTTCTAACTTTTTTCCATCTTTGCAAAGTGAGATTGCTTATAAAAAATGTGTTTCCGATTTCTTCCGGTCTTCCTGATGATCGTGGAAGCGTGAAATAGATTTTCTTAGACAAAAATATATTGAAGACCTTGTGAAGGCGATGCCTGTCTTGCGTCAATGTTACAAATGGTTTCTGGTGAGTACTCTTTTTGGAAAACATTCTTCTTTGCCTCATTCATCTATATGAGTTCTTAATTAAGACTGGAATAGAAAATTAAGTAACTATCTGAATGAAAATACAAATTCTCAATTTCCGATTTTTTCTTTTGCGTAAGGGTCCTTTCAGAATATCTATCAGATGTAGTTCAATGTCCAGCGTGGCTTTAGCCGGGGAAGTAGTTGTTTTCTGTTAGACATTCACAAAAAATAACTTTATTTTTATTGTGAATTTTTCAATTCACAGAAAAATTTTTCTATCCAATATTCAATTTAGAATGTTTCCCTTTTCACCATGAATACCCCAGAAGAGGTTATCTTGAACGATGGAAGCTAGTGACTAAAGTTCATCGTTCAGTCGCAGATGATTCCACATTTAATTTTATGAACATCCTGTTCATATTTTCAAACAAATCAATCTGTCATACCCCATGACAGGTTTTAATGTCATAAAACACTATTTTCAAAGTGTCTCTCCAAAAGAAATGTTTCTTACTTTTTTCCATCTTTGCAAAGTGAGATTGCTTCTAGAAAATGTGTTTCCCATTTCTTCCGGTCTTCCCGATGACCGTGGAAGCGTGAAATAGACTTTCAAACAAATCAATTCATTGTATCATTACTGACTAACTGGTGCGTGGATCACATCATTTCCAGGAGCATAAGTAAGATCCAGGAGCTCCTAGCTTCAGTTAAAGAACAGGTTTCTTTGTGAGTGGACGTGCAATTTGATGATGTTCAACCACTATATTTTTACTGGAACATTACAGGTTTTTCGTTTTTCAACTTCTGAAGATGGAATAAGGATTAAATAGACTAACTTTGTACGAATTGGTTAAGGAGTCTGCTGAAAAATTAATTGATGGAAAGCTCTTTGGACAAGATGACGGATATCAGAGTCAGGAAAATCAGATAGAAAAAATTTATATATATATATATATATATATATATATATATATATATATAAATATATATATATATATATATATTTATTATATATATATATAATGAAAAAGGAATTTGTGGCATAATGGACAGATTTTTATTAAAGAAAAAAAGCATCCTCAAGCGAGACTCGAACTCGCAACCTTAAGCTTGCCGGGCTTATGCTCTACTGATTGAGCTATGGAGGCTATGAGGATTGACACCCACTCGTGAACACTTTAATTCCTTAAATTCAATGTGATGTTGGAAAATGAATAGAAAAATCAAACGTACTTATCAGTGGCCGTCGAGACCCGGTACCTATTCACCCGAACATGGAATGGTACAGGATTTCGACAATTTCCTAGGTATGGCAATATTTTTGCATGTATTTTTATGTTCTGTAGAAACAGGACGGAGTCGAGTAAATTTTTCACTGGATACATAATGCTCGAAATAACTCAATCTTGGCCAGTATGTAATCCTTGAAAATATTGAAACGACGCATAATTGTACAATTCATTGATACTCAAAATTTATGAATCTATATAAGTTAACAATTTTAGACACCCTTTATGCAAGTACCAAAGAAAAGGGTGTGCTTTAGACCACACGACTGAACTAAAGCTTCTTTAGCTCCATCTATATATATATATATATATATATATATATATATATATTAATTTTCTAATAACCTATAATATCATCCTTTCAGTTGGTAAATTTAGTAAATCATTATTAGAGTCATGAATATTATAAAAATAAAATAAAAATTAATTTACCTACTCCAATTATTTGTCTCTGTTTTTGTACATGATCTATGGTGGGATTTTCATCATCAACTTCCATTTGATTATTGTCATGTTCAATCACGATGTCACAAATTATTTGTAATGGTGAACCTCTACAATTAATAAGTATTTTATTATTTACGTATTAGTTAAATTTTATGTTATCCTAATTCAAAAATTTGCTGAAGTAAATTGTAGAAACGCGAGGCCGAAATACGGAAGAGTAACAGGGAGAAAGAGAGGGAGAGAGAGAGAGAGAGAGAGAGAGAGAGAGAGAGACAAAAAAGGATAGAGAATCAAACGCGCCCCAATGTCGACGCCAGCAACTAGTATGAGATACGCACTCACCTTTGTCGAAACCGTTCGCCTCGCCCGATCACACTTTTCGTAACGCTCTCGTCACGCATTCACCAGCTTACTCCCCAAGTCAAGCGTGCGTGAAGAAGTTTTACTTCCAAAACTAATTGGCGTACTGTTACAAATGTTAGCATTATTTATCAACTGTGTGAATTTTTGAATCCACAATTATTTTTAGTCATTTCCAGTGCGAACACCTCAAAAAATTATAACACATATAATACACCAAATAGAAAACAAAACAAGTTTTGAACAATCAACTCATTTCAAATTAAACAGATGACTGTGTTTATGATAAAACATCAACCATCCTTGTTTTGTCTAGACTTTCTATGCTATTGTTCAATACATTGATTTTTACAATATACCAAAAAAAATGTGAAATTATTTTCTATTCTCATTTTTCCATTGAGGATGATGCATGATAAAAAAAATCTGTCTCTTATTGTGTGAGTTATATTGAAGGAGTGCACTATTTTACCTCAGAATTGTTGAAACCGAATGACTTACCACTAGCAACTCAGTAACGCGCACGCTTTGAGTACTTTCGCGGTAATTCAAAGATATTGTAATCCATCGTGTTGTTCGAAGCACTACTTTGGGAGTAGCTTTATGACTACAAGAACCGGTGAGCTGAGCAAAGGCCACACGACCAAGATTAATACCGAACCGAGAACATTATGAGTTAATTAATTGGTCTGCAATAAAGAACGACCCGCCTGTGCGTTCTATATTGACCTGCGGTTTTGTAGGCAGCGGCGTTCCGATAAAAATGTGGAGATATTTAAGATATATTTTGGTTCGAAAGAGCAGCATAACAATATATCAGTTTTATTTTAGGGATCTACTATTCACCGGTTTTTTGTTTGACTGGAGATCGTATATGCTTACGCACTGATTTCTTTTCATCGAATCGAAAAGTTTGTGAAAAATATACAATTTGAGAAAGAGAAATATTGATGAGTTATCAAATGGCATCTTATTAACATGAATGAAATAAACTCTTTTGGAAGGAGGATACAGGGCAAACCAAAAATCATTAAGTCATTAAGAAACATCAATGGTAATTTACAGCGATTTTCTGTTTGTGTGTTCATTTCAGAGAAAAACTTTGCGAATGAGAGTTGTGAAGCTCTATCAAACGATATATACTTTGCTAATAATAATATGAAAATGAAAGATTGGGATTTTTTCCCATCTCTTGCCGCTATTTTGAAACTACCTGACCGATACCTATAATATTTTGTGCTGAATTCGTTTCACTCGGTTGTGAAATGTGACCTCTGGTTCGTCTACAAATATATTATGTATTATAAATTTTTCTGTGAATGAAAAAATTGCCGCGTTTATATTTCGTAGAGAGTGTTTTATGTTGCGGAAGAGTACACGTCTAAAGGGTGGTTCCACCCTCCTGGAAATATATATATATATATTTATATATATATATATATATATATATATATATATATATATATATATATATATATATATATATATATATATATATGTTTTTTTAAGGGCCATCAACTATTAGCGGTTGTGCAAGAGTTACACCCAAATTCAATGTGACATGCAATATCTGGTTTGTTGGAGGTGAATGTTTCCCATTGAAATTTCAAGAGTTTATAGGAGCTACATTTTGGTATAACTTTCTGATATACAGGATGTTTTGTGTAGGTGCCATAGAGCAAAACATTTTTTTTTCAGAGTACACACTGTATATTATCACATATTTAGATTTTACATTGAGTTCTGGTATCATTTCATGTATTGTTTTTGAAATTTGGTTATGGCTTAGTTGACTAATCGCCATTAAAAAAAAAAAATTAGGTTTTAAAAAAATACGTTTTAATAACTTACCTATACACATTAGGGTGCTTCATTTTTGGGCAACATCTTTTTTCTTCAAGTCCCGCCTGAAAATATTGTAATTTATAGAAAAACAAAATTTTTGAGCATATTGCGAACCCTTAATTCGAATTTTAACCCATTGCTAGAGAATTTTGAATTTTATCCATTAAAATAACATTAAAAAAATATTTTTTATCCGTTTTTCCTTCCGCTCACCAGGAAAAAATTTTTTTTGGGAATTTTTACTCATGGATTCTTGTTAAAGCTGTTATTTCCTACAAAAAAGCCCAGTGCGTCGAGTTTGTAACTCCAACGGGTTCGACGAAAAATGTCAATTAAGCTGAATTTTCATAAAAATAGCAGTAAATCGCGTTTATTTGCTAACGAAGATAGAAAGGAAATGTAAATGACAAATTTGTAGGGGTTTTATGCCCTACAATTTTGCTCCGAAATATTTTTACGTAGCTCTCATAGTTCAGCTATTAAAGCCACTTAAAACTTAAAATTAACGAAAAAATCAATTTTATTCAATAAAAACTAATTTATGAAATCCAAGTTAAAAAATGTAATGAAAAATTTGTTTGTCATTGTATTTTTTGGAATTTTATGGCAGCAAAAATGTTTAAAATCGGTAATTTCACAACGATTACTACTTTTTGGAGTTCAGAATATAAAAAAAAAATTATACGATTTTCACAGATAGATTATTTATGTCAGACTTCACAATGTGTACGGTTTCGTTAGTTTGCCAGTAGTTTTCTTCCATTTGTATTCATGAAATTTTTGCACACCTAATTTATTTCTCATTATCAACGTCAAAAATAGTTTAGTAAATAAACGCGATTTACTGGAATTTTTATAAAAATTATGCTTAAATGACATTTTTTCGTCGAACCCGTTGGAGCTACAAACTCGACGCGATGGGCTTTTTTGTAGGAAATTATACCTGTAATAGGAATCCATGAGTCAAAGTTCCCAAAAAAAAAATTTCTTGGTGAGCGGAAGGAAAAACGGATGAAAAATCATTTTTTAATGTTATTTTAATGGATAAAATTCATAATTCCCTAGCAATGGGTTGAAATTCGAATTAAGGGTTCGCAATATGCTCAAAAAATGTTGCACAAAAATGAAGCACCCTAATACACATATATGCATATGCATAATATGGGAAATAACCAAATTTGCATTAATAGACTTATAGTTTGGAAAAACTAAAAACACGCATATATGGCAATAAGGACTAAACAGTTGAAAATGATAAGAATAAAGCCATTGACCAAAAAAAATTATTTATGTAAAAAAGCGTGAGGTGCTTGATAACAGTTATCTTAGTATAATTATAAAAAGTGAGTAAAGAGCAACCCACGCATTTTTTACATAAAAGAAATTTTTTTGGTCAATGACTCTATTCTCATTATTTTCAGGTATTTAGTTCTCATTGCCATATATGCGTGTTTTTTTTATTTCTTCAAACTATAATTTTGTTATCAACTTTTAAGTCCAAATTAATACCGAATACTAAAAAAACTCTTCGATTAATTCATCCACATGAGATGGAAGTTATTAATAACTAAATTATGGCGAATTTGCTGAGAACCAGTGCATTCGCCATATTTTTCTAGTAGCCACTGATGAGTTCCACTATCCACCTCCTGGAACCATCATCAGATCAGCTCCATGATACCAAATTATAGTATTGTTATCCAAACTACAAATACATACCAAGTTTCATTTCGATGCGACAATTAGAAGTACGTTAAATTGACTTCCATCGTTTGATTACATTGTTTGTTAGTTACAAGTGAAGCTAATAAAATCGTGTTAAAAATACTTCTTATCAATATCTCAGCTGAGTTCAAAGATGGACTGAAGCGGTCGAGTAGTTTCAAGTAGTTTTGAAGAATGAAAAAAAACTCGATCTTCATTTTTATACCAATATTGTTGTTGTTCAAATCATCGAATAACAACAATATTGGTATAAAATGAAAGATCGAGTTTTTTTTCATTCTTCAAAACTACTTGAAACTACTCGACCGATTTAGTCCATCTTATATCAATAAGAATGTTTGTTTGCCTGCACACTCATGTGAATCAGTTTGGTGACGGTTTATCTTTCTTTGACAGACAAAACTATTCAGTTTTTCTCTTCCTACAGTTGCTAGTCAGGTTACAACATCATTGAATTTTGACTCTTTTCGAATTCAACGTTGAACTATATAAATAATTTTTTGTTATTATTTTTCGAAGTGATATTGAGATTGAAACCCAAGTGGTACTACCTATGTCCTTGTTGTATCTATTTTATTCAATACATGAGTTGACTTTTGTATTCTCATAAGTGTTTTGGATATGAATTTTCAAAATGTACAGGATGTTTCGTGTAGGTGCTACAGACCAACATATTTTTATTTTTTCCCATAGAACTCCGTGTATATCATTACATTTCCAGATTCTACATTTAATTCTGGTGTCATTTCATGTATAGTTTTTGGAATTCCGTTACGGCGTTGCTGAGTTATCGAACACATTCTAAAAATGTAAACATTTTTTGGAAACTCATACACGAATCATGTCTGTATCTTTCATAAAATCGAAGGAAAAATCCTATGAAATGAAAACCACTTCTTTTACCTCTACGATATTGGGCGATTTCTTAATCGATATCAGTTGAATATGATATTGTAGTTGGTTCTGAAGAATGTGGCTAACTTGTGCGTAAATTGTATTGCATTACACATTTTCATCAAGTAGCTGATGTTTGTTGATGCCATGGTAACAAATGTTTTTGGATTGTACTGTCAATTCATGAAGTTCAATTCAGTGATTCTTTGAAAAAAAGTTATATCTTTGTGCAAACACACTAGCATGCCTTTCGTGTGTTCTTCAAGTAATTGCGACGAAATGGTATTGATCTTTGGCGAATGTCGAAAGTATTGCCCAGAATGTTTGTTGGGCATGGTTAGTCCGTCGCGAATGACTTTTTTGAAGAAACTTTGCGAACTGGGTCATTTCCTTATAAAGCATCGTCATCATACGGGAACTGTTAGAACTGAGAATTTTGATATCAATATGTTGGCTTATATCAGTATACATCCACATTTTTCTATCCGTACTCTTGCAGAAGAAGTCAATATGAGTCAATCTACTGTACAGATGATTCTGAAAGAAAACAAATACGTCCCATTCAAAATTCAGTTAGTTCGGGCTTCAAAATCCACGGACTTATTCAACATGTTAAATCAAATTTTGTGGAGCGATGAATCGTTGTTCCACAATAAATGAAGTTGTAAATCGACAAAACAGTCACTATTGGTCTCAAGAAAATCACCACTGAGTTCGCGAAAGTAATTTTCAAACCTTGTGGGATGTTAACGTTCGGTGCGGAATGTTCAATGGCCGCATCATAGCATCTTACTTCTTCAATGCAAATCTCAATGATATTTAAATTTTTTTAAATAATTTGATCCGATTATTGGAACATATTCCAATGGATAAACGACAACGAATTGGATGGCAACAAGATGGTGCTCCTCATAATTTACAGGTTAATACTGAATATCTAGATAGAACGTATCCAAATAGATGGATTGGTAGTAAGGGTCCAATTCGGTTAGCCAGCACGTTCCCCAGATTTATCACCACTTGATTTTTTTTCCAAAGTTAAAAGATATGGTTGCGACACCTTTTGATTTTGATGATCTGAAAATTTAGACTCGACTAGCCTGAAGTAATATTACTCCTAATATTTTAAGAGCAAAAGAACTGAATCGCCGTTTCGAAGCCTGTCTCATGTCTAATGGGCGTCACTTCGAATAACTTTCATGACTTATATCTAGGTACTATTCTTATGAATAAGTTATATTACATTGTTATTAATGATTTGTTCTTTCAATTTCGCAATTGTTTCATATTCAAAGTGATTTTTCAGTATTAGAATTCCATAAAAAAAAACTCCAATCATTATTTTGAACATCCAGTATATTTTGACATTTTCATTCTTGATTTTTGATATGAAACTCCTTGTCTTAATTTTTCCAAGAACCTGCAAGAACCTGCATCCCTAGTTTAAAGTAATTTATTCTGAATCTTCCATGTTTGCGAATGAATAAATAAATAATTTATATTTCGTAGATTGTCTCGTCTAGTATAAGAAAAATCAATCGAATTTTTGGAAAAAATTGCTCCGTTCCAATTCTTGCCCAGATAATGACTTTCGTTTTAACCGACGAAATCAAAAAGGAGGAGGTTCTCTAGTCGACGCGTATATATATATATATATATAAAAAAAAAACTATGAATTTGAAATAAACTTTGTAGAAAGGATATTCCTTGAGGTTGCAGTCAAAATAATGGCCTATGAGAAAAAGTAAAACTCTTTCTTATTTAGTCAAGCTTTCGAAAATGTTTATTTTCATTATCAAGACAAGCTGTGGATAAAAAAGAAAACACAATTGTGAAATACGATTTTAAACAAATCTATAGAACTTACTAAGGTGAGGTTAAGTGAAGACAGCGAACTAAACACCATTTCGTGTTTGAGAACTTTTCAAAATCATATCACTATGACCCACTACTGGTAATATATAAAAACTAAACAATGGCAATCGCACATATTGTTTTAGATACTTAAATTAACACTTTAAAATTTATATATATATATATATATATATATATATATATATATTTTATGTTTTTATTATATTAAATGATCACGCATAACTTTTCATACAGCAGTTCGATTCCGATGATTCTTTTTTCGTTGGATAGGGAGTACTCTGAAGTTAGTCCTATTTGAATTTGAACGAGAAAATGCATCCCTAAGGGTAACAAAATGGAGGTTATTTATCGTTCACCCTCTGAATTTTGGTCGGTTTACCGATTCTATCAGGCATAACTTTGTATTGGGTATTCCGATTTGGATGTTTTTTTTTTATTAAATAGGAAACACCTCATAATTGATCATATTTTGATTTGCGATGGAATTATCCACCACTATGGGTAGACAAATAGGGGATGATATTTCACTTGTGAACATTGGCACACATATGTAGTTGACATTGACAGATCCTCCTACATCCGTCACAATAATTACATTCTATGAAAGGATGGAATTATATACAAAGTGATAAAATCAACTAACCAGAACTTTCAAAAATAATTTATATTATTTTACAATAAATAGTTGAAGTAGATAATCATATTATTTCACAGTTGATAGTTGAAGTAAGCTAGGTAATTATTTTGGAAGTATTCAAAAATTAAGTAGGTAGTAATTAGTAGATTTGAGCCACATGAAATTGAAAAATAAAAACTTTTAAACAAAAAATGAAACCGACGAAAAAATCAACTGAAAAGCAAAAAATTAAATAAACCTTCTTAGTCTTAATGATAATTGAGCTCCTAAACTAATGTGAGTAACTAATTTTGAGTCGGCGCCAAACAAACTAGCAATTCAATTAGGTAAAGCGTAAAATGATGGCAGCGAGATGCACAGCGGCGTTTTGAATAATTCTTCAAAGTAATATAATGATCTTCGATAATTGTTTGTTTGGCGCCAAACCAAAATCAATTACTCACATTAGTTTAGGAGCTCAATTATCGTTAAGACTAAGAAGGTTTATTTTATTTATTTCTTTGTTCGATTATAACACATATTCTCCACGTTGCACCGTTTCTAAAAATTAAAAAATTAAATGAAAACAAATTATTTATGATTCAAATGTTGCATAGTTCAGAGATTTTTATGACCAAAAACTATTTCGTATTTTGAAGCCTTACTTCAGTATTGAAAATTAAGAAACAGAAAAAGAGATCGTGACCTGAAATGAGATCTCTGTGCGAAAAAAAGTTCAAAAACTTGAATGAAACTGAAATATTAGAGCAGGAGGAAGTATAATCTGAATCTAACAATAGAAACGAGCCTCAAATGAAGTTTTGAATAATATAGGCATACCCCAAGGCAGCGTGCTGGGACATCTAATTTTCATAATCTAAATGATATGAATCACATAATTCTACTATATACAGTTAACTGATAAAAATATCAATATACAAATTGATACTCTTGAAGGGGTTGGAGAGAAAAGGAAATTTGTGGATGGGATCATGGAGTCCAAACAACCAAGCTTACCCTCCTACGTCGGGTGTGAAGTGGTTGTCCCTACTGTTGTCGGTAGGTCTTGCCAGAAATATACTGGGCTTAGTTTTTCTCAATAATTCATTTCGCTTGAATCGTATCCTGCTATTAATGCGATTGTTTCATATTCTTTTCTATTTTCAATATTTTACTCTATTTAATTTGGAGAATGCATTTATGGCTCAAAATTGCCGGAAAATATGATAAAAAAAACGGCTTGAAATAAACATTTTATAGGGTGCTTACCCTATTATGTAACAATTGTTACTGTGGAGGTGTAACAAAACACAAAAGGATTGTTATTCAAATCGGGCCTCGTCTGCCTCTTGCACTTGAGGCAAACGACTTATCAGTACGCCTATTGGCTTTGTTGGAATTCAGTACCTTATTGCGGGCCTCCTTTGTCATTTTGGCGACGAACCCTTCTGTTCAGACTGTATTGAAGGCTTTTTGCGTATCCAACAGGACCATAACCGTGTTCTGTTTTTTGAGGGAGGATTCCTTCACTCCGCGAACAACTCAGGCTATTCGAGAGGTCGTAGAATGACGTTTCTTGAACCCGAATTGTTCGGGGGGATGAGTTTCAGCCTCCCCCCAACTTCAGCAGAATCCTATGCACCACCTTTGCTGAGACGCTCAATATGAATACTGGTCTATAACTTTCAATAGGATGAATTACATACAGGGATACGATTTCCTAAATTTATTTGGAGACAACACTCTGATAGCATGTTACGTATGTGACCTTGTTGAAACAGTTGTTCGCATGAACCAAGTTTAGTCAAATTTTGAAACATACCTAGAGGTGAATAAACTGAAACTGAATACGAAGAAAACTAATGCAATGATTATAAGTGATAAACAGAAGCTAAAATATGCGGATTATCAATACCTGCGACTTGAAAATTGAATGGTTATCAGTATTCAAATATTTGGGATTTATGTTAGATAAGTAGTTAACTCTCAAGAATCATTGTGATTACCTATATATTCAAAGAGATGTCGCAAAAAAATAATTTCTTCTCTAAGATATCATTCGAAGTTTCAGTGTTCTCAAAAATTACAAGATACAGGGTGTCCCTGGACTTCCTCTCTTCCGCTCGGAAATGTATAGATGGGATCAAAATATCACCAGTACTTCATATAACTTTTGTTCCTAAAAGCCTTCGTTACCAAGTTACGGGCCCTCAAAGTTACAAAATGAAAAATGTTTTTCTTTGATAACTCTCAAAGTGAATATTCAAAATCATCTTAATTTTGGTGATTGACTAAACAAATGAATTCCTTCGATGAACTTTCATGCAGGAGTCAGTTGTTTTGCTACAAAGTCAGGAACGGACTACCCCCGATGGTCCACACCCCAAAACTTTGAAATGACTGGGATTTGTCAATATGTTTTAATAAAACAAGGTTACCTGGACAATTTCCTGGATAAAAGTACTCGTATAGAAAATCGATAGAGGCAACGATTTTTGATAAAAATGCATTTTTGTTCGACGACATCCAACCTGAGATGTCTTCCATTATTCGTGAAGATTAATTTGTAATGAAAATAGAAATGATAGGCACAATGTTCATAATGAATTTTTATTATGCAAATACGTTCACCTTACAAAACTCATTGTGTAAATAATCAATCGCAAGCCTCAAGAGCGAACAGAAATGCAAAATCCGCTACAAAAACTGCTCGATATGACCTCAGTCTCTCTCAATACATTTTCTTAGTCGGCGCAAACACCCTCTCTGCACTTGAAATAGCATGCCAGAGTCGTTTCGTATGGCTTCACAATGTAATGTAATTCTATTCAACAAGGCATCTCTGGTGTGAAATGGTGTAGCGTAAACGGGGCTTCTTAGATGCCCCCACAGAAAGAAATCCAATGGATTCAAATCCGGAGACCGCCTCTACAAATCCATCTATTGGGGAAAATCTGGTTCAGATGGTCCCGCACAATCAAACTGAAACTAGAACGAATGGTCCTATAAGATGGTTTCCTATGATATCAGCCCAAACATTCACGTTGAATTTCCGTTGGTGTTTGGTTCGCAATATTCCATGGGGATTTTCTTCGGCCCATATGAGAGTTGAATACTCCATCTCTACTGAAACCTGCTTCATCAATGAATAAAACTCGAGTAATGAAAGTCATGTCCTCTCTTCGCTTATCCAGGAACCAATTGGCATATTCCAGTCGTGCTGGAAAATCTTCAGGTGTCATGGCATGTACCTTCTGGATGTGATATGGGTGGAGCAGTTGTTCCATAATTATTCTATGAATAGTGGACTTGGATGTATGGAACTGTTCTGATAGGTTTCTGATGCTCATTGAAGGATCATCAGCGACAGCTTCCAAAATATTTTCCCCCAATACAACGGTACGCACAGCCCTAGGAGCGCCTTCACCACCTCGTTTTGGCAAAACTGAACCTACAATAATATCGAAATGAAACAACAGGCTCCAATTAATTATCCATTAGACATACCTGTCCCCCTCAAGCTGCGATCGACACGCTCGAACGTTTCTCTTGCCGGTAACGTTCGATTGAAAAAATGCTCAGCATACAGACGACGGGCTTCTGCAGCATTACCAAATGCTCGTCCATACAATGCATGCATATCTGCATATTCGTTGAATGTGAACTGTTCGGCCATATCAAAACACTTCAAACTGTCCTATTAGAATATTGACAATACAATGACAACGCACCACTCAACAAAACAAAATCGCATCCCAGTTGTCATTATTTATCCACACTAATTTTATTTCTTTCTACAAGGTGGTTTTGTCAACATCTGTGGAAGAAATGGAACATAAATTTATTCACCGGATATTTTCCACCTATTCATGTGCAGCCGTTTTTGTAGTTCATTCGTTTGATTTTTATTAGTTATGTCTTACGATGTGCGTTTTTCCAGCAAAATTTATTTTCGGGTTAAATATTTTCTCCCATGAAATTATACTTCAGTGAAACTCCTTAACATTTAAGCTGTGAATACGAATTTAAAACATCCAAATGTTGAATTTCATGAGATTCAGATAACACAACACGGAACGTGCTTATTCCACGCGTACATACAAAATATGGACTGAATTCGATATTTCATAGTGGAGTAGCTTGTTAGTTCAAAAACACCACGAATCTACATAACTTGATATTTCATTTGAAAAATTATCTACATTGTGAATGAAACTTTCAACTAGGTACTGTACTTTTACGACTTTATTTTAGCATATTTTATATTATTCGTGTTATAAATGTTGTTGAATTAACGTTAGCAATAGTATTTCTACTGTGGAAATTTTCCATTACAAATAATGGTTTAGGACTTTATTTTGGCATATTTTATATTATTCGTGTTATAAATGTTGTTGAATTAACGTTAGCAATAGTATTTCTACTGTGGAAAATTTCCATTACAAATAATGGTGGACGATCGGGTTTGATGTCGTCGAGTAAAACTCCATTTTTATTAAGAATCGTTGCTCCGATCGACTTTCCACACGAGTACTTTTATTCAGAAAATTGTCTACGTAACCTTATTTTGTAAAATACTATTGAAAAATTATCTGTCATTTCATAGTTTTGGGGTGTGGACCATCGGGGGTAGTCCGTTTGTAGCAAAACAACTGCTCCTGCATGAAAGCTCATCGAAGTAATTAATTTTTTTAGTCAATCACCAAAATTTAAGTGATTTTGAATATTCACTTTGAAAGTTATCAAAGAAAAACATTTTTTATTCTGTAACTTTGAGGGCCCGTTACTTGGTAAAGAAGGCTTTCAGGAACAAAAGTTAAATACTTTCAATTGGTGTGATGTAACAAAAAGGGTTTTCTATTTAATTAAGGTATTCATTTTCAAAATCCCCAAAAAAAATTCACCAAAATACTTCGATTCTTCCATCACTTATAATAATCAGATTCATGAATACAATACAAGGACAGATAATCAATTTCACATATCTAGAACAAGAACTCAATGAAATCATTGTTTGTCAAAGGATTGCACGATTTGAGTCAACTTCCTATGCCCATAAAGAACTCAACCACCTTAATTCTTTCAAAAACCAACTTAAAACCATATATGTCACTAATTGTTAATCAGCTATTCGTAGTTTATAATGATAAATGACTGCCTATTTTTCAAATGTTGAATTTTCGCAGATTTGGAATATAATTTATTTCTTTTAATGTTTTCAATTGTGATTTTTATAATTTGAACATATTTTTAATTTTTTTTTTTTTTAAATCGAGTATTAATGTATTTTTTGTGAATTGTATTTATATTTGGATTCTCCTATTTCAAAGTAGATCATAATTAACCTTTTATACATGAATTAATTATATACCTCTGAAGCAATTATATTCTGTCATGTCAGTGCCAATCTACGATCTCTAATTGGCAGCGGTTTCTTTTTCTCGCCAACTAATGAATGGAGAACTGCGCATCCGTGTAAAAATTTTTCACCTCACGATAGGTGGATACCTCGCAGCGTTATCTGAGTACGACATTTCCCCGGTAATTTATGTATTTATTTCCAATGCAAACCGTAACAAAATGAAGCAGAACGAGGCAACACATTCCGGAACAGCGCCGAGGATTTACGGCTTCGTGAGCGCAGACCATCACTCTGTCTAGGAAGCTCTGAAAAGATTCTCTAAGCTATGGACGATATTAAAATGACCACCAACGGATACGTTTTTCAACGATGATTTATATCAACTGAACACTCGTTACATTCTCGAGCGTCTTCGAAATACCAGAAAGAACTTTTCAAAAAACATGCATTCATCAAAATCTACCAAAATATATGACAATTTATTATAAATATTGGTGTCATTGAATTGAATTGAATTTTACCAGTACTTGGTATGATTAAAATGTTATTTCAATGATATACAAACAAGTATCTGGAAAATCCAACAAAATATTTTTAGTAACCATACATTTTTGTTATAAACGAATCCGGATTTTCATTAGATGAAACGACAATCAATGTGACTTGTTCATCAGTTAAAACTTCAGCCTCATCATTTGAAACTTTAGCTTCATCAGATGAAATTTTCGCTTCATCAGCAAACGAAACTAATAGTTTCAGTTGGCGAAGAGGATTACGGTGGTGGAGGACTTCTGTTTTTTTTGCCTGATTGAAGTTGGTAGTGGGGAACTATTTATTTCTGATTTTCCTAACGGTAAGAATCGGAACATATTTATTTAAATAAATGGCATTATGAAACCACTTTTTTGAGATTGTTTTTAATATATCTATATAGGTAAGACTGTGGCGAATATAATGTGGGAAATTTTCACACTGAAAATAGCTGAAAATATGTCCAGACAAGAATTAGATGGCATTCCACATAACCTAAAAAACGAAACACTGAGGTTTCTCTCATTCAGTCAATCAACTGCATTTCCTGATCTAGAAGACCGATTGTGTTGATACATTCTCCTTTACTTCTAATGATGATAAAAAAGTAAAATTTTGGTTAGAAGCACATAGATTTGAAAAAATCTTCAGGTGGAAGTGCTAGGGAAAGAACTCTGGAAATCAACTCGATTCATTCTCATCACTCTAATTACAGTAAGAAGAACTAGATATTTTTCTTCCACTAAAACTGCAATACTTAGTCAAATATGGCTCAGTGATGGCGATAGCAATAAGAATAGTAATAAGCGTGAGAAAAATTAAAAATAGAATCCATTATATTCAGATTTAGATTCAACCCATTTATGATTCCAACGTATTCTTGGATTTTATTTCGCAATTATTGAATTGGACAAAAGAGAGGTGGAATGGAAAGTATTTCGGAAGCAATATCTGCTTTGACTGAACTGACAAGTAGAACAATTGACATGGAATATTCAATTGTATCTGACAGCCGACGCAAGAGACTGGGCGATTGCACATTACAAATGATATTTTACTATTAGTCATAAAAAAAATTAAGTTGGAACCGTCACGTGTTATCACGATTACTAAATTTTGAATAGTGAATAAATGAAAGCAGTTTATATAACGCTTTCAGCTATTGAAGTTATTCTTTATGCTTTTGATATTACTAAAAAAGAAGTTAAACTGTCTACTGCGATATATATATATATATATATATATATATATATATATATATATATATATATATATATATATATATATATATATATACATCTATATATAGGTTTAAATATTTATTGACTCTGAATTTTCTAGGGAAATTGTTTTTATTTGGGAAGCCGTGAGGCATGTCCAATTCAATGAATATTCTTAGTTTTTTCAGTTAAGCTTTCGATAATGTTTATTATCTTTATAAAGACTTCAATATGTTTGATTATATCAGAATAATATATACAAAATTATTAACATAAAAATATTGAAAATTAGTTTCAAAGAGTGGCATTAGACATTTTTTTATGAAGGAAAATTTAAGAATAGACAGTGTCAATTGCTTTTTACAAAATGTCAAAAAATTATAAGATGGAAAATCAAAGAGGATTATTATTTAAATTCAGTTCATTTTGTTTGTGATAAAGTTTACATTGGTCAAACAAAATCGATGGAAAATCTAAACATCTTCAGTTCTTAGAAAAATATTGAACGCATGAAGTATATCCAAATATATAAACAAATATAAATACATGTATATGGAAAGGTTTGTAAGATGAAATGTTTCTGAAATGCTTCACAAAAATGTAGTATAAAATTGGTTGTCAATTACTCACTCAACATTCTCTGCGAAACTTTTGGAATATTTGACTTCAATTCTCAAACAGTGTTTTCACTTCCGGTTGAATCGAAGGTAATACATTATAGGTTATGTTTCCATGCAGAAATCTGTTGAGCTTCAATTTCATACTTTATTTTTTCACCAGCTACGTCCCATTCATTGGGTTCTCCTATACCGGGTGCCACAGAAGGTGGCTCGCCACTATAACTTTTTTGTTTTCGAATATAATGGAGTGATATTTGGAGGATCTGTTTAACGCATAAAACTGCATTTTTTTACAAGTAACTCAACTTCATGCAAATTCCGGATTCACCGGAAGTGACATAAACTTTCGATTTGTTACTGTTTGTAACAGTTTTTTAATTTTTTTTTCGAAATAAATTTTCATTCTAGAGGGCTATGGATACGTTCAAATAACTAATTTCAGTCCTGAAATGTTTGTAAAAATACAACTTTATTGTTTTCGATCAAAATGTTTCAGCTATGTGACGCTTGACTTTAACATTTTTATTAATATTTTTTTTCAAATGTCAACATGGTGGCTCGTCGGGTTGGAAAAAAGAGCATTTTATTACGATTAATTTGATACCGCACTCCATTAGGTTGTAAGAAAACTTTCGATAAAAAACTGAGAATATAACGTTAGAACTTTCGTTAAATGAAGAATCTTATTGAGATTAAAATAAGATTTAAAATCATCGAGTAGCCTATGACCAACACAACTGAAACAAAATCATTGAATTGGTGCGGGAAAAATTTACGTGTCGACATATTATTTTATATTTCTTCTACAAAGTCAATTAGGTAGTTATTGTGTACCTCATTGTTTGAAAATCATGGAAAATAACAATATTTGTACAAGAACTGAAAAAGTTGATATGTTATTAGTTTTTGGAGAAAGTAGGCAAAATTCAATCGATGCTGCACGTCTCTACGCACAGAGATATTCGGCGTCACCAGACCCGGCACTATTTTCCAAAACTGGTTAAAAAAATGCGAAATGAGCCTGATAATGATGGGAACGATTCGTTTGTTGTGAGTGAAGAAAAATTAATAGATGTTCTGGCATACGTTCAAGTAAATATTAATACGTTACTTAGGGAGATCGCAAAATAATGTGACATTTCGAAGTCTTCTGCAGCTAACATTCTGAAGAAACATAAAGATCATTCATTTAAATATCAACTACACCAGCACCTGTACCAAAACGATAATGCAAGGAGACTTGAGTTTTGCAATTGGTTCTTTGGGAAATATTTGGAGGATAAAACCTTTCCATATAAAATTCGGTATACTGACGAAAGCCGTTCCACTAATTTGGGACATTTCAACAGAAATAATAAGCGATATGGGTCCGATGCAAATTTACCCTTGATAGAGAAAGGAAATATCCAAGAACGGTTTGGTTTCAGTTGTCGGGTTAAGATTTTTGGGGTTAGGCCATATAATTTTTGACGATGTTCTGACAGGGGCTAGATATCGAAGTTCCTCTCGCAGGAAATTGAACATTTCTTGGACGAAGTTCCATTAACAAATCGAGTTGGATTATTTTATCAACAAGATGGTGCTCCACCACACAACCTGAGTGCAGTTACGGAATATCTGCATGAAACATACAACGAAAACTGGATTGGAAATATGGGTCCAGTTAAGTGACCGGCGAGGTAAAATAGGGTTGTTTTCAATTTATATCAATTTTTTTTATGGGGATCTATTAAAAACGGGGTTTATGATGTACCTCCGCCACACGACATGAATTAGAGGACAAAGTAAGGGCAGCTGTAATTATATGAATAATTACACCAAGACAGTTGAGAAACGTTGTATGAGCAACAATAAGAAAAGTTCGCCTTTGTCAGCAACAAGATGGAGGTCACTTTGAACATCTGGAACCCTAAAGATATGTAAATAGGTAGTTTCAATATAATTATTTCATTTTCAACAGGTGCTTCATTTTAGAAAAGTTCTAACGTTGTGGTGTTTCAAGTTTTTTATCGAAAGTTTTCTTTCGACCTTATAGAGTGCGGTATCAAATTAATCGTAATAAAATGCTCTTTTTTTTAACCCGACGAGCCACCATGTTGCCATTGGAAAAAAATAGTAATATAAATTTTAAAATCAAACGTCACATAGCTGAAACATTTTGATCGAAAACAGTAAAGTTGTAATTTTACAAACACTTCAGGTCTGAAATTAGTTATTTGAACGTATCCATAGAAAAAAATTTATTTCGAAAACAAATAAATAAAAAAAACGGTTACAAACAGTAACAAATGATACATGGTTGTATTTTAAATGTCATATGGAGACAAAAAATCTGAAATTATACCAGGTGTCCCATTTAAAAATCGAAATTTTATATCACTTCCGGTGAATACGGAATTTGCATGAAGTTGAGTTACTTGTCATAAAATGCAGTTTTATGCATTTAATAGTTCTTCGGAATTTAATTCCATTATCTCCGAAAACAAAAAAGTTATAGGGGTGAGCCACCTTCCGTGGACACCCGGTATAATTTTTCATTTGATTTCAACTTTCTTTTCACAAAATAGAAGTTCCAAAGAAAAAGGTGTGAAAACTATATAAAAATGTATATGGAGGGAATCATTAATTGGAGAATACGAGAATGGGATATTCTATTGGGATCATAATATATTGATTGATTGAAACGGATTGTTTGATGTTGGCAATACTCCATGAAGTTTCATTTATATCAATTTATATCATATTTATTTATGAATATTATTCCACATTATGTTTACGAAATTACTTACTATAATTGTTATTGGCCACATGTTAATATTCGTTCTGAACTTCCCGCCCGCCCTGTGGTTTCAACTGTAAATTATGTTCTAGAAGGTAAGGCATTTTTTAACAGCATGTATATCCCATCAAAATAATTTACGCACAGAACTCGCTGACAGAATTGGTGCTATTACGGTCCTGGTATGTATCTCTATCTGCAGTATAAATGAAACATTTTTCCATGAACAATTTTTTATTCCACATACCTTTTCTTCACATGCCTTTGCTTCACATACTTTTCCTTCCACTTTATTCTCTGAAAATGTACAGCACCAGAATTTGGCCCTACAAAAAAGAGTATTGTGAAAATTATCCACCTCATTGTGTGTGTATGTTTGTCATTGTCAGAAAGAACTGGAGGTGTTCAACTGTTACTTCACTGCAAATAAACCGATTCATAGAGGCCTCCACCACTCAACACAAGTCTATGGAGTAAATGAACTGTTTTGGTAATTATATACAATTCACTTGTTTCGTCAACGTAAGCAACAAGTCTCCCGTTCAACGGCGTACTTACACCAAAGCAAATGAAGTAGTCGCTCATGCTCATTTCGAAGCCGTCTCTGTTCTATTATATGAAAATTCAATGGAAAACTTTTCAGTGGGTGAAACGAAAAAAAAAATCACTTTGCACATATTGTTATATTATATTTTTCATGTTTTTCTATACTCATCATTCTCAATTCGGTTTCAATTACTTTTCTGGAGAGAATGCCTGTGAGTAGTACTCTTTCCTAGTTATTCAGGTACTGAAAGGAACCCAAGCCGCATTCCAATGTTTTCGATGATGTTGGAATGATTTCTATTGAAATATCCAATGGGAGAGGAAAACTTTATTGCCACAAATATGATTTACTCAAATAACACGACGTAGCTTATTACAATCGGTACGGAGACAACAAAGCAGACTCATTTGTTTCCCACCCACATAACGTTTGAACTCGCACGCCAGTGGGTTAGAGTGACTGATGGCTATTCATTTCTTGAAAAAAATCGAGCAGTATTTATAAGATCTTACTTGGAAGCAGGATAGGCATTCAAATATGTCCACTAATCACAGTTTTTACTCCGGCCAGGTCCGGAGTGGTTTAGTGCGGTATTGGGCCGTTTATTGATCTTCAATTTTCAAATGAGATCAACTACGAATTACGACCCGCACATTAAGTATTCGGTGCTAGTGGATAGTATGCCATTATATGTATATCCAGACCGTTTAGATTGCCTTGTATATTTGGTTCAATTCTTTTATTTCATTTCTCTTAGATCTACCAGTTTTTCAGTTGATCTTTACTCAGAGGGACTTTTTGTATAAATTTAAAATCAGCTCCAATTGAATGTTTTCCACGCCAGCACGGTGATATTTCTGGTGGCTCAGTCACATAGTTTTCGTATTCTCTCCAGATTCACTGATCTTGATCAAGTGATTTTGTGCACAATTTCATTTTCTGCTGAGTAATGGCCATGGGCATTGAGGGTCATCAACAGTCAATCTAGATCTCATACCCATTTTTGCATGCAATGAACTCAATACTTCAATTGCAATGAATTTAAATCTCATAATTTCCGAGGCTTGAGCTCAAACGCAAATATGGTGACAGTTAAGGGTTAGTTTCGAATTCGTCCTGAAATTATGTACCGATTAGAGAGCCTGAAGACACGAAAACAAAAAGCCTATCTGTCTCTGTATCTGTCCCTGTCTGTATATCTTAGGCTCCAGCGTTTGAACCAATTTTGATGAATGATGAGTTTTTTTTCCAGAAAATCTCAGGATATTCTCTTCCACTTCTCCAACTTCAAAATTTATGGTACTTCATTTATAATAACTAGTAATTTCACTTTGATTTGTGATAAGTGCTGTTTGAATCAACAACGGAAAGGCCTGCACCCATCGTTTCATAAACAGTGAAGTCAACATTATAGAATGTATCATAACCTTAAAATCTAAACATATTCGAAGGATACATGCATTTTACAACCTCGAAATCGTAATGCGAGAGTTAAATAGGGCCAGTGACTTGAGACGATGAGAAACACACACGAAATTAAATGAATTATTTTTATAATACACTTGTTTGGCAGAACGAATCATCATGCTGTACATTTTTAGTGAATTAATTGGGCGAATAGGCGTTTGAAATAGGAAATTGTTTGTGGAGAAATATTTCATGTTCACCGTGGATATAGAGATACATACCTGTGATGCGTCACAGAAAGGTTGAGGTCATTCTCGAAAGTTCACTGACCTTTCGGGAATATTCTACCATGTGTGGCGGGCGACTATATAAGTGCGACGACGTACACTTCATTTATCTAAATAGTTATTTGTTTTTATCAGCTGGAGTACAAGAACAGTTGTTAATAAAGATTTATCAGTGCAGTGTCCAGCGTGGTAATTATTTAGTTGTTAGAGACATCATTGTGTTATAAATGTGAAATGTGATAAGCGAAAAATAATTTGTCGAGTATTTTAAATAGACGAACACAGTGTCGTAGCAATATATACAGGATGTAATCAAACCTATTACACATGCGAATGAGGAGTGTATAGTACCATTCTATAACTAATTACAATGATTAAAAATTAAAAATTGTTTTTGGTCAAATTGGTCCATTTTTTGGAAAACGCGAAAAAGTGAAACTTTGGTGGAAACATATTTGTTCATGATTATTTTTTTCTGGCCTATTAAGGACTTTTCTTAAAAAAGTTAAAGGAAAAATCTATTTATTTTTTTATGTTAGCGGTTGTGCAAAAAGTTAGATTACACCCTGTATATCTATTATATACTTCAGATTAGGAAATAAACTTGGAAATTTGAAATCCAAACATGCAAAGGAATTATTTTCATGTGTTTGATTATTCTTTATAATAATTTTTATACTTGTTTTGAATTCCTTCAGAATTATGCTGATTTTTGTTTGCCATGTATTGTTGAAGGAAATGTATATGAGATCAGATCATTCAGTGACTAGTGTATGTCTCTTTTGTTTTCTCTTCACAACAATTGCATGAATATGCAGCTAATTCTAATATGTGACGTGTACACAGACGTGTAAATTTAATATTTATTTGAAATATAAATACTTGGCTCGAGTATCATGTGTTTAACTCAAACATTTTAGTTTGAATGGAATAAATTAATTTCATTCACTCAACTAAACTAATGAGTTTATTTCCAAATGAGCTATGAAAAATTCAAGCATTCATTCGATGAATTGAAAACAAAAATTTGTGAACCAATGATGCAAGAGATTATTGGTTCATTTCATTAGTAGACTGCTTCAATATAAGTCTGTTCGACAATCGAACGGAGGGGTTCTTCCCAGCGTCCCTCAACTTGTCTAAATAGGCCAGTCAATAGAGATTTTCAGCTTTATTGATTCTGTGACAAAAATACTATCAGGAAACCGACTGTACCATCATACGAAAGACGGTTCGTAGATATATCCTGTAATGGTTTTTCCTCGCAATTGTCATTGCTCAATTTCTTAATTATAAATATTTAAAAGCATTTTTTAAATTTTTTATCGTTTTTGACTTGTAACTTGAAAACTAATGAAGCAATCTCTTTACTCGCAACGAATTGTAGAGAATTGAAAGAAAAAAAAATAGTCGTAGCGCGACTCGATCCGATTATAAGTAACGAAAAAAACCCGACAAACCGAAAAAAATCAGAATTTTTTTATTCATAACTTCGCCACTTCTAACTTGTAGTGCAGACTTCCCACGACATGATAGTGAATAATATGTACTTTATATGTCAGAAACTCAGGTGCTGTCGGATCATTAGTTTGGCAGAATTGCAATCTGAATTTTGCAATGCACTTTATTGCAGCAGACCTGGATGCGTCATGGGTGGTCCGATTTCAATATTCCAAAAGGTTCATTATAATTTTGCCTTAACATGCTGCGAAATAGGTGAGAAATACTTGCAAACATGACCGAAAACGGGCGAGTGTATGAAAGCGGCTGAGAAGTGCGGGTAGAGCAGCAGACGCGGGAAAGCCTATGTATAGTAATACAAGCTCGCTATGCCCACTCTACCCCCAGTCTCACCCTTTTTCGGTCATGTTTGCAAGTATTTTTCACCTATTTCGCAGAATTTTAACGGAAAATGAGGATAGTCATTTTGTACTACTACACTTCTACTCTAAAAAATAATTGGAATCGGACCACCTATGACGCATCTAGGTCTGCTGCAATAAAGTGCATTACAAAAAATCAAATTGCAATTATGCCAAAACTAATAATCCAACAGTGCCCGAGTTTTTCACACATAAAGTACATATCAATCACTACTATGTCCTGGAGAGCCTGTTTTAAAACTTGAAAAATGGCGGTGTAATATTTTTTTTTAAACGCAGATTTGCTTCCGGTTTTTCTCCGTTACTAATAATCTGATCGAGCTCATTTTATTTGCATTTTTATTCTCTACAATTTGTCCATGACATCTAGATTGCTTCATTAGTTTCCATGTTAGAAGCAAAAAACAGAAACAACTTTTTTTTTGCATTTGAATGTTTATAACAAATTAAGCAATGACAGTTCGAGTAGGAAACATAACAGGATATAACTACCAACCATCTTTCGTATGATGGCATAGTCGGTTTTCTGGTAGTATTTTTGTCACGAAAAAATCTCTATTGATTGGTCTAAAAGATCAGTTCAGTGTTAACTCTCTTGTGTGAGGGAGTGCATATTCCATCCCTATATATATATATATATATATATATATATATATATATATATATTATATATATATATATATATATATTATATATATATATATATTATATATATATATATATATATATATATATATATATATATATATATATATATATATGTTCAATTATGAGTTGAAGGAAATATATTAAATTCAAGAGATCAAGCTGGTTGAGTTTGATTTTATTTGAATTTTTCAAGTGTATTAATCTTCAGCAAACTGATTTAATTCATAAGAAACAGTAGGAGAATTCCTCAGATCAAAATTTTATTAATTTTTTTTTATCAAAAGAATGAATTTCCATGGGTGGCAATCAAGCTCAGCATGTATTCGTACTGAATGTTTTGTTGTAAATTTGATCTGCAGTATTTACTATTCATGTATGTATATCATTCAGTTGGATATCATTCAATTTGTATATCCTTTATTTTCACTGTTCCAATCAATTTCATCATCCTGCTCAATCTTATTTCTTTATATTCTAGTCATGGATACTATGGATACAATATAAATAGTTCAGGGATTTTTTGTTTTCTGATAAATTCTATTTAATTCTTTACATACATGCAATTCATTCTATCTAATATAATAAAGATTTTTGTTATACTGCATTCATAAAGACAATTTAAAACTCATTCCACTATTTCATTTGTTCGATACTGCTTTAAAAAACTAATGAATTGATAATGGAAGCAGAAAATTGGGAAAAAAGTAACCTTGGGCTTTATTAGTGATACTCCAAATATGCTAAATAAACAAAAAGAGTCTGTAACAGCAGAGCGTCTCGTAAATCATTATTTTCCCGTAGATGTTCAAGTCAAGTCATCCAAAATTATAGACATTTTGAAAACTGTATATATTCAGGAATCAGGATGCATTGTTGTGACAGGGTATACTTCAATATCACTTGTTAGGATCCATTCCTTGAATTTGATATTGAGAATAATAGAAGTAACATTGGAACCTTAGCAGAATAAGTACCTATAAATCACACCGACCTGTTTCTCAGGGCGAAACTAACTTTACTTGTAAATATTTTGTCAAATCGGGTACCAGGTATCGTTGGGAAACGAATTCATGCTAGGCTGCGATAAAATTCTTTATTTATAAATGATATGCTCAAAGACCTTTGAGCATCCCGAAAGTACCGATGTTCGCCGATAATTAGATCTATTTTCATAGGAATCTGACTTGAGTATAGGAGAACCTATTGATTTATTGCCTCAGTTATTGCTTCAGGATGTACGATACATTCCGAGTGATCATGAATACAGTTCTAAGAATTGTAACGAAAAAAATATTGGACATGCCTGTCTAACTTAACCACGTTGAACAGTAGAGACCGTGTTAGCATTGGCAAAAAACTGGACCGAAAATATTTTCCCAATCCGTACCTGATGTCTGCATTCTTGTACCGTGAGAATTTCACTTGAAATTAATTTTTATTTGCGGTCGAGCGTTTAATGATATACTCCAGTAATTTGCAGCTACCGTTCGCGATTTAAATGCTTTACTAAGTGTATTATTCACCGTATTTCAAAATCATACTGATGTGGGAAGTGTTCACACCCGAACAAATTGGCTTTTCCTTGTCGTCAGCATAGGACAGACCAATCTAGTTGATATTCTAATATCTTTTCAGCAAAACACATAGAGAACTCCAGATACATATGTTATCAATTGGGGTTCAAATTATGTATAATCGAGGGTAATATCATAACTGCTAGTGGTTTTTTCGAGGGTAATATCAGAGTGCTAGGGGTTTTATCACTTATAATCTCCCTAGAGCATGAATTATTGCCGGAAATTTTTTGAGTACATGAACTTTTTGAAAATTATCACGAGTCACGAAGCGACGAGGGATACTTTTCTTTGAAAATTCATGTACGAGACATTTTTCCCGCAATTAATTCAAGAACGTGGGGGATTCGGTAAGAACATTTCATACCGGAATTATATTTAAATAGAAAACATTTATTTTGACGTTATTCACAAATAAATAGAAGGCTGTGTGTAATGGGAGTTTTGGGAAAGATTTTTTTCTGATTTTCCCCGTTCCCTTTAATTTTGGTTCCAGGAAAATGTTAATATTGACTAAAAATGAAAGTGGATACGTTCGTATTGCGGGAGATATTTTTTGATTTTTCCCGTGCCCTAGTAAAATAAAATATACAATGTCAGATAAATTTTTATATAAAATTGATTGTTTTCATACAATTTTCTTACTGGGTTTCAGGGAAATGTCAATATTGATTGAAAATTAAAGTGGAGACGTTCGTATTGCGGGAGATATTTTTGATTTTCCCCGTGCCCTAGTAAAATAAAATATATAATATCAGATGAATTTTTGTATAAAATTGATTGTTTTCATACAATTTTCTTGCTAGGTTTTAGGAAAATGTCAATATTGACTAAAAATGAAAGTGGATGTTATTTCAATATTATTATTGTCTAATTATATGATAGCTGTCACGTGCCGGGAAATTTCCACTTATTGATTTTACGTCTGCATGCTAATGTGGATGAAAAATTTTCAGAAAATTTGCTGGTTACCATAGTAACAATGTCGGAATAAAACATCTGATTGGTTAAAAATGACTGGTATGAAATTTTCGCTCAAATTTTTTGAAACTTTCGATAAAGCATTTTGCCTGAAAATTTTACTGAGTGCGATTTGCGGTCTTATTATCTGATTTAACCACGAATGCGAAGCTTGAGTGGTTCAATATTTGACAATAAGGCCGCAAATTGCACGAGTTGAATTTCCTAGAAACAAAATTCTTGATGGAAAATTTTAAAAAATTTGCGATAAAATCCTCTAGCACGAATGATAATTGATGATGATATTTCCCGAATCACATTTAAAACTGAATTGAACTACCAGAATGTTATATTCGAATTTTCAACGTGGAACAATTCTTCTCGATCAAAAATCGAGGGAATCGTTTAACAGATTCATTCATACTGATTATTCACTGCTCTTGAACTCGCTCAAAAACTTAAAATATATATAATTTTTTCATTATGAAATGAAATATTATTGTAGCTGGAACTGATTTTGACAAAAAAAATCCACTGCTAGGAATCGAATCCGAGCCTTTCGCGTGACAGTCTGAAAAAAAGGTATGTTTAAAAGTGGTTCTCATTGTTGAACAGGGAAACATTCTCAATTGAATATTGAATAGAAAGATTTTTCTGTGAATTGAAAAATCCACGATAAAAATGAAGTTATTTTTTGTGAATGTCTAACAGAAAACAACTACTTCCCCGGCTAAAGCCACGCTGGACATTGAACTACATCTGATAGATATTCTGAAAAGACCCTACCTCAAAAGAAAAAAAATTAAATTGATTATCGAAATATTGAATAGAAAAAAATTCGATCTATGATCATAAAAAATGGCAAAAAAACAACGTGGTATTCCCAGCCATCCAAGTACGAACCGCGCCCAACGTTGCTTGACTTCGCGTGACAGTCTGGTTACCTTATCACTACTCCACAACATTTCCTGATTGTCTGAAAATATGGGAATTGAATGAGTCACTGCCTTACTTGGTATATATTTGAATTCCAATATTAAAACACTGTATAGTGACCTCAAAATCCCTTAATAAATCAACTTTGCATTTCCTGTTTCCTTATTGATTTGAATTATATAGGGCATGTTTTTATATCCAACAAATTGGTGTGGTTGAGGTGGAAGGTGGTGGACGAGAATGACGTCATTTTCATGAAATCCACTTTATTTCAACCAGTTTTATGAAAACGATATAATGGAACTGTGGAAGAAAGTTCAAAAGAATTCTAAAGGATAAAAATTAACTACCCCCCAGTGGAAATTTCTTCTATTTCTTTGGCAGTTAATTGCACAGTTATCGTCTCACCGTCAACTTCCAGATTCACATAAAAAAATTCAATGGATTCTACTAGATGAGCCATGTTTCAAAGATAATTATTGACAAGAAGTAAATACTGAGCATTTGATCATAAGCCTAACCTTACAAATAATCATATCATATCCATCAAACTCATCAACATTCCAAGCAGGAGGAAAAATCAAGATATGGTGGATACAATTTGATCAAAACGAAGTGATTGGACCCACCAATAATATAAAATGACTTGGTGGAGACACTCACTAGTTGCCTGAATATAAAAAAGCGCCTATATAATAATGAATTGAATCGTTGTATAATGACAAGACATAAATGGTGTGGTTTTATCTCAAAACAATCTGAATCTACTGGTTGTTTTATCAGTATACAACAGCGAGAACTGAAACTGATCTGATTCTCTGTTTGAAATTTCGGCCATTTGATTGGCTCAAAATAATGAGTGAAATTATAGTCATTGAAAATAGCAAAGTATACAGATTTTTTGCATTTGACATTTCAGAGAAAATCCTGAACTGAATGTTTCAGTGCTCAAAAGCCAATCAAACGTTGACAATGTTGGTCAGAGCATAGAAGTTAATCCAGTTTTAAAGGACGGTATTTAGGGTTCTGGGCATGATTTGCAAAATGTACCAACATTTTTTCAAGTAATAAAGTTTAGACGTCCGCATTATTTCTATGAAATCACCCAGAAATGGATTATAATTTCGGATATACTACACACAAATTAGTACTCAATGCAATTAAGAAGTAAACAATCAACTCTAAAACCCCAGCAACACCAACTGATCTTACAAACCTGAGGCTTCATGGCCTGAGGGCTTTGTAAGTGCTCACGAGGGCATACGCATCTATTAATACCTGCGGTGGTTACAAACTTTTATGTAATACTAGTTCGTTATTTGCCTCCACAATATAAATAATTGAAAGAAATACAAAATTGAATTTGATTTCAACATTTCAATTTTATCATATCTGTGTGGAAAATGCTGTATTTACTTGTTGGAGAAACAAATTTTGCGGCTGTCAAACTTAAAAGTCAAAATGCCGGAAAGTTTTGAAATTCCTGACGAAATTGCCAAAAGTGGGAAAAAGTAACACATAACTTGCTACCGAATGAATCGAGAAGTGCCTACGACATAGAATATGACAAATTACTTAACTTGTAGAACATATTAATGAAACTGTGCTGCTTGATATTTGCGATTTCGTTGGAACATATTCTCCGAGTTCCTATGGTCCAAATATTCAATGGTAATGAAGGCAATAAAGGTAAATAGGAATATTAACATGGCTGGTTACTATAAGTAAAGCGAATATTTGAAGCAAAGGATCAAAAGGATACCAACTAAAAGTCTAAAGTTCTGCTAGAGAAGATGTCTGAAATCTATTCATGGAGCACCGAATGAGACGTTTTAATAAACAAAGTTGCATTCATATTTGGGTATTTGGTGGATGTCGACGACAAGAACTTGTGAATTACTCACGTAGAAGATAGAGAATCAGGCAACTCTTCTAGGAAGAGGCTGGAGACAGTATGGTCATGTTAAGGTGCCATGGTGGGGAGAGTACGACGATTGCTGAAGGATATCAGAGAACAGTATATCTGCAAAATTAGGTTTCAAAGATGCTGGCAGGCATAACTTCTAAGTCTGGCTTTTCCTTACACAATGGAAAAAATTAATCAACGTTTATTGCAAGCAATCTAACCTATCACTGGATCTTCTAGATTGCCAAATTTCATGTGAATTCGCTAAAAAATATTCAGTAAACATTTACATAATACTTCAATTTCATATTTTCGAATCTCATTAATGAACTTATCAATAAGTTATTCACAAAATGTTTTTGTGTCTTTATGTCCAGGCGGGCCATGAAGTGCATTTTAAGGCGCATAAATTTACCTGTTGTGTAGTTGGTAACTAAGCAATAAGACACAAAACAAACTACTATGATATAATAGTTATTTATGTATCAAGGGCGTAAAATAGGCTTTTTATGGACCGCAGCGTGTAAGTAATAGCCGACGATAGGTGGGCCTAGGTCCATAAAACAAATTACGCCCGAAATACCACGCTAAAAATTTTATGCGACCGGTATATTTGATATTCTTGTAGATAGATACCTCTTTATATCTAGAACATGATAAAGAATACATCAAGGCTGCCGAGGATGTATATTCATATCATATCGGAAACAGAATAAATCAAGAAGTGATGGAATGAATATTACCATGGTAACTCAGTCAATTTTTCGAAATAAGATTATATAGGCTAGTAGCCATTTTTTATCAATTTTGTGATCACAGATAATTCACACTGATTTTGAAATGGATTCAAGCGACGAAGAAAGTGTGAATTGTACTCCACCAGAAATAAGTAAAGCAGCTGACGATCGAAATTGATTACTTGAAAGCAAATCCAACAAGATATAGACAGAGGTGTATAAAGAATTCGTGAGGTGGTGCAACAGGAAAATGTAAAAAATAAGAAATTCACAGAGACTGTACTTTTGCCTATTTTCTGGAAAAATCTAAAATGTAAGCCCTCTACCATGTGTTCAATATTCCATGCTAAAAGCTCTTTAAATGTACTGATAATATATATATATATATATATATATATATATATATATATATATATATATAGTGATACGCAAGATTGATAGCTTTTAAAACGAAAGTTGTATGGTTATAAACCAAAGAATCAAAGATTTTAAGCAGAGAAGAAATCGAGTTATTTTTGAGGGAAGCACCAGACGATTTGTATCTTATGATGAAAGTAGTTCCCATTTCATGTTTTCTCAATGTTCAGTATATAATCTGAGAATTTATTGTAGGTAGCACTGATTTTGGTATTTGTGGAGCATGTCGCCGCAGAGAATTGTAAATATCCAGTGGACACTTCAAGATTTCGAAACATTCCTACTCATAACTATACGAGAAACCAAAGCGAGATAGATCGAGATTACTGTAATCGATAAAGAACAGAAATCGCAAGTTATATGGATATTTACAGAAAATATTCCTCTTGCGAGATCAAATTATCAAAGTGGTTTTTATATTATAAAATGGCAAGTGTACGAGACAGGTTATCGGAAAAACACATTCGGTCAAATACCTCAGAATAGCCACTTACCTAGGTATTTCTAATGCGAGAAGAATAAACTGGTCCTGCTCCAGACGTTTCCTAGCAAACTATGTTAGCAGATGCAGGCGAGGATATAATCAACATTAAAAAAGACATGCTGGGTGGAAGTCGACGACTGTTGCGGAAGGTTATATTGAAATTCAGTTGCAAAAATAAGATTGCTAAGAAATTTGTGAAAATGATGAGCCTACTCCATTGCAGACAATCTGAAATATTGCTCCCACTCTGAAACACCAGATAATACTATACATTCTCTTCAGACTTCACGTAATGAGGAATCAGTTGAAATCAGTAACTATCTGCATAGCAGAAAACAACAAATCCAAATATCTCCATAAATAACTGTTCTAATTGTATTGTCAATTTTAAGTTATAATTCATTTTAATTAATTTATGTTCATTGTTTTCGTTATATTATTGTCTATAATGTTTTGGGTATATATGATCCATCGGAATATAGATTTCTATCGATGTGAGATTGAAATTCACTTTAGCGCCTGTTCATCGATTTTATCGCCTGCCGGGCGATAAAGTAGTCCGCGGGCGCTAAAGTGCTACTTTACGCCCGCAAATCCGGGCGCTAAAGTGCTACTTTACGCCCGGTCTTGCATAAAGAATATGATTCATACTATGTCTTGAAATATCTCTGTTCCAAGTTGTGGAAAAAATTTTCAGAGGTTGAATTTTCCAGCTGAAAAACTTCATGATTGAGAATCGCATAACCATATGTGCAAAAATTTTGCTGGAAATTGTTGAAAACCGACCAAGAAATCTGTAAACGAAAAACTATCCAAAACTTAATTTGTTTCTTCTAAAATTCAAAATCTTACTAATTTTAAGTTTTTTACTACAGTTCAGTTCAGTTTTTGCAAAACTAGGCTTTGAGTCAAGGCCAGATCTTGAGATGTTTGACTTCACTAGCAATAAACTGAGACTTCCCCACCAGAGGTATAGATGGATTTCAATGTAATTTCAATATTGATTTTAGAATTTTTTTAATACTTTTCAATTTATTTTATTTTTTTGGGAGTTGAGTAATTTTCTATTTGACAAATTCATGGAATCTATTTGACAAATTCTGCATTTGTTGATGATAGTGCATACCACACCACACATCTGAAAAAAGAATTCGCTTGTTTAAATTATGTCGGAATATATTGGAGCCATCTTATGTACAATTCATCATTTCCAAAATAATAAAACGGATTTTTAAATAAAAAATCATAGTTTAAAAATACTAAAAAAACACGCTTACATAGCAATAAGGACTGAAAAGTTAAAAATAATAATGAAAGTCTTTGACCAAAAAATGTTCTCTTATGTAAAAAAAGCATGAGGTGCTTGACATCAGTTATCTCAGTCATTATGAAAAGTAAGTGAAGAGCGCAACCTTTTTTTTTCATAAAGACACTGGCAAAATCATATTATTTTTTAACTGTGCCTACCTATAAACTGTTTTTTAGACCCAAACTCATTTAGTTACAATTTTCAGTCCATATTGCTAAAGAAGACTAACAAAGACTACGGAAGAAAAACTCTTCGATTTATTGATCCACATGGGATGGAAGTTCATACAAAATTATGGTGAATGAGATGCATGCTGAATTATGGTGAATGTGATGCATGCATTTCATGAATCTGCGCATTCGCCATATCTTTGAAATGGTAATTATTTTTTTCTGACGATTTTGGTGAGAATACCAGGTCATAGCATTATTGCATTGTCATCGGTTCTTAACACGTGTGTAAAATTTCAAATGATTCGGCCGTCTGGAAGTAGGTTAAAATTAATTTCGAAGATTCCGTTACCTATTCTTACATACATACATACAGGTGAAGTTAATAAAGCGTCTATAAAAAGCACTTTCCATGTTACAACTTTCAAGAATTCAGATGGACACTTTCCATGGAAAGCATATTGCCATTCTGTTGCTTGATTTGGGCTAAAAGATGTCTGGAAAAATATGACACTTCTGAATATTTTTGTTGATTTGGAAGACATATGCATTTTTCAGGAAAAATCCAAGTGTGCTTTCCAATGAGAGTTTTTGATTCCCCTTAAAAATGATTATAACCAAATAAATAAGAAATATAAAAAAAATCACTGTATATGTTAGAGTCCTGAGGCTATTGGATTCTGTCCAAAAAAGGGCAATTCGTCTCGTCGGTGATGCCTCGCTTACAAACTCGCTCACTTGTCTGGAACACCGTAGAAAAGTTGGCGATTTGTCTCTATTTTATAAGATATTTCATGGGCGATGCTCTTCTGAAATATCAACAATCGTTCCCTTTGGCAGTCTCTTCGAGATTAACCCGTCAAGTTCAGTCATCCACACCCTTCGTGGTCACTTTGGAAACCTGCAGAACATCCTTTCCAAAGACTCGTTCATCCAACGAACAGCGGGCTTTGGAACTCATTGCCTAGGAGGTGTTCCCGAGGCATACAACATAAGAATTTAAGAAGAACACCAACTCCTACGCTTCTTTCCCTAGGTTCCCACGATGTTCTCTGAACATTTGAGGATATCCCTTTTCGTGGGAACCAGAACATAAAAAAAAAAAAAAAAAGTCCGAGTAATGCAATGTTACTGGAATTAACATTTTCAGCAATAATATTCCATTCTTGACTTTCAAAAGCACAAAGGAATTTTTAATTCCGGTTAAAAAGCGTAGGTTTGCAAAATTGAAAGCTCTCCTATACGAGTAGATATATATATATATATTATATATATATATATATATATATATATATATATATATATATAATATATGAATTGTTTAAAAAAGCCCCTGCAGGGATTGTCGAGACAATCCACAAAAATCCCCACTATTCAATCAAATTCGACATGAATGCATATTCAACATGGGATTTTCAAGTAGCCCCAAGATGCAAACGTTTTGGGGTTTTTTATTCGTGATGTGCACCGATATTTCCTGTTAGCAACCTGATTAATGTCTTGATAAAAATAAAGATTTGGCCGACAAATTAACAAAGTCTTCTTTACATGGCCTTTTTCATTGACTGCAACCCAGAAAAAAATGGTTTTGTTTTTCCCCTACCGTTTATATATAATATATATATATATATATATATATAAGTTAACTAATTACAGGAGACAATAATTCAAAGTAAGTGGGGCTCAACTAAGGCTTTAAGAAAAAAAGTTTTAATAATAAAATACCATATTGACATTTCAATATGGGGGATTTCCCCATAAACAAATATTTTTACATCGCATTGTATTTTTCCACCATTTCGGTAAGTAGTAAGTAAAATAGTGGGTATATAAGGTGAGACCCTTGAAGAAAAAAAAGTTATCTAGGGGAAATTTTTCAGGGAAAAGTTAAAATTTTTGAAAGAAAATTTTGGGGCAAGGCGCTCAGCCTCGACCATCTCCAGTGCTTATCTGAAATTTTTTTAAATTTTTTTTTGGATGAAAATTACAAATATTGTTAAAATTACCTGTCAAGAAGGGAAAAACATTTTATAAAAATAAACCCTGTGACTTTTTTTAACTTGTATTGCCGGGTTTTCAAAAAATTTTTATAATGTTGATTCAATAAAAAAATTTCTAGCTTTGGAAATTTTTTTTTTTTTTATTTTCCCTTACAACGGGCTGGGCTGGGTGTTGATAAAGACAACGTTCGCGTCAATTGGGTTGGATTTTTTCTCTGCTGACGGGGTTTCCAGCTAAGCTATTCCATTTAAACGCTAAATTAGGTGCAAATTTTTTTTTTTTCCATAAAAAAAATTCAAACAGTTTTCCCCTGAGGGTAAATTTAAATCGATTTTCAAAGAAACTTTGTTGATCGAGGGTTTCCGTTGGGTAATTTTTTTAACGTAGAAATACCTAAAACATTTTTTTTCCACCATGAAAAATTCCCCCTCCTGAGGTGGTTTTTTACTTGGGGTTTTTTGGGAAAAACTTTGCCGACCAGGGGGGGGTATATCAGGATTAACCGGTAAAAATCAGTCTTATATTAAAAAATCAAAGAAAAATTTAAAAAAGAATAATGGTGAACCCGTTACTTAACAATTATATTTAAACGTTCTATTTTTCCCAAAACTTTTATATACCCTTTATACTCCCCCTATGACAAAAAATTTTTATCATGGCAATCCTCGTTTGGGAAAGGGTTTATGGAACCTAAAACATTTTGTTTTGGAGTGGGGAAAAAAAAAATAGTAAATTATATTTTTAAACAATTTGAAAATTAAAATTTGGTTTCGAAAATAAGAAGATACTACCGTTACAAAATTAGCTGATCTTGAATTTTCAATGGTGGTAAAGATGAATATGGTATCCTTGATATTCCAGCGTTTTGTCATATTGTTCATTGGATATCCCCGATTCAAACAAGTTCTTCCAAGAATAAGTATAAACACAGAGAACTGATCTAAAAAAATTGCCGTTAGCACAAATAATATTTTCTGCAGTGTTTTCTCCCGTTTGAGATTCAGAAAAAAAAAAATTGACAGATGGAATGTTGATAGATGCAGAAACAGGGTTGGTGATGGAAGTAGAAGAATTGACTAATTATAATAATTATGAAGTGTGAAAGGACTTTTAAACTCTGCCGTGAAGGTTTGCTTTCGAGTGTGCGGTTGGAGTGTGAGATAGTTGTATATGCGAGTATGCGAGTGTTTTATTAACCATTACGCGTCCCGAACATACACTATTTTTTTTTTACGACCAATGAATAGCAAAATCTGTTTTAGAAATAAAGTCGTAATTAAAATGGATAAATATTGATAAATCGGCGAAGCGAATGTTGAAAAATTTCGCGTATTATAATAATACGGGAGTAAGAGAATTACGAGAATCAAAAGTACAATAAAAGAAATCAGATCACAGGAAATGAAGCTGAAAAGAGATCTTCAAAACCATTTATGCTTCACAAAAAAATTCTCTCCTTTGGAAAATGGAAGTGGGGGACAGGGCCACTCAAAAGATTCATTTGTAATAGGCTATGTATATCATCCGTGATGCACATAGTCATTATTTTATCCTTGGGCATTCATTATCTTCTAGCAGAGGTAGGCAGAAATACATCCTCATTTCGCCCAAGTGGTTGGTTGAATTGAGATTATATTAGGGAATTCCTCCGAATCCATAAGACTAAAAATCATCCTTCAGTACTTTATATTGTTAGCCCGGTTGAACTCAAAAGAACCTCATTTTCACACCAATTTCTAGCATTGGATACTCCAGGAAGCCAGAGGTCTACATATGATTCCATATAAATTAGCTAAAAGTAGGAATCTGGCAGAAGAAAAGGCATGTGCTAAATTTTTCACTTTCCAGGTATGGATGGTCATTCAGGTTCAGTGCTTGCGGGTCAGTTGAAACTTCAATACTAATGCCGGTGGGAACTTACTTCCATAATGTCGTATGGGCAGTGAGTAGAGGATTTTTTCACCACCGATGTTATTCATTGCATGAAGACTTGAACATTGTACGATAAGTAGGGTGCATGTGACTGGACCATTTTGAATGGAACGGATACTTACTTACTCCCCAATATGCCAAATGATACCTCAATAGTCATATCCTACAGGTACACTATTAGATTCCATTGAAATTCCTTTGAGTTTGATCGAACATATTCTACTCTCGAGAAATACCAGCGGCTTTGCCCACCGGGGACTGAAGATGTGCGAATTTTTCCTTTTGCGGGTTGAATAATTCGAAAACCCTGGAATACATCTATCTTTATTTGGAAAAGAAAGGCCCAAATACTGTGAATTCCATGACTCCTTGAGATGTTTTTGTCCATGCAAACTCTCTCCCCAGCACCATCACAGGGATGAGTCCATCAAAAAATCCTTCCAGAATTAGATGTAGGCCGGCATGGTCCGGTTTCTCCTGGGCGTTCGGTGAGATCAAATCAGATCAGTCAGGACATGTAGTTTTTATACTTATAGATTTTCCCAAAAGAAACACGAAGGCAGGGTTTCGAACAAATGTTCCGGATTGTTTTTTTGGATTATCATTGGTACTGATTTTACAAATATCTCCACATATTTTACCAGGACACCAATACAATTGTAACAAATTATCATTCTCAAATGTTAGAAATTAAGTGAAGTTTTGTAACGATTACCGTAGTAGAACTGTTATTAAACCAGTAATTGCAGTTTCAGTGATTTCTCATTTCCCCTCATTCCATGATGAAATCTGGTTTCTTTTTCATCGTTTGACATTTTGCAGGTGCAGGTTGATCAGCGGTGTTCGCTGCAACTCAGGTAAACCAGGTTTTGTTTTTCCAAAATATGGAAAAAATCCAATTTCCTGAGATGATGTATTATATATATATATATATATATCTCTCTCTTTAGCAATGCCGCAGAAAAAATATTTATGTCTAAAATGTTTTATATTATTATTGAAAAAAAAACAAACAATTAGGCTATAATAAAAATGATTAAAATCACTCAGAGTTAATCAATTTTGTTCCCTCCTAAGATGTTTATCAGGATTAGTGGCATGCTGATAGTTTGGGAGATTTTTGGACAGAGAGAAGTATTGACACTATTAGAAATGAATCATTGGTATCCAAATAGATAACTGACCATAATCTCTGATAGTAATATCACCATCGTTTATTAACTTGAGATCAAATTATCATTAATATTCAGACTGGTGAACCTACTCGCGCAAAACAATAGAAAAACAATTTTGTGACTTGAGCTGACAGTAGTTGTGAAATCATAGAACAGATGTTTCATGAAATCAGATCAAATGAGAATGTTCCTTTTCCAACATGACTGACATTCAAATAATCAGTTCAGGTATTCAAAAAATTCACATTATATTTAGATTTACTCATTGCCTAAAGTCTAAAACGCATCATGATGAGTTTTCTGGCAATGCAATTTTTTAGGAATGGCATTAATTGCTAGTAACAATTTCCATAAGAGTTTCATATAAGTTCTTTTGAACAATTAAAATTTTCTTCTTGCCTACTTGGAACTTGAGGATTTTAGAATTGTGTTTCACAACGACTGTTTGAAAAATCATAGAACAGGATGTTTCACCAGAATGAATATCAGAATCATCACCATTGAAAGAATCAGCTTCGTCCTCCTCTTTATCTGTTCAGAATAACCTCTGGCCAGATATTCAATGTAGAGGAAACATTATCAGTGAATATTCGAATAAAGTTTTCCTGTGATTAGAATCTGACAAAAATGAGGTCAATGTGCAGCATTGGCACCCAGCCGGGGAAGTGGTTGTTTCACAGAAGATAACTTAGTTTTAATTGTGACAAAAAAAAGAAGTATTTTCTAGTAAATATTCAGAAATTTAGGAGATAACAGCACTGGCAACCACAATCATTTTGGGAATCTGCGATGTTAGAAGGAGTCAATTGCCCGAAAAGAAATTAGGACAACCACATGAGTATACATAGAATAGGCAGAGGGACAACACAGATCATTTCTGGTTTTGGAAGGAGGTTTTGCAGAGAACCAGGCAGGCAGAGCAGTGTGCCGCTCAGGAAGGACTCGATTACCTGACGTGAAAGGCAGAGTGGCTGGGACGCTCGAACGCCAGTCTTAAGGAGACAATAGATGACAAATGAAACGAGAGGTGGAGGGCATTGAAGTGAGCAGATCAGACTATCAGAATAAGACAGGATCAAAATAGTGCAGAGCATCTTAGAACCAACACCTTAGGAAAAGAATCAAAGTTATCATCCAGAAACTCTTTCTACCCACAAGGCTTTGGACAGACAAATTTCGAGCCAGACCTTAGAAGCTCCTGCAGAAAAGTGCTGCCAGACCAATCGATAGTGCAGGTACTCAGGCTCAGAACCACTCCGACCATGGAAAAACCCACAGATCATCATAGTCCCTGAGCTTAACCAGAACCATCATGACCACCGACCATGACCCATCAGGCCTCCACCTCAAGTGAGCAAGGGTGGCCCAGACAGTCCATGAGAGACAGTTGGAGACCATCACAGGAAGAATAAAACCCTCACCAGACCAGGCAGTTTGAAGCTGAAACAAAGGACTCCTGAAATGGAGTCCTGAGATAGTGGACTTTCATATCATCAGAGCTCAACCTCAGGCAGGACTCACAGGAGCCATTTACAGGCCTTCAAACAGAGTCTGGCACGATAAACAATCACCAAGAATGACAGACCTCAGGACCACCCCGCTCCAGCAGTGGAAGCTGATGAATGCTTCTACGGACGGCGTTTTCAGTGTAATTGAGCATTATATTGAGGACCCTGACGGAGCCACGCAAGGGCTGGTCTTATCCTCTTGCCCACCACATTCCGCCATCACACAGGATCCCCAAGGCCTGCCTTCAAGCAAGGCTAAGCTGTGCAGGACGACCCACAGCACTTGTTGGTCAGGCCAGCCTGAGCACTGAACCCCAGAACCTGCACAAGATCAAGCAGACAAGCTTGAGGGACTGGTTTGTTCATGGAGGTCAGGATCAACATGAGCGGAAAAAGAGCCGGTGCTTGCCAGGGCAGACAACGCCAGCAGGACACGTCATCATGGATGATATGGATCCCAGCTAAGAGCCGGCAGAGACCTGAAATACAAGATGCCAACCCAGACAAGATTGGTGATCAGACATGAACAGAATCAGGATGCAGAAAATAGCCCAGAAAGAACCACCACCTCATGGGATGCACCGGTAGCATGGACCTCCAGTTAAAACTGTCCTTAATCAGGACATCCTCCTCCCAGCTCATGCTGTAGCCATCCGCCACATGAGGTCAGAAAGAAATGCTGGCTTGGGACAGATCCAAACTCATTCTTGGACGTGAACCTGAGAATGGCAGTGAGCATCCAGTCAGATTTCATCCTGGGGACTGGAATCCTCAATCCAGAACTTCATTGACAAACCATCTTCAGGAACCCGCCACATTCCCAGGGCAGACCACCACGTTGAGCCAGTTGAGGCATCACCAGAACCCTCATCCTGGACGAATCAGGTTTGAGAAAGAAAAGAAATCATGCAGCAGAAGATCACCAAACCAAATCTGCAGGTAGCGCTCAGCGCGTCAGGTGGTAACAGCTCAACTTCAAACGCCAGTCAACACCCACCGTCACCCATACACCGTCAGAGTGCATGCCTGGCTGGTCAGAGCTGTGCAATTCAGATGGCAGGGGGTTTAAAGCATCAGAGGCTGACTTCCTTTACACGTTTCCATTTTGCCGACATTGCCATTTGCGGTTGGACCTTCAAGGAGGAGCCAGGGGGAGGAGTTCAGAGTGGAAGAAGTAAATCTCATTTCACATATAACATGGAAGTTTACTATCCATGAAACGCTCAACAAGGGGGGCATAGTTGTGTGTTTGGAAGGTTTGCACTTTTGTTCGGCCAGTTTTGAACTTGGGTGCATCTATTAACCTCTGGGAATGATACAATGCTATTTATAACAGTTTGTTTGGTGGTTGTCATGGCCTCTGAACGTGTATTGCTTATCTGAGCACATTCCTCGCCATGGTACTGGTACAGAATGAGATGGAACCCATATCAGTATCACTTTTTTCCCTTCCCCTTCCACCCCCTTAGGGGTTTTTTTTCTTTAGTAATATGCTTGGGGTTTTCTGTTTCTTTCCCTCAAGAATTTTGATCCCTTTTAAAAAGAAATTCAAAAAGGGACGGGGTTTTTTGGGAAAATTAATATTAAGTATGCAAATGGGCCCCCTGTGTTTATAATGTTTTTGGGGGTAACTTGTTTTCCCAAAAACGTCTTTTATTAGGGTGAACCCCCTCCCTATTTTTTTGAGGCATCGGTATGTGATGAATTGGTTTTTTTTCGAAACTTTCGGTTGTTGAAAAGGGGGCCCCTCTGTCTTCCCCAAAAGGGGTTTTTTTTCCTAAAATTTACTATTTCCTTTAAGGAGAAACACTTTTTACATGATCAATATCTAACCCACAAAGGGGAATTTTTTTATAATAATTCAGGGTTTCATTACCCGCCTTTTTCGGAAAATGATAATACTTTGGGTATGTTCTATTATCAAAAAATAGCATCAGGAGGGGAAAAATAAAACCCTCCGGGTGTGGGGAATTTTTATGTGTTTATCCCCCAGGGTGGCATGTTTCATAATGTTTCTGTTTTTAAAAAATTTCAAACGGTTTTGAGGTCGATAAAAATTTTGGGGGGTTTTTGTCTTATAAGAAAATGCGCCTCCTGTTTCTTTTTTCCTCTGTTTAGGCCTTTTAAAAAGGTTTATACAGTAACCCTTAAACAACCCATAATTCGATAAATATTTAAATTGAAATAGTTTGATTGCTTTCAATTCATGTGCAGATAAAAGGGAAATTGTACGTTTTGAGAAACCAAAAGGGTTTTACTGGCTTCTTTTCAGTCCCTGAAAAAGTTTTTTGGTTGTTGAAGTAACTCGATTGGTCCAAAACTTTTTTTCTTCTTAATTTTTTTTGTATTCTTATGTCGGTAAAAAAAAAGCAGTTTAGGAAGAATTGCGTATTTCCAAAATTTTTTTTTTTTATGTGATAGTTCATTCCTCTAAAAATGGGAAAAAAAAAAATTGGCGGAAAACGTATTTTTTAAGGGAAAATTTTTCAATTTTAAAATTTCCCCCTTTTTATTGAATGTATGTGTCTGTGGGTTTTAAGGGCCCACCTAAAGGGGTTGTCTATTCTCAAATTCGGGGC